>JAQMRL010000006.1:6460450-6865450 GCA_035578175.1 Catonia carolina | reverse complement strand
TTTTCCGGTTAATTTTACTTTGTACTCTTATGAATAAAAACTCATTTAATCAAACATCTATTCGCTTTCTGTGTACTTAATTTACACCGGTTTGTTCAGAATAAAATTTTCTACATGTTTTATTGAAAATTTTTAACTGTTTCTTGGTGAAATAACAAAGTTATTCTTGCCCAAAGATGAAAAAATGTGATTTTCACACCATTTTTTGCATTTGACACTGGTTTTCCTCAAAAACTATTTAACTTACAGTTCTGGGACCTGTTTTATTCAATTTATCAGATCAAAAACCATAAGAAATGATTGAATTCGCCCCTTAATCTACCTTACCACAATTCCAGGAAGACCTCATTTCACCTGGTGAACTGAAATCCAGGCGAAACTTTCGCTAGCTGTAACTCGCTAACGAAGCGTTTTCGGACCTATGTTTATATAACATTTTTTCATTATTTTTACTAGTACAATGTGCTGTAGAAGTGGGGGGAGAACTTCATGAATCACCCTGTATACAGTATATATATTTTTTTAATTCCTAGTACGTGTAAGTTGCAATCTGTTCAATTCAGAACAATAAGCAACTCTATGACCCAATGAGATGAGGATGATGTGTATGACGTGTAAATGAGGTGTAGTCTTGTACAGAATCAGGCCGACAATTCCTGAGAGAGTATTGTTAATTGAACTCCAATTATCAAAGTACACCGGTAACTACTGTCCAGCGTTCAAATCCGTATAAAACCTTTACTAGGATTTGAACCAGGAACCTTCGTCTCCGAAA
The DNA here is from genome assembly GCA_035578175.1 of Catonia carolina. Classification (NCBI taxonomy): domain Eukaryota; kingdom Metazoa; phylum Arthropoda; class Insecta; order Hemiptera; family Achilidae; genus Catonia; species Catonia carolina. The sequence continues at coordinate 6,864,675 of JAQMRL010000006.1, read as the reverse complement.
ATCAGCTGTTAAACAGCTGATTTTGGCGACGACTTTACCTCTAGACCAACCCGGTGGGTAAGAATATAATAATTTTTTTAAAAATTCTAAGATAAAAATTCGTGACTGAATGGGTTAAATCGTTGGTTGGTTTGAGTAACAGGCACTCAATGAAAAAATTATTTAATACATAAGTATAGTAGTATAGTATAGGTAGTAGACTACATGTAGCCTATTTGAAATTACCAAGAAAGAAACGTGTTATCTAATAAATGTAGGCTAATATAAAAAATTTGCATGCATGTACAGTAATTAATTATAAGTAATCGAACATACCTTATGTTTACATAAGTTCACATATGTTTGTCCAGGATTGCACATACGTTTATTACACAATTTACTAATTGGATAAATAATAAGTATATTATTTATTATTTATTTGGCTACTTCTAACGCTTTTTCACGAATTGTTGTTGTTTAGGTCAACAGCCGAAAGGCTGGTTTGAACCTCTAGAGGTTTTACTAAGTAAAACGAGGAGTGAGGTGGTTTACCGTTGCCTTCCTCACTGAGTGAAAAATTTAAGCTTATCAGCATACCGGGCCCTCTGAAAATTACATATTCTTCACTCTGCAAATGACACCTTCACTTTATTCACCACAGGGTCTGGCTGTACAATGAAATTCATTACTTTCAGAGAAGATAACTCTGATTAGTATCTTTTACACCTCTACCTCTTCTGCTCTTAAATGATTCAGTCATTTAATTGACTGACCATGTGATAAGAAACAGAACTATTTATTTTAGCCCTGCAACGAACAGATTGAGTGTAAATAATTTGACACTCCACCTGTCTGTTATGGGCAGATTTCACGAATTATCGAACCGGAAAATGGTAATGAATTTGCACGCGCTCTACAAAACCAATCATATATGTTATGCTGTCTATGATTAATCCGTCAGTTTTTTGAAATGCAATGTATTGCATACATTGTACTTACACTTTTTAAGGACAAGTTTGGTCCGCTTTCCAGAAATTGAATTTTCAAATCCATACAAATTAACTGTCCCCGTCTGTTACGTGGAGGGTCCGTTATTAGGAAATATTTTAGTATTGTGTTTTAGTATTGTTTAGGCCCGATAATTAAATTATTTTTGTTATCGCCGCTATCGGTAGTAAATATAGGTAGCAGATAACTCGACACAGTCGATGAGTGACCATCGTACATGCGCGTCGCCTTTTGTTACCGCTGTCTTGTTAACCGCATATGACCGCTGTTTTTATAACACGGGAGTTCGGAACACCGCAATTTGGAAACCTTGTACCTTATCCCTGCGCAGGTGGTATTCCTTTTACTTTATTTTTCCTTGTCTTGGAAAAAGGGGTAAGTCAAGATTACATTAAATTTTACTTCGCATATATTATAATTAATTTATGTTACCGCACTACAGTCCACTGTCGCTCCATCAAATAAAATACAATCGCAATCATTGGTAATCTCCGGACCTGATATCTTCTAGAAGCACATTATTAACTTTCGGGCGGATAGCTTCGAAAAGACCATTGGTATTCCTTCGCGAGGATATACCTTTACATTGTGTTTTATTTGATGTCAACTGAATTCACGTTAAATCGCTATGTTAATGTAAATGTAAATAACATTAATTTGTTTAAAATACGCTATTCGCTATTGCACGCTATACGCATATTTGTTAAAGTTGCGCTTTGCATAAAATTCATAACTGTTCATTTTTTTAAGAAGTCGGAAAACTTTAATTACGTTTTCAATTATATATATTGTTTGCATAATACGCATTACAATTCTTGTATGCTGTGTCGAGTTTTAACCTGCATAAAACTTGTTATTCGCTTTAGGTTATCTGCTACCTATTCCTACAAATTTTGTCATTTCGTTATCGGCTTATCTACAAACTTCACATTTAAATTTAAATTTCGATAAACACAATAATTATAATTTTATTATTTCAATTTGATTCTTCATGAATAAATTCTTTAATTCTTAAATTATTTCTAATCAATAAATAAATTATTATTCTAGAATAAAACTATATTGGATAATACGTCTTCAATTTTGATAATACGTATTATCAAAATACGTGTATTTTATTTGTTCATTATTTTGCTTATACAAAAATACATTGTGTTTGTCTTGCATCCTTCCAATTTTATTTTATTTTTGAATCGCATATTTAGAAATAAACAATTTCTTACGATTTATAACTTAATTTAAAGAAATTATTCTTTAATTAAGTTACGCGATTTCCGTGCTACTTGTTTGCATTTATAACCCTGTTATTTGGTTCATTTCTTATATTTAAAAAAAAAATAAAAAATATGGCAACCGATCAAAAAAGGTTAAGGGTATTAGAAGCTAAGAAAAACCATCTCTACCAAAGAGTTCAGCAAACGTATGATGCCAGCCTAAAGCTGGATATACCCGCTTGTAAAGATTTATTCATAAAAAAATGTTTAACTATTAAAGAAACCCGAAATGAATTTCGTTTAATTATGGATGAAATAAATGAATTGTCATTAAAAATAGATGATAACACTGAACCTAGTTTTCAAGCAGTTGATGCTTTAGAAGATTTATATTGTGCTATTATAACCGCAGAAAATTCGCTTAAATTAGAAATTAACAACAGTGAACAAAAAAGTAAACAAGTTACTGAAATTAAGCCTAAAATTAAGTTGCCTATTTTAGAACTACCCGGATTTTCGGGCGAACTTTCGGAATGGCCTATATTTTTTGAAAGTTTTAAAAGTAATATTCACGAAAATATTAACTTATCCGATTCCGATAAGGTTAGATACCTTGTAGGTAAACTAAGTAAAAAAGCATTAGCAGTAACTTCCGGAATTCCGCCTACCGCTGAAAATTATGCTATTTTATGGAAAAATCTTGTAGATAAATATCAAGATAAAAGAAATTTAGCGTCTTTTTATTTAAATAAAATTTTAGAGTTTAAACCTCTTACTTGTCAATCTGCTCAAGGATTAGAAAACTTTTTGCATTCTTTTGTAGCATCCGTTGATGCTCTTAAGGCTATTAATGTCGGTAACTTAGCCGATTTTATTATTTTGCAAATAGCCCTCTCAAAGTTAGATCCAGAAACTGTGCGCTATTTTGAAATGCATTGTAGGAAGGATGATATCCCTACGTTCGATCAACTTTTAACTTTTACAAAAGAAAACGAAAAAATTCTTTTTCGTAATTCAAAATTTAATAAACTCGAGAATTCTCAAATTAAAGATAAAATTAACAAAAGTAAACCTACTCATACTTTTTTGACGAGTAAGAATAATAATTATCAACCCCCAAAATGTGCAATTTGCAATGAATTGCATCAAGTTTTTAAATGTCCTGAATTTAAACGGTTATCATCCGCTGACCGATTTTCGGCTGTAAAAACAAAACATTTGTGCGTGAATTGTTTGTCATCTCAGCATACTACTAAGAACTGTAAGAGTTTTAAGACCTGCATTTTCTGCAACAAACGACACCACTCTACCTTGCATCGTGACAGTCAACCTTCTGTGACGAAAACTGAGGAACTGAACGCAAGTAAATCGGATACTCAGACTCCTTCTGTTGACACTTCGAAACAAGTTACCTCATTTGATTCTTCGCTCGCGCACTGCTCAACATCGTCAGTTAGCATGACTTCTCAAAATACTCCGCCAGAATCGATAGTTCTATTATCAACTGCAAAAATTCTCATTTTTGATACGATGAACCGCGCTCATGAAGCTCGTGTGCTTTTTGACAACGCCAGCCAATCAAATTTTATTACTGCCGAATTTCAACGCAAGCTGGGGTTAAAGGTATCACGAGTAAATTCAGCGGTTCAGGGAATTGGACTTAGCACTCGTCCTCTTAAATTTAACGCATCACTTTCTATCGCCTCCCGCTTTGATACGCAAAGGGTACTTAAATTAGACGCTTTTGTTATAGATAAAATAACTGATAGTTTACCCAGCCGATGTTTTTCATTGGAGTCATTATCGCACTTAAAAAATATTCAGCTCGCTGATGATACGTGTAATATTCCCAGTCAGATAGACATTCTGTTGGGATCGGAAATATTTTCGCGTATAATAAAATCACATAAAATAACGGGACCTCCCGGGACTCCAGTCGCTTTAGATACGCTTTTCGGTTACATTCTTATGGGAAGAACTGTATCGGATCATTCGCACAGTAATCGTTCTGAAAATCAAGTCTACATGTCTACTACTGAGACTTCACTGGATGATTTAATGAAGAAATTTTGGAGTCTAGAAGAAATCCCGCAACCCACTTTTTTGGACAAAGGAGACGAGATATGTGAAAAACATTTCATCGACACCCACCAGAGACTACCGACTGGTCGCTATTCTGTTTCGCTGCCGTTTAAAGAAGATCCTTCCACTCTCGGAGATTCACTACCTGTCTGCGAAAAACGCTTCTCATCTTTAGAAAGACGACTTAAAGCCAATCAAGACATGAAGATAGAATATCATGCCTTCATGAAAGACTACATCGAACAAGGTCACATGTCTCTGTCAACTTTTACTAACGACAGTTATTATCTGCCACATCATTGCGTAATAAAACCGGACAGTGCAACCACACGTCTTCGAGTAGTTTTCGATGCAAGCGCTAAGGCTTCAAATAATCGTTCGCTTAATGATCTTCTTTATACAGGACCTAAATTACATTGTGACTTAATAGAAATTCTTGTTAGATTCCGCTTATATCCGATTGCAGTTACTGCAGACGTGAAACAGATGTATCGGCAGATTGAAGTCAATTCCGAACATCGAAAATTTCAGAAGATTTTATGGAGATTTTCCCCAGATGAAGAAGTGCGCGCGTGGACACTAAATACTGTGACTTTTGGTGTCAAGCCAGCTCCATTTCTCGCGATTCGAGTCACTCGGCAATTAGGCGTAGATGAAGCAACCAAATATCCTGAAGCTGTTGCCGCAATAAATAATTCCATCTATATGGATGATCTGGTCACCAGTATAAAGAACCTCCAAGAGGCTCAGACGCTATACCATCACTTACGAAAATTGTTTAAGGCTGGTGGGTTCGAAATGGTCAAATGGTCAAGCAATTCCTCTGATTTAGTTTCGGTAATTCCAATTGAAGATCAACTTCTGAATTCTAAAAATTTCCAAAATGATGACACAAGAAAAATTTTGGGTTTGCAGTGGATCGCATCATCGGATTGTTTTAGTTTCAAGATATGCTCTGAGAATAAAATTTGTACAAAACGCAACATTTTGTCGTCAATAGCTAGGATATTTGATCCTTTGGGATTTCTAGCTCCCGCAACGCTGCTAGCAAAATGTTTAATAAAAACATTATGGTCATTAAAAATAGACTGGGATGAAAGCCCTCCAAAACAAATCGTGGAGACTTGGACTAACTTTCAATCGCAACTGCCAGTACTATTAAAATTAAAAGTTTCTCGCCATGTCGCTATTTCTGAAGGACACACAGCAGATCTTATCGGTTTCTGCGACGCGTCTGAAAAGGGCTATGGTGCTGTAGTTTACATTAGAGCTCAGCAACCAGATAATACATTCAAAATTAATCTCTTATGTGCAAAATCTCGTGTTGCACCTATGAAAATAAATACAATTCCGCGGCTAGAGCTATGCTCAGCAGTTATGCTTGCTCGATTGATTTCATTTGTGTCCAAAGCATGTGAAATTCAATTTAAGTTCAAGAATATATTCGCATTCTCGGATTCAATGATAGTGCTTCAATGGATCAATAGCCCTGCATCGAGGTGGAAAACCTTTGTCGCTAACCGCGTATCATATATACAAGAAAATCTACAATCTTCAGCTTGGTTTCACATAAATGGAGAGCAAAATCCGGCCGATTGTCTCTCTCGCGGCCTACTGCCAAATAATTTGGTTGACCATCAGCTATGGTTTCGAGGCCCAAGCTGGCTAGAAGAAGATTATTCTCTCTGGCCTAAGTATCCGATCAGTTCGTCAAAAGAATTCGTCGATGAACAACGTGTTTTGATTGCTACGGAGTCAGCAGATTACCCGCTTCGAGACTTAATAGACAAATGCTCGTCCTACAATAAATTGCTCAGAGCCACTGTTTACGTTTTACGGTTCTTAAAACGACTTCCTTGCGTTGATGGTCTCATATCCGCATCTGATTTAGCCGCCGCCGAATTACTTATAGTCAGAGAAGTACAAAAGGAACATTTTGCCTCGGAAATACAATCGCTTATTGAAGGAAAGGGCTGCTCTTCGGAAATTAGGAAGCTCAATCCGTTCTTGTCAGAAGGTGTTCTACGTGTTGGTGGACGGTTAATTAACTCGGAAATAAGCTACGAGCAAAAACATCCTATACTTCTTCCAAAACGAGATAACTTCACGAATCTCATCATAAATCATTGTCATCAAAGGCATTTCCATACAGGGCCGACGCTCGTGTTATCGCTACTACGCCAGAAATATTGGATCTTAGGTGGAAGAAGCATAATTCGAAACTTGATCCGTTCTTGCAATATTTGCTTTAAACTTCGACCAAAACCCGTATTTCCTCTTATGGGAAGCCTACCCTCTGCAAGAGTGAAGCCAAGTAAGGCATTTTTGCACACCGGTGTGGACTACGCTGGACCATTCTGGGTGTCCTGGACAAGACGCAGGGGCGCTCGCCCTCAAAAGGCTTACTTGTGCTTATTCATCTGCTTAACTGTCAAAGCAGTACATTTAGAATTAGCATCTGATTTGTCAACTCAGACGTTCCTTTCTGCCTTTAAAAGGTTTATATCTCGCCGTGGGCCATGCAAGACGCTTTATTCTGACTGTGGAACAAACTTCATTGGAGCCAGAACTCAGTTGAAAGAAGTATACGAATTAATAAAATCAGACGCTTACGTCCATGCATTGGGGTCAGAGCTAGCCGAGAACCAAATTGAATGGAAGCTTAACCCACCTTATGCTCCGCATTTTGGCGGTTTGTGGGAGTCCAATGTAAAGTCTGTGAAGAGCCATCTTTATAGAGTAATTGGTCAACAAATTTTAACGTTTGAAGAGCTTTCCACCGTTTTTTCACAAATAGAAGCTATTCTCAATTCTCGCCCGCTTTATTGCTTAAGCTCGGATCCAAGCGACCCTTCAGCTCTTACTCCAGCTCATTTTTTAGTGCAACAACCTCTACAAGGACTGCCTACTTGCAACCTACTGGATGAACCACTGAATCATCTTACTAGATATCAGCTTTTAGACCGGTTGATCCAAGAATTCTGGAAGAGATGGAACGTGGAGTATCTTCACAACCTGCAAGTAAGACAAAAATGGAACTCTCCCGCTAAACCTGTGGAGGCCGGTTTAATCGTCATCATTAAAACTGATAATTGTCCGCCTCTTCAGTGGCCACTTGGAGTAATTCAAGAAGTTATTCCTGGTCCGGACGGAATTATTCGAGTCGTGAAAGTTCGCACTCGAACAGGAGTACTTACGCGGTCGGTGACTAAAATTTGTCCGTTGCCGACCCAGTAATATTTCGATTCTCTTTTAATTATTTATTCAAGGTATCTTTTATTTTAGTTTATTCTATTCTATTTTCGCAATATGATTTCGATATCTTTTCTGTAATTTTTTATTTATTTTTTATTGCGTTTGTAAATAATCTGTGTGTAGAGGTTTTTACACGGAAACTACGCCTTTAGATTTTTCTATTTTACTTTTTTCCATATATTTTTTTACGCTATTTTTCTTAATTATCCTTTCTTTTTCCCTTTCTTCCGTGGGCCACCTCGCCTTCGCAAGTCTTCAGTGACAGCCCCCGCTGAAGTGAAGATGTCTCCTTTCCTTTTCCTTATTTATTTTTTTGGGGTTCAGAAACTGTCGTTTCAGGGGCGGGGAGGATGTTTAGGCCCGATAATTAAATTATTTTTGTTATCGCCGCTATCGGTAGTAAATATAGGTAGCAGATAACTCGACACAGTCGATGAGTGACCATCGTACAGTGCGCGTCGCCTTTTGTTACCGCTGTCTTGTTAACCGCATATGACCGCTGTTTTTATAACACGGGAGTTCGGAACACCGCAATTTGGAAACCTTGTACCTTATCCCTGCGCAGGTGGTATTCCTTTTACTTTATTTTTCCTTGTCTTGGAAAAAGGGGTAAGTCAAGATTACATTAAATTTTACTTCGCATATATTATAATTAATTTATGTTACCGCATTACAGTCCACTGTCGCTCTATCAAATAAAATACAACCGCAATCAAGTATTGTGTTTAGTATTGTGTTAGAAATTGAATTTTCAAATCCATACAAATTAACTGTCCCCGTCTGTTATGTGAAGGGTCCGTTATTAGGAAATATTTTAGTATTGTGTTTTAGTATTGTGTTTTAGTATTGTGTTTAGTATTGTGTTAGAAATTGAATTTTCAAATCCATACAAATTAACTGTCCCCGTCTGTTACGTGGAGGGTCCGTTATTAGGAAATATTTTAGTATTGTGTTTTAGTATTGTGTTTAGTATTGTGTTAGAAATTGAATTTTCAAATCCATACAAATTAACTGTCCCCGTCTGTTATGTGAAGGGTCCGTTATTAGGAAATATTTTAGTATTGTGTTTTAGTATTGTGTTTAGTATTGTGTTAGAAATTGAATTTTCAAATCCATACAAATTAACTGTCCCCGTCTGTTATGTGGAGGGTCCGTTATTAGGAAATATTTTAGTATTGTGTCTTACGGGAAAATGCCGGGACTTTTAAAATTATCCGCTGTTAGGAAATGTCCGCAATTCGGAAGTGTCCGTTAGTAGAAGTTTCACTGTAATTATTTTAGCCCTGCAATGGACAAACTAATTGTAAGTAATTTGACACTTCACCTGTCAGAGGCGGATCTAGAAGCCAAATTTGGGGGGGGGGGGCTATTGAGACTTGACCCCCCCCCCAATTTTTTTACTTCTGCGAAATAATTTTTCATGTATTTTTTAAATCTTAGTTTATTGTTTTAATTTTTTTACACGTTTATTTTACAAAATCGAGTAAAAAAAGTTGAAAAACTATATTATCGGTAATAATTATAAAAAATTTTTAGCAAAAAAAAAAAAGCCGGGCTTTGGGGGGGGCGATAGCCCCAATAGCCCCCCCCTAGATCCGCCCTTGTCACCTGTCTGTTATGGTCAAGTAAATACACCTTTAATCGTTACGAGTCAATAATGTAGTTGCAGCTCATTTATCTTAAGGTGACTACAGTTTTGATAGATTACTCCGTTGACAAGGTAGCCTACTATGCGATGTATTCGTAAGCCCATTCATCAAAAATTCATCGTCACATTTCATTCAACACATAATGTGTTATGACTGGTTGAATTATTAGGGGTCAGAAAAAGCCACATTTTTGCTTACACTATAAATGAACCGGTTTAGAAATGAAATGGGGAAAATCGGCAGCTGTATATCTAGTAATTTTCGTCTAGAACTTCCCTTCATTGAATTTTTATAAGTACAGAATGGCCCATATGTCGGTTCCCCAATATTTACGGAAATAGGAAGAAAGGTTAATCAAATATGAAACCTTCGTCCTCATGAAGCGTTTGGATGGACGAAATGGCTTCAATTTTAATTCCTTCATCATCCTTTTCACGCTATTCGTGATAACTTTAGTTCAGAAGATGCCTTATGAGTGATTTACCATGACTGGATAAAACCGCTTGAGCACCCTTTTGTAGGTTATCCTCATTACAAATCGATCGTGAACGACCACACTTCGGGGCATTTAATACGCTTCCTGTGTTTTCAAATTTCTCATTAAACTTAACGACACACCTGGGTACTTATCATTAAATACTTTTAGTACTTAAAAAGTATTTTTATGATTTTTTTCACCACAACTGAAGCATATAAACTCGTTGTTCAATTGTACAATTTAAAAGTACCGCTACAAAGGAAAAAAATAGTAACTACGCGGAGACGTACCTCACACTAGCTACTGTTACAGATAACTAAAATGAATGTTGTACGTGATGCTGCCAACATGACACTATTACCAACTTATCAAAATCAAATGTCCCATCTCATGGGTAAATCGACATATGGGCCACCCGGTATGTAGGCACGAGTTTTTAAAATATCCACAAAGAATGTAACCTAATTAAAACAATTTTGTTGTGTAGTTTGTAATGACTTGATATATTAAACCTTTGCGGACTAATGACGGAAATATCAGCCAAAATATCTTTCTAACAGGTCGTTTTGCGGATATTTGAGCATACCGTATATAGTTTGATTGGTTTAGGCACATACAACCTGATCGCATCATTTAAGTAAAGCCCGGTTAGTATTTATGTTGTTTAGGTCATCAGCTGAAAGGCTGGTTTGAACCTCTAGAGGCTTTACTAAGTAAAACGAGGAGTGAGGTGGTTTACAATTGCCTTCCTCACCGAGTGGAAAAATAGTCTATGTTTATCAGCATGCCAGATCCTTCCGAAAAGCATCTACTTTCCATTTTGCAAATGATTTTTCACTTCATTCACCATAGGGTCTGGCTGTATAATGAAATTCATTACTCTCAGAGGAGATAACTCTGACTAGTATCTTTTAAACCTCTACCTCTTCTGTTCTTTAATGCTTGTCATATAATTGGCTGACCACGTGATAAAAAACAGAACTATTTTTTGTAGCCCTGGAAATAGCAGATCGAGTGCAAATAATTTAACACTCCACCTGTCTGTTATGGGCAATAGTTTAATCTATGAAAGGAGATCAATAAATGTTTTATCCACTAGGGAAGGAAGCTGAAAATTTTATCTCCCATCCTACGAGGGTAACTGTAGTTCAGATAAAAAGAATTTGTTTTCCAACTACGAATAACACGTATTTTGGACTGCTTCAATAGCTTCTAGTACAAGGCTATCGAAGCAGTCCAGAACAAAAAGAATTTTAACCATAAATGAATTGTCTGTATAAGTTTTCTTTGATCTTTTTAAAATCTTCATTTACAGCTGTAACTGCAAAAAGCTTTTAACTAGGGAATACGATGAAAAACATAAAATATTACTTACTTAAGGAATTATCATGAGGTCCTCAAACAAGAAACTTCGGTTTTGTTGATTTGTTGTATTTTGAGCACACAAAAATCAATTTTAAAACATGGATTTCTTTAACCTGAACTATGGGGTTATCCACATTTGAGGTAGTCAAGTTTCAAAATAAGTTATTATATAAAAACGAAGGTCTTTAGGAGGAAAACTAATCACCAGTAGGATTTTAATGTAATTTTACTTAAGGTTTTAAAATAAATTGTGTCTGATATAAATAAGATGAATCGATAAAAACCGAAAGTCCTTATATGAGGATCTCAGGAGGAACACCACTCAATAGTGACATCATCAGATCATACATCAGAATATTGTTGGCACTAAAATTTTCAGTATTGCTGAAACTTGAATTGCATTGGAGTTAACACTAATGTAGAAAGTAACAAAACACAGAAAGAGGTAAGTTATAGAGTGTCAATTCCTGTGGGAGTTGGGAGTCATAAAAGTTAAAAAAGTTGTGAAGTAATTAAAATTCGTAGGTCAGAATCTATATAGGAATTAAATTTCAAGTTTCTAATACTTACAGAAATTTTGTTAGATTAATGAATAGATAACGTTTAAGTTTTTGGGTATCCTGGAAAATCACAAATATGGAAATTTTAACACCTTTTTGTGAACACCTTTTACTTCTTAGCTACAAAATTACATTAAACAAAATAGAAATTTCATATAAAAATTGGTCCAAAAATTGAAAATTTATAATTAATTATAAAATTGGTTTCAAAAACGTTCGATAAACGGTTAATTTTAAATGAAGTGGTGATTGAAATAGTTGAGAAAATAGAGAGAAGAGTTGTTTACATCATTGGTCTAAAGTTATACGTTTTTATAAATAACCTATTTAAGTTTTAGACGGATAATAATAATTGTCCGTTTACTCGAGTGTTAGTTTGAATGGGAGTTACGAAGGTGTTGAAAGCGAAATCGTTGAAAGGGTTAACATCGAATTAGTCGTATTAAGCGAGAGTATTTATGATAAATATTAAAATAACAGTGTTCATGTCTGTAACGAAAGGGTTGTCGGAACGTCATGATGTATGGGGGGTGGTTGGGGGCTGAAGGAGAGGGTGTAAGAACAAGAGAGTGATGAGAAGGATCTGTATCAAGAGAGGATGAGGAAAATTGAGAGAGAAGACTTATACATTAGCATAGATAGTGAATCATGTAGCAAGAGATCAGCCGAGTTGATTATTCAAATTGTAAGGTGCAAACATTGCCATTTACCTCGACGTGTATGGGTCAAAATTATTTAAATGAACTAGAATCTAAAGAGAGGGAATTATATGGGCTGGGATGATGGTTTATGAGAAGCGACAGGATTGAGTTTGTTGTATGAGGCATCGAAATGAGAGGAATAAGGACGGAGTGATTTTCCTGACGATGTCATGCCCTCTTTGTCTGTCTCAGGAATTCTCCCTCTAAAGGTCCATTTGGCTATCCAGTATGGTTTTGTTCCCTAGCAACGCCGAGCCGGCAGCAACCAGGAGCGCGTAGACAGATTCATTAGGATAAAACGAGAGGCGAGTTCTGTAGTACTGAAGAATGAAAACAAAGGACCCTAACCCCCTCGTCTACTTTTCAACCGTACACAATTACACCAGGACTTATGCTGCGAAAATATTCAAATAACCTAGGCTACCAAACCATCCCTTCCCTCTCTTCACCCCTCACTCCAACGCTACCGTCCGACGTCCCTAAGCCCTAAGCATCCCCATTTCCACCCCACTCTCTCCGCAACCTTCTCTAATCACTTCAGGAATCCACTTTTCCATCCTCTGAATTACTCAAATACAGCACAAGTCCCTACAATAAGAACAAGCTGAATGTATTTTTGACAACAAAAAAACATCATTATTAATATTTTAATTTTGTCACGTAAAATACACTAAACGAAATATTTAATAAAAAATTTAATTAAAAATACAACAATGTAAAGGAATTAAATTTAACTGAATTTTTTTAAAAATAAAGGCCAACTTACATCAAAATCATTCCTATTTATAAAGCCGTTTAACCGTTATTTTAATACTGCAATTAAAAGGTCGTTCAAAATCTACATCAACGCTTAAGGGTGAAAAAAATCTTTATACGTTAACCGGTATCATTTTATAAAAACATGCCTTTCAAAACATTAAAAGTATTAATTTATAAATTAAATTTCTGTTAAATAATTTGTACAGAATTCTTAACCTATTCTTATTTGTACACATTCACTATTGGCTACAAATATGAGTAAAATCGTGGATGGTAATTTTTCGCATTCTATCTTGTTTTACACGTTGATAACCATCAGAAGGGTTCCAATTTATTTACATTCACACTCAAAAACGCACAAGTAACTAATCCAATGGTAACGCAATATAAGTTGACGATGGTCAGCGATAGTAAGACTTGATTATGCGGGGGTGCGGAAGTACTACTATAATAGGCTATGTGTTTTTACTTTCTCTTGCCTATATGAATATACGTATAGGAAGGAAAGTATTGTTTTCATGTCGATTTTTCGAAATCGAGTTTTCACCGGATCTATACGTTTTCAGACCCCCTGAACCCAAAAAACATGTTTTTAGCGATTGGTCTGTGTGTGTGTCTGTGTGTCTGTGTGTGTGTGTGTGTGTGTGTGTGTGTGTGTGTATGTGAACAGAATATCTCATGAACGAAACATCGTACGAACTTGAAACTTGAAACTTAAGTTACATATCACTACCGGACCCGACACGAACATTTTCATTAAAATCGGTCAACCGGAAGTAGTAGTTTATTCGTATAATTTTTCACTTTTTTGCGATTTTCTCAAAAACTAGTCCTACGATTTTTTTAAAAATCAACTGGTTTACTACATTTTTTATGCTCTACAATATAGGGTAGGCGCCATGTTTGCTGAAATTCTGCTTGAGGCTGTTTTTACGTAAAAACATTTTCTTTTTAAGATTGCGGCTTTAATATGCATTTTAGCGCAAAACGTTATATAATAAAAGTTGTAGAAAATGTAAAATTCTACAACTTTTATTTCAAACATTTTTTTGTATAACGCTTAGTTTAGCGGTAATTTGCGATTTTCTGTTTTTTTTCTCACGAAAACGTGAGAAAAATCGATTTTTTTAAGATTTCGGTCTTAGTATGCATTTTACGACAAAAGTGTATATAATTAAATTTATAGAAAATTAAAAGATCTACAACTTTTATTTAGAGCATTTTTCTCTACAGAGCCTAGTTTAGCGTGAAAGCGTGATTTTCCGTATTTTTAAGCCAAACTGAGTTCGATTGTCATTTTGCGTCATTCACTCATGATTAAAATAGGGTTATGTTTTTGAGGTTAGTTGTTGTTTATTTCTAATATTTTATTAATAATGTTAGGTTTATTATTAATTATTTGCATTGGCAAGAGAAAGTTGTGTGAGTGTTTCACACCAGATTTTTTAAATACAGTAATCCCTCGTTATCCGCGGGGGTTACGTTCCGGAGGGTTACCGCGGTTCGTAAAACCGCGGATAATGATACCTTATATGTACCCTTGTACACCTTATAGGCCTATGTGTTTTTTTTGCGCTCTGGAGACTCCAAGAGGAGTATAGGACATGTCGTCAGATATAACACCTAAAATACATATAAGAATCACACAATGTATCACTACTATCAAGAAAGAAATTCTTGTACGCTATAAAAAGTTTCACCGATCAAGTAATTTTTCAGATTTTTTTTAAAGGAATTCAAATCCTCACAACATTTTAAAAATTGGGGTAATTTATTCATGAATTTTCTCCCTGCACAAGTAGGTTTTTGTTCAAACAATTTTGTGGAGTGATTAGGCACATAATAATCATTCCTGTTTCTCGTGTGATGATTGTGAACATTGAAATTCTGCATAAAATTATTTTGCCTAACATACATAAACACCTCAAAAATGTAGAGAGAGGGAACTGTAAGCAATTTAAGCTCTTTAAATAGTGGCCTGCATGAGGTTAGCTGGTTAGCTCTCACCATACACCTAATAGCTTAAAGATGGGGGTTAGGTTCTGAAGGAAAAGTTCTGTAGTCGTTAAATAGTGTTTGATAGTTTTAGGAACATTTTACCATTATTATAAACTATGAATATTAAATAAATACAAACCTGTACGCATAGAAAATTTAAGTTACTTTAAAATAGTTAGTTATGGCTGTTTCCTTCTTCTTCTTTTCAAACTCGTTGTGGACTTCTTCGTATGGTGTCATCAGCTCCTTGAGTCCTCTTTTGAATTGAAGGTCCCTTTTCATGACGGGATCCGTCTCCAACATGTGATCAGCGAACTGCGTTGCCATGCTTAGGATTTCGTTGATGGTTTGTAAAGAAATGCTTGGCTTCGTTTCAGGATCGTCAAACAAACAAAGAACTGTACATACGTACGAAGAAGTTAGACTGATACATGGAGAAAATCCTACGGAGAAATTACAGTATCGTGTCTGGGCGTATGTATGGAGGATGGAGGTTGGGGGTGGGGGTTGTACTGGCGGGGCCCGGTACCCGGTGACGCGCTCACTACGTACAGTACGTGGAATCTAGCTTTGCTCATGGCGGCCGTCGCCACACTAGTGTGTCACTCAACATGGTACGAACGCCAAAACATTTATTCAAACACGTAGGGTGATACATGTTTTCGGAACATGACTTCCCCACCTCCCAACAAGTACGGTGTGCATAAGGTGAGATTATGTAAGCATTTTAAGGTTTTAGGACTACGGACAAAGTCCACGGATAACCGAAACCCGTAGAGGCTAAAACCGCTGATACCAAGGGGTTACTGTATATGATAGCGATAGTTCTAACCATGACATCATGTTGTAGTTGTACTCTTACATTGATTTATTATGTTTACAACTACAGTCCAGCCTCTCTAAGTTTGCTCCTAATGTAAACAAATAATGACGTCACTGAGCATGCGCATTATATAAAAATGTGTACACGCTGATTAAAAAGTAACAACAAAATACTTTCAAAAGTATTTAAATACAAAATACTTTTAAAAGTATTTTTCTAAATTAAATTGGTAGGCCTACATCATATCACGACTGATGTTTTTAGTACTTTAAGTACTTATAATTTAAAAAATAGTTAACTTAATAGGAATACGACATCCTTAAAGTCACGGACTCTAGCGTGCAACCTGTAGTAGCTGGTTTTGGTTTGTTGACAGTAGGAGCAAACTTAGAGCGGCTGAACTATATGTCGTTTTATAAACATCCTATTGTATTATTTATTGATTCTTAATAATCATCGTCGCCAAAATCAGCTGTTTAACAGCTGATTTTCGGAGACGAAGGTTCCTGGTTCAAATCCTAGTAAAGGTAGTTACTTTTATACGGATTTGTATAGTCTACTAGACAGTGGTTACCGGTGTACTTTGATGGTTGGGATTTAATTAACCATACTTTATCAGGAATAGTCGGCCTGAGTCTGTACAAGACTCATCATTTACATGTCACACACATCATCCTCATCTCATTGGGTCATGCGGTTGCTTATTGTTCTAAATTGAACAGATTGCAACGTACACAAATTAGGAATAAAAAAAAAAAATCATCCTAAATAATAAACATTCATTCTAAATAAGCCATAATACTAGGCCTAAGCTATTTTTAGTATCCTTTTACATAAGTAAACTGAATTACTGCACTCTGGCATTTGTAATGATAGACTAGTTAGTCCGTGAGTACCGTCGATGCGAGCTTATTATCGTGAGTAATACTAGTTTTACGGTAATTTGAAAATGTTATTGTATTTTTAGGGTTTTCATATTTCATTATTTTCAGTAAAGTTATGTTAAATATCAATTGAATTCTAAACAATTTACTTTCTTTAAATAATCACATTACTCCTTATTTATTTAGTGTGACGGGTCATGAAATGAATTTTATTACTTAAATGTTTGTGGTGGTTGATACAAATGTCTTATGCTTTCGGGTTGGCCGATGTAAGTAAGATAGATAGCATACTGTCCAACGCATGATAGGTTCAATCGTCAACTTATAGCGCGTTACCAGTACTCCAAACCAGTCGCATAGGTTTTTTTAACCCCGACGTTTGTCTTCGATCTATGTATCATAATTATGTACAGCTACGCCCGTGTAACAACCAATCTGAATAACTGTTACAAACTAGGGGAAAGAAAGGAGTAGAGGTATGTTATGATTGCAGTTTCGTGCGTTCCTGAAAACAGTCTCTGCTCCGGTACTTACACATTCCGCTAAAAAAGTATGTTGTTGTTTAGGTCAACAGCCAAAAGGCTGGTTTGAACCTCTAAAGGTTTTACTAAGTAAAAACGAGGAGTAAGGTAGTTTACCATTGCCTTCCTCACTGAGTTGAAAGAGTGTGCTAATCAGCATCCCAGGCCCTCCGAAAAGCACTCACTTTCCACCCTGCAAATGACACCTTCACTTCATTCACCACAGGGTCTGGCTGCATAGTGAAATTCATTACTCTCAGAGGAGATAACTCTGACTAGTGTCTTTTACACCTCAACCTCTTCTGTTCTTAAATAGTTCAGTCATATAAGTGGTTGATTATGTGATAAGAAACAGAACTATATTTTTTAGCCCTGGACCAAACAGATAGAGTGCAATTAATTTAACTCTATCTGCCCGTTATGGGCAATTTCAGTTATTAATTTTGCCTTTAATGGCAATATTAAAATATAAACAATAACAAAAGGAAAGCATGAGTGCAACATATTCGCGTATGTGCGTATGTGTGTTTTGTGATGTGCGTATTGCTTCTTTTAAATTCTTGGAAAAAGATAGATAGAGAATGAGAGAGTAAGGTGGAGGACGACGAGCGGTGAACGGAAGGCTACATCGAATTACGATAAATGTTTTTGTTTACGGCAGTATACTAAAGCTATTTTTTTAATTTTTTTTGCGCCCTGGAGACTCCAGGAGGAGTATAGGACATGTCGTCAGATAAAACACCTGAAATACATATAAGAATCACACAATGTATCACTACTATCAAGAAAGAAATTCTTGTACGCTATAAAAAGTTTCATCGATCAAGTAATTTTTCAGATTCCTTTTAAAGGAATTCAAATCCTCACAACATTTTAAAAATGACGTTGAACATCCCGGTTGTTATGTGGGCCTTGTGTAGGAGGTGTGGCTATTAAACAACGAGACTGACGATGTAAAAAATTTAATTTTAATTTTATACATAATCAGTTATTGTCATCTTCAATATACATCCTTCTCTATCCCTACAACGCTACATGCGAATTTTCCATTGTTGGAAACAGTGCTGGAAGTCATCTTCTGTCAGCTCCTTCAGGACACGTGCCGCTCAAAAATGTTTAAAATTAAGCTCGCAAAAATATTTGTACTGACACTTTGTACGCGATTGAAAATCACCCAAATTTTTTGGAAACGATAAAAACATGTGATGAAACGTGGTTTTTTACTTACGATCCGGAAACGAAGTGCCAATCCATGAACTGGAAGAGCCGAACTTCACCGAGAGCCTAAAAACCTCGAATGAGCAAATCAAAATTTATTGCAATGATGATTGTTTTTTTTATATCCATGGAATTGTGTACCTTCACTGGGTTCCTGAAGGCCAAACAATCGATCAATATTACTATCTTGAGGTACTTTTTAAACTACGTCAAAGAGTAAGGAAAAAACGCCCCGAAATGTGGAAGGACAAATCATGGGTTTTCCACCAAGACAATACGCCAGCTCATTCCGCGTTACCTGTCAAGAGTTTCTAGCCAAGTACAGCATGTCAGTGTTAGAGCATCCACCTTATTCACCAGATCTTGCACCATGTGACTCTACCTGTTCCCTATAAGGTGAAATCTGCATTAAAAGGAATAAGATTTGAGTCTGTGGAAGTTGTGAAAGAGAAAGCGGTACGTGTCCTGAAGGAGCTGACAGAAGATGACTTCGAGCACTGTTTCCAACAATGGAAAATTCTCATGGAGCGTTGTAGGGATATAGAAAGGAGTGTATATTGAAGGAGACAATAAGTGATTATGTATAAAATTAAAATTAAATTTTTTTACGTCAGTCTCGTTATTTAATAGCCACACCTCGTATATCATCAATAATATGCAGGTAATCTACCATGATGTGAAGTTTTGATTAAGGATACGGGAAGATTTTACATTTTCACGGAAAGCTATGTTATTAGTAAAATCTTATGAGCAGCAGGAGGAGAAGGAGAAATAGAAGAAGAAAATGTAGTTTTCAATTATCTGGAGTACATAGGCTACTATAGGATCGCGTTTCTGAAAACCAAATTATATTATTAATACGTACTTCTATTTTAGCATAACCAACAATGAATATGATGCTGAGATCTGTGAATTGTATTATGGGTTATTAATAAAGACGTTATTGACTGATAATAATGACAAAGATTTTAGTACTTAAATAAAGCACTTACTATACATAATGAAATACTAATTCTACTTAAATTTTGATATCATCACCGTATTAACTTGTATTGTGTGTAAATAATTTCTTGGTACGTTGTAATATATTTATAGAAATCAACCATTCACGTTTACATTGTTTACATTTATCACTTCTTCTTCTTCATCTTCTTCTCCTTCTCCTTCTTCTTTCCTCCTCCTCCTCCTCCTCCTCCTCCTCCTCCTCCTCCACCACCACCACCACCACTACCTTCTTCTTCTTCTTCTTCTAGTGTGTTCTAATTCTATTTTCTGTGTGTTATTGGAATAATCATTATATTTTTTCTTTTTCATTATTAATTCATCTTTTAAAACGCTTTCATTAACTAACAGGGAAATTTAACACAAAAAAATATCTTAAATGGTAGCACTGACGCATGAGTACATTAAAAAATTCCCTCAATTCTTAATTCCATTTAAGTAATACTATCAATGCTATTTCGAATGGACTGTATGGTTTATTAATTACATTGGGAAGATAAAGTCGTGTGAGTATTTCCTACTTACATATGAGTCTGTCTTACTTTCAGATGTTGCCTCCAAAACTCTCTTTAGCAACATTACTTTATGCATTTATATGATACGACCATTTCTTCTCAACTCAACTGTATTAGAAAAATGATTCTTACTTTTCTTGATTGTGTGAAGCCGTCTTTGATAAATTTTCAAAATTATTAGGCTATAGACTATATTATAATTTTGTGATGATGCCTATATAAGCCCAGGCTTGTGCTTAAGTAATGATATGAGATGATATGTTGTTTAGGTCATCAGCCGAAGGGCTGGATTGAACCTCTAGTGGCTTTACTATGTAAAACGAGGAGTGAGGTGGTTTACTATTGCCTTCCACACTGAGTGGAAAAGTATAGCTACTTATCAGCATATATGAAAAACATCTATTTTTTACCCTGCAAATGACACCTTCACTTCAGTCACCGCACGGTCTGGCTGTATAATGATGAAATCCATTACTCTGAGAGGAGATAAGTCTGACTTGTGTTTTTTACACCTCTACCTGTTCTGTTGTTTAATATTTCAGTCATACAATTGGGTGACCATGTTGTGATAAGAAACACAATTATTTTATGTAGCCCTGAATAAATAGGTATAAATTAAAATATTTATTTTGTAACAGTATAATACAAACGGTGGAGGGTCAAATTATTTACACTCAATCAGTTCGTTGCAAGGCTAAAATTTGTAGTTCTGTTTCTTATAACATGGTCAGCCAGTTAAATGACTGAATTATTTAAGAACAGAAGAGATATAGGTGTAAAAGACACTAATCAGAGTTATCTCCTCTGAAAGTAATGAATTTCATTATATAGCCAGACCCTGTGGTGAATGAAGTGAAGGTGTCATTTGCAGAGTGGAAATGATGTGAGGAAGGCAATTGTAAACCACCTCACTCCTCGTTTTATTTAGTAAAACCTCTACAGGTTCAAACGAGCCTTTCGGCTGATGACCTAAACAAATTATAATTATTATTATTTTTAATTTGAAAAACAATATAAAAATTGGACAGAAGAAAAATAAAGCATGTCATGAATCAGTTTTTAAACTTGGTTACTCGTGATGGAGCATCTTGTATATTATAAATTTATTAATGGATTATGTATGGTGGTTTTAGTATATAAATGTGTATTGATAAATAGTCCCTCGAGTATAATTCAGTTTCGTAATTAACAGGGCAAAATAATTACCCGACGAAGGGGGAGTAAGATAGGTGTGCTATGTGATACCAGTGGTTAACTTATCGATAAGGGAGTGAATGCTATTTCGGGTTGCGGATCTCTCATGTAGTTTGCTCGGTCTTTGGATTGTGGTGTTACCAGAAGCGAAAAGCGGAACGTTGGCTGATAAGATTAATATTACAATTGTTGAAGGAGACCCGAGACCAATGAAAACCATGGCGGAGATGAAGGTGGAAAATGGTGTAAGAGGTGCCGCTAGGAAGCAGTAAGAAGAAGAAAATTGGGATAGGGAATCTGTAGGATAACGTGAGAAGGGGTTTCGTTGTTAGATAAAGATAGAATTCTCAAGTAAAGTAATAAGAGTAAGAGAGACGGTAGATAAAATACCAGGAATGAAAAGCATTCAGTATTCACGCCCCAAATGATTCTCTCTCCGATTTCTTGTTCCCATAATATTCTATCCTTTTCTAACTTAAATCTTTCTCGTATTTACCTTCTCTATCTTTTGGCTCTCCAAGGGCCAGGACAAGCCGAGTTGGGAAAACTTAGAGAGGGTATTGAAATACGAGAGTAGGTTTGCCTTTAACTTTAATAAATGACTTCTACTCCAAAGTACGTACTCTTACTTCTAATAGTAAGGGAGTACTCTAAGTGGAAGGTATACCAAACAGGAGGAAGAGGAGGAAAGCGAAGAGTGAGGAAAGGAATACAGGCTCTATAGCAAATAATTATGTCGAGCGACCGACCAACAAAAGCTCCAATGCTTTTCCAGACCAAACATTACCAATCCTATGTTATTATGTGATTAATTTCTTCTCAAATCTAACCTGATTCACTTTTATTCAATACTATTATTATTATTATTATTATTTCAGTATTTATTCTAGCGTTCGAGTAATTTTCTAATTAAGATATTATTTTTTGTTATTGTCTAAAGAACTGTGTTAAAATCTTATTCAATAACTTACACTATTGAATGGTATTTAGTTTAAAATAAAGTTTTTTGTTTAAATTGAAGTAGTTAAGTCAAAAATTTAAAATTTAACAGTCTATAAACTACAATTAGTTTACTAAATTTAGTTAACTCCTGTATATACTAATTAAAAATTAAAAAAAATTCTTTCATATTTGTAAAGAAGAAATTAAACAACATAGCGAAAAACATTTACAAAAACTAGAAGACCATCAGAATCCATTAGCGATTAACCTCCTTGACAACAGCGAAGATACTCACAGACTGAAACGTTTTAAACCATTGGACTTACCAGTACGATTTTGTTAGTCATTATAATTTTTTTTTATCTTTTCCATTTCAACTCCTAATCATCAGCATCTCATATTTGGCGTTGTTTTCATCTCTATCATCGTCATCGTCATCGTCATCTCCAACTTCAACAACTTTGTGTTTCGGGATGTTAATTCACGGTTCATCAAGTTTGATTTTGTATATATATATATATATATATATATTTCTTCACAGTTTGGTCTTTTTCAAACACACTACTGAGTGTGGTTTGTGTTTTAATTCTAAGGACATTACTCAGATTTGCTTAAAGTTATTGTATTTATTAAATGATTGTATTGCCCATAACAGACAGGTGGAGAGTCAAATTATTTACACTCAATCTGTTAGTTGCAGGGCTAAAATAAATAGTTCTGTTTCTTATCACATGGTCAGCCAATTAAATGACTGAATCATTTAAAAACAGAAGAGGTAGAGGTGTAAATAACACTAATCAGAGTTATCTCCTCTGAAAGTAATGGATTTCGTTATACAGCCGGACCCTGTGGTGAATGAAGTGAAAGTGCATTTGCAGAGTGGAAAATATGTGCTTTTCAGAGGGTCCGGCATGCTGATAAGCGTACTGTTCCAATCAGTGAGGAAGGCAATGGTAAACCACCTCACTCCTCGTATTACTTAGTAAAACCTCTACAGGTTCAAACCAGCCTACAGGCTGATCACCTAAAAAACAACAACTAATTGCAAAAGAAATACTACACTGTTAAAAAAAAATTGTATCACCAATTGAACCTCAAAGTAATAATAGTAATAATATTTTATTTCAATTAGGCCTACAAGTGTACGATGTTACTACTATACAGAAAATCTTAAAATAATCAACAAACGTAGAAGTTACAATTTTAACTAAAATTAAAATGTAGGTTACGAGATCGAGAAGAACTGTACAAGGAAAATGAACGATTAATGGAAACTATTAGAAAAAGAAGATTAAAGTTTTACGGATACCTGTGTAAAATAGATGACAACCGGTTGACAAAATAAATTTTTAAGACACTGAACAACAAATGTAAGGAGTTGGATAAATGTTTAAATAAGCCAGAAAAGATATTGAGATAACCGTGTAGTGTTTCTTTTTACTACAACCTGAAATCTGAAATTAATAATAATCACACTTTAATATTTTTAATTAATGCTTTATTTTATTAATGTAAAATTCTGATCATACAGGGTGATTCACGAAGATATGCAGAAACTTTAGGAGCTCATTGTACATGTAAACATAATGAAAAACGTTTATATAAACATGGGTCTGGAAATGCTTCGTTTCCAAATTACGGCTAGCGATAGTTTCGCCCGGGTTTCAGCTCACCAGGTGAAATGAGGTCTTCCTGAAATTCTGGTAAGGTAGATTAAGGAGCGAATTCAATCGTTTCTTATGGTTTTTGATCTGATAAATTGAATAAAACAGGTCCCAGAACTGTAAGTTAAATAGTTTTTAAGAAAACCAGTGTCAAATACAAAAAATGGAGTGAAAAACACATTTTTCATCTTTGGGCAAGAATACCTTTGTTATTTCACCAAGAAACAGTTAAATTTTTTGAATAAAATATCTTGAAAATTTTATTCTGAACAAACCGGTGTAAATAAAGTACACAGAAAGTGAAATGATGTTTGATTAAATGAATTTTTATTCATAACAGTACAATGTAAAATTAACCGGAAAAACAAAGATGAAAAATTGTGTTTTTTTCACACCATTTTTTTGCATTTGACACTGGTTTTCTACTAAACTATTTAACTTACAGTTCTGGGACCTATTTTATTCAATGTATCAGGTCAAAAACCGTAAGAAACGATTGAATTCGCCCCTTAATCTACCTTACCAGAATTTCAGGAAAACCTCATTTCACCTGGTGAGCTGGAACCCGGGCGAAACTTTCGCTAGCCATAACTCGGAAACGAAGCATTTCCGGACCCATTTTATATAAACTTTTTTCATTATTTTTACATGTACAATGGGCTCCCAAAGTTTCTGCATATCTTCGTGAATCACCCTGTATTATTATCGTATTAGTTTTATTAAAACTTATTTGAGTTGGTTTGGTGATAATCTTTTTTACATCAGCTTGAAACACCACTGACTTTTTAAACAATACATGGTTTTTGATCTGATAAATTGAATAAAACAGGTCCCAGAACTGTAAGTTAAATAGTTTTTAAGAAAACCAGTGTCAAATACAAAAAATGGAGTGAAAAACACATTTTTCATCTTTGGGCAAGAATACCTTTGTTATTTCACCAAGAATTTTTTTTAAACATATTTTATTAAATTTAAAATAAAAAAATAATGTATATTACAAAATTGAAGTAATATTATTAAGACATTCTTTTAGCTGGTGTTTAATAGGTAAATAAGTTTTACAATTTGAATTTTTTTAAAAATATTATTTAAAAAAATATATAAGATCAGCTGATGATCTTTATGTACGAGATCGTCATGTAATATCAGACTGATAATCTCCTACAACCGGAATAAACCATGAAAATTAGGTGGACCGAACTAAATTGAGATTAATAATTACGGACTTAAAGGGCTTTCATGAAGAGCAAAAACAGAAGAAAAGAGAAAAGTCTACAAGCGAATGTGGACTGAGAAAAGCGCTTCTAGAAACGTCTAAAGTCACCTCACGTGGTCTAAAATTGACCGTATACGAGGAAAAAATATAATAAAATAAACATATTGTACACAAAATTTAAACATTATAATATAAAACGACTTTAAAAACCAAAATCTTATAAGGAAACGAAACCCTAGCGTGGATAGACGGGGGAGGAATCAAGGAAACCTGCAGAAAAGTAGAACGCAGGATAATCAGAACTTGCATATACACGAAGCATAAGGTAGACAATCACTGCAGACTTTTGCCTAACGATCAAGTTTACAGAGACATAGAACCAATAATAGTGGCCATGTGCAAGAAACGGTTGTCGTACTTTGGACGTATACTTAGAATACCAAACACCAGACTTTTACGCAGAATAATTTACCATGCAATGAGACGATAAACGGACGCTGGTAACACATACATGTGGCACAAAGAAATCAAAAGGGATTTACAAGAACTTGGACTAACTCACGAAGATCTAACGGAAAAATCACCCGAATACAACAGGTCATCAAGAACCACAACCATCGGCTTACTACACAGAAAAGAGACTATAAGGAGAGGGAATTTTCAGAAGCAGCCAAACAGAAGCGTGCTCAGAACATGAGAGAATATCACCCCAAAAAGAGACTGAAAGCTTCCAAATTGACTAAAGTGGTCCATTGTGGCTAAACAAGCTCTAAAAAACATATTGTACTTACTATGATATTCATTATTTTGACAAATTTTTTTGGCTTTAATTTTTATTACGGTACTGTATTTTGAGCCACACAATTTCCGTAAATGATATTTAGTTTTACGGGCTGTGGGTAATTTTACTTTCAGGAGAAGAAGTACCCAGTGGTAAATTCTCAGTTTATAGAACTATGGGTGTTCCCGTTATTCAGACTAAGAGTCCCTGCTTCATTTTCGCTTTAGACGTGGTACAGTTGTGAAGTTTCTAGTAGCTAAATCACGGCCTAGTTAGTTAAGATGGTCATCTAGAAATTTACTGTAGAAGGACGTGTTAGTTACTTTTTCTTCATCTTCTTCTTCCAACCAAGGATTAGGCCGCAGCCTGTTCCAAACTCACAAACCGCATCATCTATCTCCATCTTCTGCTTGGTCTACTGAAATCCTTTTTACCTTCTGCATACCAGTGTGCCTGCTTAGGTATCCTGTGATCTGAAATCTTTACCATGTGCTGTCTCAAACTTTGGCGATAATCCTTTTTCTCGAATGAGGAAATTTTCCTAACGGTGAACAGGGCGAAAGAACCTGGAAGTTGGGTCTCCAAATGAAACTCAGGGTATGGCCAGGTGCTCAAAGGTGGCAGCCCCACCACTGGTCTTACTTCGCGCAGGGTTCGAAACCCGGCCGGAGGACGTTTTAACCTACTGACAAATTCACAAATAGTCTCGGAAATGGGACAGTTGTTAGTTACTTTACTGTCGGAATTTTGAAATCGTCGTGAAGGGTTTTATTGCTTACATTAAAAGCGCCAGAATGAAGTCGTAAGAATTTTGACTAAAAGACCTTAATTATTAAAGCATTAAGAACTTAATGGCTACAATCAACGTAGGCCTATTTATCTTTAGAACTTCCTTCGTAAAATCTCTGGCTCGATCCCTTGATTTTTCAATTAAACCAAGAATTGAGAGCACACATTAAATTATAATACAATCTATAAATTAAAAATATAATAATAGCCTACAATTTTCATCAAATGTCATTAGATAATAAAAATAAATATGAAATATTAACACCATTATTATTATATTTTTGAAATATATATATTAGAATATAATTTAAAAGACCTTTAGGGAAGAAATGACAATAAAATTAGAGGGTTTTCGCTGACCGTGACACTGTTTCAAATAGTAATATTATTAGGCAGATGTGAATACAGTAATAAAAACTGGCCTTGTTGTGCGGTCATGCTGTGCAGTTGTTCGACCACCCTTAAGGCATAATCCATGCGACCTGTCCTCGTACCCTACCGGTCAGTCTAGATGGGCACATGTCTATGCGGGTATATTTTTATTTTATAATTGAATTACGGTGGCGTGTGGATTAATCCTGGGAGTAGGTTTGTGTAATGATTAATATCTATTTCGATTACGCTGCTCATGAGAAAAATTGAATTGCATCTGAAGACCTCAACCGAATATAGGGTATTTACTTAAGGGTAGTGTGGATCCCTATCCTAAGCAATGTTAATGTTTGTACCTTTTTCTCACCAACCACTATAACTAACGCTACATTTTTTTTTTGTATGAAAGGCCACTCTTTGGTACATAATTAGGATGTGTAGCATTTAATCGTCGTCGTCGTCGTCGTCGTCATGGATTAGGCTATTTTAGCTGTGAGCTAAGCCTGTTCCGGCGTCCATCTCCTCCTCGGTCTTCCAATACCTCTTCTACCTCTTGGTATATGGTGCCATGCGTTTAAAGGAAGGCGGTCTTGCGGCATTCTGAAAAGATGTTCTGACCATTTTTCTTTGTATTGCTTGATTATGTCAGCAAGCGGTTGTGTTCCACATTCCTCCCTTATTACTTCGTTCCTGAAGCGATCTTCTCTGGTGCATCCCTTTATATGTCTAAGAAATCTCATCTCTGCTGCTTGAATCTTGGATTCTTGTTTCTTAGACAGCACCCATGCTTCACTTCCATAAGCTAAGGTAGGTATAGCCATAACTCTATAAAATTTTATTAGCGTATCCTTCCTAGCTTTGTTCTTCAGGGACCTACTTATTGCCCCACATACCGAGCTAAACTTTGTTATTTTTTGCTGGACATCTTTATCCTGGTCGTATGTTATGTCACAACCAAGATATTTAAAGCATTTAATTCTGGTGAGAATTTTATTACTATATTAATACAGCATTTAATTCTGGTGAGAATTTTGATTTTCACAATTTTTTTAAAATAGATCATTTTTTTCATGGAAAAATCACTGAAAACATTTTTTCTCCCGCAATTTTCAATATTTTAAAAAACGGCATATTCAATCAATAGAACTGGACGATTAACACACTCCATAAAAATTTCAGCCTTGTAGCTTTTGTGGAAGCTGAAAAAAGGTACATAAAGTTCTAAAAATGACGTTTTGAGATATTCGTGTTTAAAGTTTGAGAAACAAAAACATGAGTGTAAACAAAGACAGACCACAACAAAAATAGTGCAGGTTATAAACTTTCAGGTTATACGGCTAACCTATGAATAAATAATGAGAGACGGCAGGGTGAAAAAATAGTATAATAAATCTCAGTAAAATGTTATTTGAATTGGAAAATTATATTGTAAAATTTCGTGACAGATGGCAAAATCACCTTAAACATAAAATCACAAAAAAATTAATAAAATATTTTCTAGTTGGCATAGAAATATGATTCTAATGCCATTTTAAAGGGCACATTTCAAACTATATTTTTAACGAAAAAATGAAAAATCGATAAATTTTTTATTTTTTCATTCCACACTCCCGTTAATAATTTACTTCTCAAAAAACTACAATTTTTGTACGTCTAGCTTACATTTTTTACTTTCTCTTGCCTATATGAATACATAGGAAGAAAAGTATTGTTTTCATATCGAGTTTTCACAGGATCTATACGTTTTCAGACCCCCTGAACCCAAAAAACATGTTTTTAGCGATTGGTCTCTCACTCTCTCACGCACTCTCTCTCTCTCCCTCTCTCTCTCTCTCTCTCTGTGTGCGTGCGCGCGCGCGCGTGTGTGTGAGAACGGAACATCGTACGAACTTGAAACTTGAAACTTAAGTTAGACACCACTACAGAACCCGACACGAACATTTCATCAAAATCGGTCAACCGGAAGTAGTAGTTTATTAGTGTAATGTTTCACTTTTATAATTCACAAAATAGTATCTTAATATGGAATACATTGGGTTATAATTTGGAATACTTGGAATAGATACATAATTTGCCTACATAGTTTTTAAAGCACCAAAGTATTAGTCCAATCAGTTTATTCACAGTAATCGCAGACAAAATACAACCTTTCAGCACTAGTGCATTGTTCATGACATCAATTATTACAGCTCGAGCATTGAATCCACTTTTCACCTTTTTACTTTCTCTTGCCTATATGAATATATAGGAAGGAAAGTATTGTTTTCATGTCGATTTTTCGAAATCGAGTTTTCACCGGATCTATACGTTTTCAGACCCCCTGAACCCAAAAAACATGTTTTTAGCGATTGGTCTGTGTGTGTGTCTGTGTGTGAACAGAATATCTCAAGAACGGAACATCGTACGAACTTGAAACTTGAAACTTAAGTTACATACCACTACCAAACGCGACACGAACATTTTCATCAAAATCGGTCAACCGGAAGTAGTAGTTTATTCGTATAATTTTTCAGTTTTTTGCGATTTTCTCAAAAACTGGTCCTACGATTTTTTTTAAAATCGCCTATTTTACTCAATTTTTTATTCTCTACAAGATAGGGTAGGTGCCATGTTTGCTGAAATTCTCGGTGAGGCTGTTTTCACGTAAAAACGTTGTTTTTTTAAGATTACGGCTTTAATATAAATTTTAGCGCAAAAACTTATATAATAAAAGTTGTAGAGAATTTAAAAACCTACAACTTTTATTTTAAACATTTTTTTGTATAACGCTTAGTTTAGCGGTAATTTGCGATTTTCTGTTTTTTTCTCACGAAAACGTGAGAAAAATCGATTTTTTTAACATTTCGGTCTTAGTATGCATTTTACGACAAAAGTGTATATAATAAAAGTTATAGAAAATTAAAAGATCTACAACTTTTGTTTAAAGCATTTTTCTCTACAGAGCCTAGTTTAGCGTGAAAGCGTGATTTTCCGTATTTTTAAGCCAAACTGAGTTCGATTGTCATTTTGCGTCATTCACTCATGATTAAAATAAGGTTATGTTTTTGAGGTTAGTTTTTGTTTATTTCTAATATTTTATTAATAATGTTAGGTTTATTATTAATCATTTGCATTGGCAAGAGAAAGTTGTGTGAGTGTTTCACACCAGATTTTTTTATCTTTATTATAATCACCTTGACAAAACACGCTGTCTTTGGTGTTTTTGAATCCGGTAGTTGTTTCTGTTGGTATAACCAATGGTGCGTGTAAATCAGGATTTCCAACGTCCTGTCTGGAAAAACACTAGTATTCCATAATAAAAACCTATTCCATAGACTATATTTATGGCTCCCTTCCCCTACGTATAAGAGAAATGGGTATGACGTCTCTTTTTTTCGTCATCCTTACTGTCGGGCCAGGGGAGTTTTATTACCATTTTTAGATCTTTCCGAGAAACTACCGACTGTTAATCAAAGACGATTTAAAGATTAAACAAGATTTAAACAATAACTATTCTTTACTTTAACATAATTAAAAATGATAATAAAATTAATAAACAATTCCATTACAATAATAATTGTCGGTATCTGATCTTTAAAACGATACGAATAAGTTAAGTAAGTTTTCGTTTTACGTTATTTAATTGTTGTTTAGGTCATCAGCCGAAAGGCTGGTTTGAACCCGTTAAGGTTTTACTAAGTAAAACGAGGAGTGAGGTGGTTTACCCTGCCTTCCTCACTGAGTGGAAAAGTGTGCTTATCAGCATGCCGGGCTCTCTAAAAAGCACATATTTTCCACCCTGCAAATGACACCTTCACTTCATTCACCACAGGGTCTGGCTGTATAATGAAATTCATTAATTTCAGAGGAGATAACTCTGATTAGTGTCTTTTACACCTCTACCTCTTCCGTTCTTAAATGATTCAGTCATTTAATTGGCTGACCATGTGATAAGAAACAGAACTATTTATTTTAGTCCTGCAACGAACAGATTGAGTGTAAATAATTTGACACTCTACCTGTCTGTTATGGGCAGAGTTATTCAATTAGGAGTTTGTAAATGAGAACGTGTTGTGGCATGGAGTCGATATTTTTACTTACTGTAGTAGCGCTCAAACTACGATCTGAAATACATTGCTTATGGACTTTTTGTACTGCATTCTGAACGTGAAATCAACTTTATAGAAAAATTCTCTGTGCGCTGCGCAGATTAAGCTCATTAGTAGGATTGCCACATCACTGCATATGAGCCTGCAGGACAGTTCGTTAGAGATTCCGGTCTAGGCTCTTCTGCCTACTCTGCCGTTAGAAATGTCTTCCATATCCGCCTTTGGAGCCATTGACCATCTTTACTGGTTTTTATCCACCCTGAGTATTTTATTTCCTCAGCACTCTCCAACAGAGTTGACAAGTGTCCCCATCGCCAGGGGGCGGCCCCCGATAGGAGACCCAGCAACAGCCACGGGCTATACGCTATACATGGGCAGAAGAGAACAAGGAAGTCCGAGAAAGAGATGGGCAGATTTAAGAGGTTCAGAACAGACAGAAATGGCTAATCCTTGAAAAGCAGAAGAAGAAGATTATTTATTAATAATATAAGCAAGAAAACTTTAGACCATTCAGCAAAAAAAGTTTTGAATATTAAAAGAATAGTTTCGATTAACAAAAAATAGACGTGCATGCTGATTTATAGGATTATTAAAACTCTACCCTTTTCATTTATAGTACAGCTTATAATGAAAAATGAAAAACAAAACAATAAAAACGAACGGACTGTTGACCATTTCAAATTTAACAGCTGAGGGGTTGTGTAGGGTGTTAGGGGGTGGGTTGGAATGGCATGATGTTGAACACCCAATAGGGTGACGCAAGTCCAGCATCCCCACTCAATGCAACAAACGGTCAACAACGGTGCTCCGACGCCATTCTCAGCAGGACCATACATAGTACATACACCCCCTTCCCAAACACCAATAATGCGTTTCTTGAATACAATTGGAGTAATAGTAATACAGCAGTCGATTCAATTGTGTCCTACCATTTAATAAATTTAATATTTTACCTTAACGTTATGCGTCATATTGAACATTAGTGATTGATAGTTTGTGAAGGATACATGCGTTAAATTTTATTAATGTTTGTGTAGTAAATGAAATTTTAAGAAGTATGGTTATTAAATAACGAGACTGACGTTCTAAATACTTTTATTTTTATTTTATACATAATCACTTATTGTCACCTTCGATATAGACCTACACTCCTTCTTTATCCCTACAACGCTCTTAGCAAATTTTCCATTGTTAGAAACAGTGCTAGAAGTCATCTCCTGTAAGCTCCTTCAGGACACGTACCGCTCAAAAATGTTTGAAATTAATCTCGCAAAAATGTTTGTACTGACACTTTGTACGTGATTGTGAATGACGCAAATTTTTTTGAAACGATAATAACATGTGATGAAACGTGGTTTTTTACTTATGATCCGTAAACGAAGCGCCAATCCATGCACTGGAAGAGCCGAACTTCACCGAGAGCCAAAAAAGCTCGAATGAGCAAGTCAAAATTTAAAGCAATGATGATTGTTTTTTTTTTATATCCATGGGATTGTGTACCTTCACTGGGTTCCTGAAGTTTAAACAATTAACCAATATTACTACCTTGAGGTACTTTATAAACTATGTCAAAGAGCAAGGAAAAAACGCCCCGAAACGTGGAAGAACAAATCATGGGTTCTCCACCAAGATAATGCGCCAGCTCATTCCGCGTTATCTGTCAAGAGGTTTCTAGACAAGTACAGCATCTCAGTGCTAGAACATCCACCTTATTCACCAGATCTTGCCTCATGTGACTTCTGCCTGTTCCCTGAGGTGAAATCTGCATTAAAAGGGAGAAAATTTGAGTCTGTGGAAGCTGTAAAAGAGAAAGCGCCAGGTGTCCAGAAGGAGCTGACAGATGTCTTCCAGCACTGTTTCCAACAATGGAAAATTCGCATGGAGCGTTGTAGGGATAGAGAAGTAGTGTATATTGAAGGTGACAATAAGTGAGTGTGTATAAAATAAAAACAAAATCTTTTACAACGTCAGTTTCGTTATTTAATAGTCACACCTCGTATGGGATTTTAAAATCAGATGTAGGTTAGGATTTGTTATAATATGGTGAATCAGTAATTTGATGTAAAAATTTTGACTGGAACGTTGTATTTCCGCAATGAGCGATCGTTTTGTACACAGTAAATTTGACCAGCGTACATATATAAATATTAAAAGCAGAAAATGTAGTACTAAAAATTAAACATTACTTAGGCCTACTTGTTATTCTGTTAACAAATAATAGAATAGATCTTTTGTACAGGAATTAACAAATTACGGCGACGTGTTGCGGCGTGTCAAATGTAATTACGGCGAGCCCTACTTTAAAATATAATATACCTACAACAAAGAATGGTGAATACGTCTACAAGGTAATCCCTACATATGTTGTCATTATATACTAGGGCTAACTATCACCTGGTGAAAAAGAAAACTGGTTACAACCAAGAACTGGTGTTGTTACTTTTTTATTTGAATAAATATCACCGTAAACAAACGTGTAATATTACCAAATAATATTATTATTATTTTTTGTTGATCAGTTTTTCTATAACGTAAGATATAAATGTTACCCATAACAAACAGGCAAGTGTAGTGTTAACAGATTGAATCCCATGAGACACTTATCCCTTTATAGGTCTTTGGTAAGTATACTTACCACTGGCAATAAGGTCGATTTTTTTTAACAATAAGCTATGCAGTTGAATCCTATTGGCATTTTATGGTTTCATAGATGTTCTCTGGTAAGTAGGCTATCCACATTTTTAAATTAGTGCGCAGCAACCATTTTGCTTCATGAGTAACAGGAAAGTGGTAAGAATTCATACCAGCGTATGCAACCATGTTGTTTTGTAGTTACTTTTGTACAGAAAATTTGTAGAAAATTTTAGTATTTTACGGGAAAACAAGCAATCATGCTAATATAAAGTTGATATAAGTTATTCTACACATTTTTCTGTTATATAGGACTACAAGTTGTTTTATTAAGCATTCTTACCACTAAACATTATGTGATTTCCATTTCAATAAACGTTCCTTGGTAAGTATACTTACCAGGGCTTAACATAATAAAAAATATCTTAATGTTTTGGCACTAAAAATACATTGTTCAAGTCCTTACAAAACAAAATTTAATATTTTACAACATGTGCAGGCTTATTTTTTCCTCGAAGTAGTACTGCCCTATGAAGGGTTAGACTATACTTCTCTCACCAGTTCTGTGAGAATTTACTTGTGAATTTCAGAATTTTCCATTTCAGAATTTTACTTCTGAATTTACTTGTGAGAGACTGATTTGTCTCTCATGTAATAGTGTTTTTAATAGAATCGGAAACGGATCGGATGCTCGTTTGCATTGAATCATATACTGAGTTGTTAGAAATGAGTTCAAAAAACATTTCCCCAGTCATGGTTCGTGATTTACTTAATCCGATCAAGTCAAAATGAGTCTTTGAAACTTGAAAGATTATTATTATTATTATTATTATTATTATTATTATTACATAATATTGACTATTATTATAGTTTTATTATTGCATTATTAATCATGTTTTAATAATATTATATAATGAAAATTCATTTCATCTTTAAATTTTTTATGGTTTTCCTATTATAATATTTTTTATTGCAAAAATTGACTCAGTTCAGTGCCTCTATATAGACAACTGGGTACTCAAGTATACCACTCGCTGAACAACTGCTTGATAAAGAGACGCATTATCGATATATATGTGGTTTTATTGAAAAATAGCCCTAAGTAAATTATTTATGTAATACATACATAATGTTTTATAGAAATACAAGTAAAATTTCAGTAAAATACACATCAATCTTTCACAGTAATAGATTTTTTTTACACTTGAGTAGCTGATTGGTCTCTGACCTTAAAAACAGCGCCAAAAATTTAAGTCTTACAATAGACTTGAAAGAAAATAAATTAAAAAAGCAAAGGAACTATAAAATTGGTATGGGTTTTTTAAGAAAATTTGTACAAATTTCCTTGGAAGCAACCTGTTAAATTATTTGCACTCGATCTGGTAGTTACAGGATTACAAACCATATTTTTGTTTCTTATCACATGATCAGCCTGAAAAATTTAAGAACAGAAGA
Organism: Catonia carolina; assembly: GCA_035578175.1. Classification (NCBI taxonomy): domain Eukaryota; kingdom Metazoa; phylum Arthropoda; class Insecta; order Hemiptera; family Achilidae; genus Catonia; species Catonia carolina. The sequence continues at coordinate 6,829,532 of JAQMRL010000006.1, read as the reverse complement.
GAGTAGACGAGTAAAAGACACTAAGTTATCTCCTCTCAAAGTAATAAATTTCATCATTAGACAGACAGACCCTGTGGTGAATGAAGTGAGTTGTCATTTGTAGGGTGGAAAGTACATACTTTTTAGAGCGGGCATACAGATAAGCATACTTTTTCACTCAATGAGGAAGGCATTTGTAAACCACCTCACTCCTCGTTTTTTTTAGTGAAGCCTCTTGACGTCCAAACCTGCCATTCGGCTGTACACCTACACAATAATATACTATTTAGACCTGAATTAGGCGTCAATTAATGATGTAATTAGTAGTCATTTGTTCGGTTTCAATCACGATTAATTTCAATCAATTTCGATTTGTTTAATTTCAATCACGGTTACTACACTAGTCGGTAGCGGTCACGCACAGCGTGAGCTATAATTGATGACGTAAACTAGTCTCCATCAACTAAGTCGGTGCGTAGTCTAGAAGGTAAAATTATTGCATTGTTTTTTAAAAAACATAACTGTTCAAGTATGTTTACTCGGGAAATCGTTATTAATTTTAATAATTCTTCGTCTGCGGCTTGAAGTTTTTTTCTAAGTAACTTGTTTCGTTCTTGTAATTCGGCGTTTTCATGTTTTAAGCGATCTGTTTCCTCTGACTGGACAACATTCTAATTTGGCAGTTCTTCATTAAAACTAGGCCTACCTTCCTCTACAGCTATCCTTTCATTTTGTGAACTGCCTGTGATGTAATTGGATGATGAGTTTAAATATCATAAATTTCCTTACGAGTGTATCGTTTTTCTGCTCGATTTTTCGGTTCACTACAATCTGGTTTACCGGATGGATAACGGCACTACAAATCGGAAAATTTAACGTGGGAATAAATTCGTCTTTAAGACATGTTTATTTAACAACTTGGAAGATATAACAACTCGGACTTTAAATAGCATACATAATCCGATTCGTCAAAATGAACTATTTTTGTTGCCCTGGAACTAACAAGTTGAGTGCAAATAATTTAACACTCCACCTGTCTGTTATGGGCAACATATTGTAAAAATATAATTTTGGATAAGGCGATTTTATGAATAAAAAATAAATCCGATCCGGATTGGGCCAAAAAATCAGGACATCTGGATAAATGAGAGCCGGATAAATAAGGTAATACTGTATTTTTATATTAAGTTTATATTAAGCTATATTTTACTCGTACGAAAATGAGGAAGAGAATTTTCTGGTTTTTTTATGAAGGTTTCTCGAACATGATAGTTTCATTAGATTTGAAACCATATTAACTACAATATCTGGATGGCTTAAGGGTTGTAGAATTGGGGAAGGAAATAGATAACGTTGAAATAAACCCTTCCCGGCGTTCTAAACAAAACTTCTCACCCCATAGACTAGAGAATACAACACTAGGTCTACTTCCCCGTAACCACCGACCGAGTATGTTGCATAAATCATTTGCCAAAAGTTGGCCGCCTCGCGATTGTTTTTGAGGGATTACTCAGAATTCAGATTAGCAATGATTAATGCTACAATACAGTTTGCCGTTTGTTCACTAAAACCAGTAATTAGCTTTAGGTTTGCTAGAGGGCGTCTTAACCAGACGTTCCTTTAGTTCCTTTAAGACAACTTGCTCGAAGAGTTTCGGGCCCATTGTAGTGGCCGGCTATCCAACAGATGTGTGTTCGGAACTTATTTGTTTTATCTTAAAGTGAAAAATATTTTATCGTGTGAAAAATATTTTAACACATTAAAGGTACTTTTGGTATCTGGTTATAATAATAATACTTATTTTAGACTTATAACAACTATTTATTAATAGAATAATAAATTATTACGCTTATCACTACTGTAAATTACAAGATTAATTACAAAAAATTTTATTACAAACTTAAAGATTAATTTACACTAAACCTAACTAACAATAAAAATGGTTATTTACACTTAATTAATTACAACAGGGGAGTGTTAAATTATTTGCACTCGATCTACTAGTTCCAACGCTTCAAAATGTAGTTCTCTCTCTTATCACATGGCCACCTGATTGTATGTCCGAAGTATTTAAGAACTGAAAAGATAGAAATGTAAAAGAAACTGTAGTAGTCACAGTTGTCTCCTCTGAGAGTAGGTAATGACTTTCATCATACAGCCAGATCTTGTGGTGAATGAAGTGAAGGTGAATTTTGCAGGGTGGGAAATACGTGCTTTTCAGAGGGCGTGGCAAGCTGTTATCAGTATGCCACGCCTTTTATTGTGGATCAAAATATAGAAATAATTTACACAAAGTAACGTAATACTAAAACTTATTCCGTTCAAATATATTAAATAACCCACCTTATAAATATAATATAATAATAATGTAATAGTATAATATAATATAAATAATGCCGACCACATTGGCGTAGTTGGTGATGTGTTCGCCTCTCATCATGCGGTCGTGGGTTCGAATCCCACTCAGGCACGGCATATTTTCATAAGTTACAAAATATTATTTGATTCTCCATTGTACCCAGTTACACCCCAACGTCGTCGTTAATGACCGTTTGCAGTTGATGTGACGTTAAATAAAAAACAAACAGTTTATAAAAATAATCCACCTGATTGGTCAAGTGGTAGAATTGTTACCAAGATCCGCAATTTAAGTGATGATTTTCAGATCCCTAGTAAAGGTAATTTACTTTTATACGGATTTGAATACTAGACAGTGGTTGGGGGTGTACTTTGATGGTTGGGGTTTAATTAGCCATTAGCCATACAATCTCACTCTGTACAAGACTAAACCTTATTTATGCGTCATACACATCATCTTCATCTCATTGGGTCATGAAGTTGCTTATTGTTCATAATTGCACAGATTTCAACCTACACACATAAGTAGTAAAAAAAATATAAAATGAATAATTTACTTTGTTTTAAAAATCTATAATCTTTTTTCAAACTGTAAATTGAAGTTGCGGTTCTATACCAGGAGTTCCAGGTTCGATGATTTCAAAATGAAGAGCACACTTGTGGTTACTGATGTATAATAAATATAAATATATTACTGTAAGCTAAGAGGAGTACACAAACTGGGGTCTATCAATAAGCAGAATGAAAACAGAGTATATGGTTGTTGGAGGAAATGCTAAGGATTTGAGTCTTGGAGGTGAAATCATAAAGGCAACAAGAAGATTCAAATACCTCGGAGTTGTGCTATCGTCAAATGGGGGAAGCAATGAGGAAATAAATGCAAGAATTGGTCAAGCGCGGTCAGCAATAAGGCAGTTGAACAGTGTCCTATGGAATGGAAAAATAACAAAGAAAAATAAGATTCGCATTTACAGCACAGTCATTGAAACCATTGGAACATACGGTGCAGAAACTTGGGAGGTGAATAAAAGGTATGAAGCTAAGCTCAAGGCTTTGGAAATGGATTATTGGAGGCGATGTTGTGGATATACAAGAATGGACAGAGTGAGAAATGATGATATTCGAAGGAAGATGGGTCTGACTGAGGATATTGCCGATTGGATAGAGGCAAAGAGTTTGAAGTGGTATGGGCATGTGAAGAGAATGCCTCCTGAGAGATGGCCAAAGATATTATTGGACTGGGTCCCTGAGTCAAGCCGGAAAAGAGGAAGGCCGAAGCACTCCTGGCAGTATGGCATGGAGGTGGCGATGCGGGCGAGAGGACTGACAGACAATGACTGCTTGGACAGACAAATGTGGAGGGTATTAGGATGCGAGAGACGGCGACAGCTGTAAAACAAACTCGCTAATATATATATATATACTGTAAGCTAACAAGATTTGAATTACTGTATTTAACCCTATCAGTACCAACGTCCGGAAAACAGGACGTCGATATATTTTACGTAGTGACAACATCCGGTTTACCGGATCCGTCCGTAATTTATGCATAATATGCCAACAACCGGATTACCGAACATTTGCAAAAAAAAACTTTAAAAAAAATTAATGGAATAATGTATTTTCCGCCTCCGTGGCGTAGTGACTAGCGCGCTAGCCTACAAACCGAAAGGTCCCGGGTTCGATTCCCGGCTAGGGTCTGGAAATTTTAACACGTTAAAACCACCGTAAAGGTACCAAAACCCACAGTAGTTGCTAATGACCAAGCTATTGATGCAAATTTAAATAAACTAAAAAAAAGTATTTTGAATATTTTTAGTGTTAAAACGATTTCATTTTTTATGAACATAATACAAATCAATTTTGAACAGGAAATTTTTTCTGTAACGTTGAAATTTTGGTTGGTAATGGCAGACTTACGCCTGTAAGTTTTCGAAATAAGGGTTGGCACTTTTTGTACGCCCTTATTCAAATTAAATGGCTTTAGATCAAACTTTTAAATATTGTTTCGGCACTGAAAGGGTTAGATTACAATTCATATCTTAAAAAATTGTTTACAATCCCTTAAACGAAACAGTAATGAGCCTACGCATCTGAACTATGGATCTACACAATTATCCCTTTATTATCTATCGTCACCTTTTCTCCCTTCAGCTCTGATTAAGGGAGATAAATAAAATTTCATTCATTATCATGAGATGTGATGAAAAAGGAAGATATAACTACTTGACTTTTATTCTATGCATATAAACTACTTGAGGAAATATAAGCCAACAAACATTTTGAATAGGTTTTATTAGATTGAAAAGCTAATACAAACACAAGTGGCAACCCTTTCATATCTACGCCATCACATGTGTATACAAACGTCTCTATGTTGAAGCAGAGGTCTGTTTCATCCATCAATCAGACACACAAGTACATATCTGATAATATATACACAGATAGGTCTCCTGAACAATTCATCTATTCTAAAACATCTGCTAATTATTTACATCTATCTCATTACTACACAATATGTAACTTAATTTATTTATGAATTTATATTCTGTCTTAACCTTTCTTTAGTAATACACACAGTTATTAATTTTTATCTAATGTACATAATACAACTAAAGAATATTATTTCACCTTTATTCGAATATTTTTCGAAATAGTTGGATAAGAGAAAAATATTCGAAAATTCCAATAGTCCAACACTATCTGTTATGTCTGGTGAATTGTTTCATTTATGTTAGGTATGTTAAGATCTGTGTGCTGTGTATGTTTGGGAATATATAGCTTAAGGGTAAGCGCACAGTGAACGCTGGTCGCAGGTTGCTGGTCGCTGGTCGGTTAGAAGCGGGAGCCTGCGAATAGCAATAGGCCATTATATTTTAAACGGACGTCTCACAGTAAACGCTGGTGGAGAAAGCTGTGCACTCGTCATCTGCGCATTTATCAGCTCACTGGTTTGTTTTGAAAAAACCTGCCTGCTGCTTGCTAGCAGGTTGCTAAGTGTACTTGGGCGTCGTATAATACGTATTCATAAATGATAACAACTTGTTAATTAATTTTTAACTTAGGTTTATAAAACTAACTTTAGCAGAAATAAAACTAACAGATTATTACAGGCCAAACAATGGTTTATAATATTGAATTTCGGTAGTCAAAAAGTTCTAAATACGTTTAAAATGTTCAAAGTAATCACAAATCTTTCTTCCGGTAATATTGGTTGCTTGTGCAAGTTGCACCATTGTTTTTGAAAACGAGTTTTACTTTAGACAATATAAAATTAAACGTTTCCAGAGTCATTCTCATGGATTTAAAAAACCTGTCTCTATCTTTTTTTAATTGCGAAAAAAGATGATTATGCCAAACGATTTTCTGTTCTTATTAATGTCACTAATGGTATCGTCTTTAAATGATAATAATTTCGTGGAAACGTTTTCCATTAGAAATAATTAATCACTGCTGCTACTGGAACTCATGTTGAATACCAACAGCTGAATGAAGGTTAAGGGCGTAGTTAAGTTAGATGCTCCCATTATGCGCGTTCGCCACCGTGAATCAGTACCTGCGACCAGCGACCAGCGACCAGCGTTCATTGTGCGCTTACCCTAAAGGAGCTTTAACCCTTTAAAGGTCTGTGGTAGGTATACTTACCAGTGGCAATAAGGTCGATTTTTTGAAGAATAAGCTATGCAGTTGAACCCTATTGGCATTTTATGGTTTTATAGATGTTCTCTGGTAAGTAGGCTATCCAAATATTGAAATTAGCGCGCAGAGACCATTTGCTTTGTGAGTTACACGAATGTGGTAAGGATTCATACCCAGCGTACGCTACCGTGTTGCTTTGTTGTTACTTTTGTACAGTGCTTAGAAAATTCGAGTTTCTTACGGGAAAGCAAGCATTCATGCTAATATAAAGTTAAGGTAAGTTATTCGACACATTTTTCTGTTATATAAAACTACAATTTGTTTTAATAAGCATTCTTACCACTAACTATTATGTGATTCCCATTTCAATAAACATTCCTTGGTAAGTATTCTTACCAGGGCTTGACATCAAAACAAAGAAATATCTTACAGTTCTGGCACTAGAAATACATTATTCAAGTCCCTATAAAACAAAATTTAACGTTTTACAACTTGCAAATTTTTTCCCGTAGTACTGCCCTATAAAGGGTTAACAAACGTCCACAGCAGTTTTGATTGAAGACGGTGTAGCATTGTCAAAAATAAGGATTTAGCTGAGGCGTAGATCTGGCATCCGTGCGTCGACATTGGTTTGAGTAGTAATTTGTAAAGAAGTACTTTCAAATGAGGTGGTAATTTTGATGTTCAGGTCAGAAGACTGTTAAGATGTTAAATTAAGATAAAAAAATCTGGTGTGAAACACTCACACAACTTTCTCTTGCCAATGCAAATAATTAACAATAAACCTAACATTAGTATTAAAACATTAGAAATGAACAAAAACTAACCTCAAAAACATAACCTTATTTTAATCATGAGTGAATGACGCAAAATGACAATCGAACTCAGTTTGGCTTAAAAATACGGAAAATCACGCTTTCACGCTAAACTAGGCTCTGTAGAGAAAAATGCTCTAAACAAAAGTTGTAGATCTTTTAATTTTCTATAAATTTAATTATATACACTTTTGTCGTAAAATGCATACTAAGACCGAAATGTTAAAAAAATCGATTTTTCTCACGTTTTCGTGAGAAAAAAACAGAAAATCGCAAATTACCGCTAAACTAAGCGTTATACAAAAAAATGTTTGAAACAGAAGTTGTAGGTTTTTAAATTGTCTACAACTCTTATTATATAAGTTTTTGCGCTAAAATTTATATTAAAGCCGTAATCTTAAAAAAACAACGTTTTTACGTGAAAACAGCCTCACCGAGAATTTCAGCAAACATGGCGCCTACCCTATCTTGTAGAGAATAAAAAATTGAGTAAAATAGGCGATTTTAAAAAAAATCGTAGGACCAGTTTTTGAGAAAATCGCAAAAAACTGAAAAATTATACGAATAAACTACTACTTCCGGTTGACCGATTTTGATGAAAATGTTCGTGTCGCGTCCGGTAGTGGTATGTAACTTAAGTTTCAAGTTTCAAGTTCGTACGATGTTCCGTTCTTGAGATATTCTGTTCACACACACACACACAGACACACACACACACACAGACACACAGACACACACACAGACCAATCGCTAAAAACATGTTTTTTTGGGTTCAGGGGGTCTGAAAACGTATAGATCCGGTGAAAACTCGATTTCGAAAAATCGACATGAAAACAATACTTTCCTTCCTATATATTCATATAGGCAAGAGAAAGTAAAAAATCTGTTGTGACATACTTACACGACTTTCTCTTGGTATTGTAGATAATGAAGAATATAAACTACTTTTATTCATGAGTAAACAATGTAAAATGAAATGCATAAACTAATGAATGCAAAATGAAAATCAACCTCAGTATAACTTACGGAAAATCATTAATTGACTCTAAACTAGGCTGTGTAGAAAAAAATTAAAAGTGTAGGTTTTTTAATTTCTTACAACTTTGATTACGTACTAGTACACTTTTGTCGTAAAATGCGTAGCTTCTAAGGCCAAAACCTTAAAAAATATCCCGCTTTTTACCGATTTTGATGAAAATAGAAACAGGAAATCAGTAATTTCCTCTAAACTAAGCGTTAAACAAAAGCATGTTTGAAATAAAAAATTGCAGGTTTTTAAATTTCCAACAACTTCAATTTTACTTTTTTGCTCTAAATTGCATATTAAGGCAGTAATCTTTAAAAAAAGGTTTTTTTTACGAAAACACAGCCTTCCCAAGAATTTCAACAGACATGTTTATTACCTTATCAAGTAGAGCAAAAAAATGAAGTAAACGAGACAATTTGTAAGAAAATCGTATGAGCCGTTTTAGAAAAAATTACGCAAAAAAGTGAAAAATTGCACGTATAATTTTAATGTAAAGAATACTTACGATTGACCGATTTTAATGAAAATGTTCAAGTCGGGTCCCTTTATGGTAGGTTACCTAACTTAAGTTTGAAGTTTGAACTTCGTACAATATTCCGTTCTTGAGATATTTGTTCACAGACACGCACAGATTAATCGCTAAAAACGTTTTTTCCTGTTCAGGGGGCCTGAAAATGTGTATATGCGGTGAAAACTCGATTTTGAAAAATCGTCATAAAAACAATACTTTTGTTTTCTATATATTCATACAGGGCACAAGAAAATAATTAAAACAGAGAAAATGAACCACATATGAGATTATTTACTGCACACAAACACATGATTATATGTTATAATGTACATATTTATATTGGGAAGTTATAAAAGGCTCAATTAAACCAAAAACGGTCCTTTAAAGGTTGCAATTAGTGCATGAAAGGGTAGCTCTATAAAGGTCTGAGCTAACAATTACATTTGGTCTAACTGCCGTTATTCTAGCGTGTTACAACTTGTATAACATTATCATCATCATGTCCACCAGTTTTCCATAAAGCTTTCCTAGAGAAAACTCTACAGAAAAGACAGAGAGGGTAAGAGAGATGTTTTACTGTGATTAAATACAGTTTTCCCCTCTAAATTTACACCCCTCCTTATTTCCACTAGGGTCGTACACATCTACAAAATAAAGACTTTGTAAATGAATGTTCACTTTACCGTGAACTTAGATTTTAATACTACCCCCGTGTTTCTGATCCAATCAAGACATTTCCCTCTACCTCCCTTACTTATTTTTTAATGATTTTATAAAATTTTAATCTGGGCTACCCGGAAATATAACGAAATAATTTTATAAAACATAAGAAAATTATTACTGTTTTAATTAACTAACTTAGAGATGTAGAAATGATTATAAATTTTATTATCTTTATTAATTTTTATCATTGTATTTAACCCTTTATTATGAAATTCCTTTTTGAAATTTAAGTAATTTATATTAGGACTTCTTTATTTAATAGCCTCTTTTAAAAAAATCCGTTTATACGAATTAGAATAAATCGGTTGTTGTAACATATCTTTTTAATAAAATGAACTAAAAATCGGATTTAAATTCGAAAGTCCTTATACAATTATAGGCCTAAATTTATGCTTAGATGGTTACTTCTCCATTTTTCTACATTACTGCAATAATTGAGTTTTCTCGAGTAACTTTGTTGTTTTTCATTTCTGTGACTGTCTGTAGCAAGTTGCAGTAATGGCTATGGAATTTTAGTATATTATATTCCACAGCTGTTTGATGCAAGTTTTTTTTTAAAAATACATGATTTAGGATGTATATTTTTTCGTGAGATGTGTTTGGAATAAGAATAGAAGTGATTAATATTTTATCAATTAAACCTTTATATCTTTCTGACACTCAACTTCACACTTCTGAATCTATCCGTTATCTAGGTTTATATCTAGATAAGAGGCTCACATGGAATTTACACGTAAATAAAACGAGAAAGACACTCCAGGACAGGTTCAAACAGTTGTACAAACTTCTTTCACGCAAATATAATTTACCAACTACATCCAAATTGACCATTTACAACTCCTACCTTGGACCAATATGGAGCTATGCCAGTTAGCTTTACTGCTTGCAAAACCATCAGTATTAGCAAATATTCAGCGTTTCCAATCAAAGCTTTTACGGAGGATAGTTAACGCCCCCTATTATGTAACCAATAAAACGCTACACTCGGACCTAAACGTACCCTACATAAATGACATTTTCTTAAAACTATATACAAACTTTAGGAAGAAACTCGTGAACCACCATAACCCATTGATCTCAAATCTGGCTAAGCAGACTCTCCCAAACAATCCAATAAGACGTCTAAAACGTCGATGGAGCCGGGGCTTATCAATTAACGTAGTAAACTATCCATTACAATGTTCTAAATGATGCACTTAATGCTACCTTCTACTCTCGTCGGAGTTCTGTCACTGGACTGTGTCTCCATCCACGTTTATTTTATCATGTTAATTTTTCCAAATTTTGTGCTATCACATTCACTGATTTTTTCCAACAGACTGTGAATTTCCTAAATAGAGAAAAACGAAAAAGAAAAGAAATTAAATAATTCTTGTTCATGGTACTCTATGTATGTTGTAGAATTTATTATAATTACTTTGTAGTCTATATATCTAATATTATGATGGAGATGTATTGAAAAAGATTAAAAAATAGAAAATAATATGATATGCTTTAAGCAAATATGTGCTCAACCGACTGAGAATGCTACAAAACGATCATGTCCTACGAATTTTTCGTGAATTATATGGAGATGAGTTCTTGTTTCTTCATCTTCAATCTTTTCTTTAGCATTTCTCTTCGGGTTCTTTACAATTCAGAAACTTTTCAAAGTATTCAACTATTATCTTGAACATTTTTATTGCTTAAAGTTAGTGTCCGATTGTTGTTTACGTCATCAGCCGAAAGGCTGGTTTGAACCTGTAGAGGTTTTACCAAGTAGTACGAGGAGTGAGGTGGTTTACCATTGCCTTCCTCACTGATTGGAACAGTACGCTTATCAGCATGCAGCGCCCTCTGAAAAGCACATACTCGTATTTTCCACTCTGCAAATGACACCATCACTTCATTCACAGCAGGGTCTGACTGTATAATGATATTCATTAAATTCAGAGGAGACAACTCTGATTAGTGTCTTTTAAACGTCTACCTCTTCTGTTCTTAAATAATTCAGTCATTTAATTGGCTGACCATGTGATAAGAACCAGAACTATTTATTTTAGCTCTGCAACAAACAGATTGAGTGTTAGTAATTTTACACTCCACCTGTCTGTTATGGACAGAGTGTACCAGAGATAATGTATCTCTCCGAAAGCATAAGCTTAAAGAGCGATATCCAGTTAAGTGTTGTTTTAACGTTCTGTAGAAGTTCCTACTGTCGTTTTTCTTAAAATCTGACTCAATGCCTTGAATTTCTTTCGATATCTGATTTCTCTTGGCTCACCGGAATGTTTTTTCTGTATTTTTTCGAACTTCATGTACGCTTAAGTTTTCTTTCCGTTATATCTCAGTACCAAGCTGTGAAGCTCGTTATCCTTTTGTCGATTGCCTCGTCGCAACCTTTAGTCCACCATCGGTGTTTACGTGTTCTACGCAGCAATGTTAATTCATTGGCAATATCAATCAAATTGCTGCCGATTCCTTCCTTTGTTTCTACTTTTATTTCTTTAAGTATTCTTTGAAATTCTAACTCTACGCTTTACGAATGATTTTCTTCTAAGACAGTCTTCTTTTGTTTAGTGGAAGAGGATTAAATTTAAAGTGGGTCAAGTAGTGGTCCAAGTCGAGATTGGCACTTTTCCGCACTTGTATGTTCATAATTTCATTCGTGTTTTGTTCCGAGATTGCAACGTGTTCTATTTTGGAATTCACTCAATTTTCCTCCCGGAGTTCGTCATGTATTTAATTTGTTTTTCTATTTAGGAAATTCACAATCTGTTGGAAACAATCAGTGAATGTGTTAACACAAAATTTGGAAAATTTAACATGGTAAATAAACGTAAGTGGAGACACAGTCCAGTGACAGAACCCCGACGGGAATAGATAAGTGTAGCATTAAGTGCAGCATTTAGAACACTGTAATGGATAGTCAATTACAGTACTACGTTCATTGATGAGGTCCCGGCTCCATCGACTTTTAGACGTCTTATTGGATTGTTTGGGAGAGTCTGCGTAGCCAGATTTGAGAACAATGGGTTATGGTGGTTTACAAGTTTCTTCCTAAATTTTGTATAGAGTTTTAAGAAAACGTCATTTAGGCCTATGTAGGGTACGTTTAGGTCTGAGTGTAGCGTTTTATTTTTTACATAATATGGGGCGTTAACTATCCTTCGTAAAAGCTTTGATTGAAAACGCTGAATTTTTGCTTATACCAATGGTTTTGCACAGCAGTAAAGCTGACTAGCATAGCTCCATATTGGCCGAATTAGGAGTTTTAAATATATTTAGTTACAAAAAAATAATTGTAGGATATCTATTAATATTTTTTCAAATAATCTTTAAGATTTACTAATTAGTTTTTAGAAGTACAACGTGTTCTGTAGTTGTAATTTAAGAATACAGTGTGTATGTGTTTGTAAGAGATAAAGAGAGTGAGGGAAATAGAGGGATTTTAAGGGTGGAAGGGAAGTTGAGCGATAGCGTTGGTTGTACGTAAGGAACGTCTCGGAATTTCCACCATCCGGAATAACAATAAAGGGTAGCACTGTAAAGCGCGCGACCCTGTGCTTTACATTAAGTACAAATAGTAGTGATAAAGTGAAGAAAGGCGTGTGGTGGAGGGGGAGAGGTAAGAGTGGAAAGGACTTTAAACTCCCCGCAATGTTTCGTTGTCGTCGTACTCGAAAGAAACGCAAATTTCAGTTGCTCTTGTTCTACAATAATAATACTAGTAGAGACATCGTATGCGGTGCAGCCAGCGTAAGTATTTAGTTGGGAATTCTCATATACTATACTATTTCTAACACCAACTCTATAGGATAATGATTCTCGGACTCAGGCAAAGGGAATTCCTCAGCCAAATTGTTCAGTCCTCTTGGAATGCTTTCCCTTCTTGAAAACATTCACTCAGAGTGTTTGTAGAGGTTATTATTATTGTTATTATCACCATCACCATCATCATTATTATTATTATATCCGCTAGTATTATATTCTTATTATCCCATACTCTTAACATTAAAACTACTCCTTAACTATTTTCACTATAATATTATTATCATTATTATTATTATTATTATTATTACCTACTATAATAATGATATTAAGAAATATATTTAAAGCATATCTTAGTAATTACTTTCTCTTGCCCTAATGAACACATGGGGAAGAAAAGTATTGTTTTCATATCGATTTTTCGAAATATCAAGTAGTCACTGGAAATACACGTTTTCAGGTCATCTGAACTCAAAACACATGTTTTTTAGTTATTGGTGTGTGTGTGTGTGTGTGTGTGTGTGTTTGTTTGTTTGTGTGTGTGTGTGTGTGAATAAAATATCTGAAGAAAGAAATATTGTACTAAATTGATTTTTTTATTTATCCGAGACTGTGAGAAAAACTCATGTTCACTCCCACTTGATGGGGGAAGTAGTGTTGGACTCAATTGAGGCGTCCTCGTCCAGCTCTAAGGAGCCTTACCAACCAAAAACCCTCCGCCTGGCCACTTGATCTGACATCAGCAAACAAACAACCCTCCACCTCTCTCGGAACTGTTAATACAATGCTACAAGGGAAATTTTGGCTTAAAAATTAAAATTACATACTGTCAGCGGGGCGTGGAAGGGAAACGTAGCCTAATTCCCCTCTCGTTGTCACCGATTAACACTCACTCTCTCACGTTCATTCATCTCTTTCATCACCAACTCAGGAAATCACTGTGCCTAAACTTGCAAAATAAATTAGGTTAGCCTAATATTAAACGATCTGATACGAACATTTTCATAAAAATCGGTAAACCGGAAGTAGTAGTTTATTCGTTTGATTTTTAACTTTTTTGCAATAGCCATTCTCAAAAATTGCTCCCTACGATTTTGTTTAAAATTGTCTCATTAACTACGGTATTTATTCTCTACAAGTTATTTTAAGCATAATTTCTACTTAAATTCTTGGAGAAGCTGTGCTCTTGTATTAAAAATGGTTTTTTAAGATTGTGAAATCAATTTGCATTTTAAGGCAAAACTGTACATACAATAATTAAAGTTGTAGAAAAGTAAAAACTTAAAAACTTATATATCAACTATTTTTTCTACAACGCTTAGTTTAGCGTCAATTTTTTTTTATTGAGTGATGATGCCTACATAAGCCTTGGGCTTGTGCATAGGTAATGATATGTGGTGATTTACAGATGAAAAAAATGCCAGACCTAACCGGGAATCGAACTCGGGACCCCGGCATAGTAGCCAGTTGCGTTGACCACTACACCACGGGCCGGCCCGTGGTAAAGTTTTGTACTTTGATCATTAAAATTGGTGAAAAGATCGGAATTTTTGAGATTTCGGCTTTCCGTTTCTTTTGAGCTTGCCTATTCCGTTCTTGAGATATTGTGTTCACAAACAGACACGTCAATCGCTAAAAACATGTATTTAGGGTTTAGGAGACTTGAAAACGTGTATTTTTGGTGAAAACTCTATGTGGAAAAATCGAAATGAAAATAATAGGTACTTTTCTTCCCTATAATATTCATATATGGAAAGAGAAAGTAAAAATCAAACAAAATTTAATTTATTTCGACATGGTACCAATTCTATTCATTTAGGGTACGCTTTTCAGAAAAAAACAACGGTTCAATAGTATATTAATTGTCACAATAGATTTACTAAAATGATTTCAATTAATACTCGTACATGACTTTATCGTAGAATTCACATGAGTAAAACAAGGCAGGGGATAAAAATAATTATTCGAGATCACAAGAATAATCAAATATCGGATCATAATACATTCTCAACGGGGGTAAAATGAAATTGTTTGGAGTCCGAAATAGCATAAAGGAGTAAAATAGTAAATGGGGGGGGGATATCACTCTGTATGTTACTGACAACGGTACGTGTACTGTACCTCTATTCATAACATTCCTCTCTCTCAATCTCTCTCACGATTTCAGTGTTCCTCAAAATTTTCTCTCTCTCTCCGTACCCTAAATGAAAGTCCTTTAATATAGTACATATTACAAAGACCTCATTTCTGCCCTTCTGTCATTTTACATCATCAAAACCGTTAAAGCGACCTGACTTCTCATAAATCTGTTCCCTCGTATAGTTCAAATAACTCTTCGAGGTTAAATGTTTCATGAAGTTTCACGAAGTTGCAAAAGTATTTCTTATCTATTTTTTGTTTTTTTAATGAATAAGTAATGAACTTAAAATTTATTAACAATGAATTTATCTTTTAATTAAGGGGGAATCAACCAATTCAAGGAGAAAATAATCTGAAATTATTTTTTGTGTTATTTTGTACCCTGAGATGTGCTGATTTCATGCATGTAATCGGTTTAAGTAAAAAATTAGTTATCGGTTAAGTAATCAGTTTAAGTTAGTTATCTAGTTTTAAAATGTATTTTTATTAACGTATGTCATAAAAAAGTATTTTTTATGGAAAAATTATAATTTTTCATATTCGAATAATTTTGTATAGAAATGAGATATATGGCTGATTCTTTTTGCGTTCATGGCCGGTCCGCTGGCGTAGTGGTTAGCGCAACTGGCTTCTAGGTTGGAGTTTTGGGTTCGATTCTCGGTCAGGTCTGGCATTTTTTCATTACTCGTCTTTATGTTTCATCCTTCTCACCGTCTGCATTAGCAGAAATTATAAAACAGTCAGACGTAAAGATCAAGTTTTAACAGGTGAAGAAAAGTTCTAGATAGTAATATTTCTTTTCAAGAAACTATAGAGTTTTTATAACTTCATATTTAATACGAAAACTAAAATGATTGTTTATGTAGGAGGGTTCTTGTAATGTCCAAAATTGTGAATAATATAACTGTTGTTAATTACTTTGGCTGCCACATTAGTTTTGACGGATAACTTGATATTGAAAAAACAGATATAATTTTCAGAGAATATGTGGATAGCCTATGTTAAATTTAATTTAAAAACAACTTGGGATGAAATTACTACTTCGATTGTTCTGGCTCTTATTAAGCTGTAAGTCTTAACTTACTCTTAATAATAAAGTTTTCGTGTATAAAGTAAAACTTAGTCTAGCAGCAATCTAGTAACAGCTAGTTCATCGAACATAGATATATCGCATTGGTCTCGATCAAAATGCCCGAGGCTGACCACTGGAGCCCCATGGTGTGTAACCAATGAGATATTGATCATCGATTTAAATGTAAACTTTATATTAAATAACGTGGAATAAAACAATTTAACAGGTTGACTCCCAAGGCAGTTTTAGCAATTTTTCTTAACCCTTTCAATCCCAATTTTTTTAACTATACACAAAAAATATCTGTTCATTGTTTCATACAACAATATGAATATGTAAAATTATGATCAGGCTTCCTAAACGAAATATATTTTCTTACTTAGATTTGTAGCAAAAAAACTAAATATGATTTTAATTAAAGTCATCATATAAGAAAAAATATTTTACAATTAAAAATATGGATAAAATCACTTTTTACAAACAGTCTAAAATATATACTTTGTACTTACGTACGACATATTCGAAGAAATGCTACTTTATTTTAGGAAATGAACACGAATATTTAAAACTAAAATTAATTTTTAAAAGAAACTAATTAATGGTCGCCTCCGTAGCGCAATGGTCAGACGCTACACTGCATCTGCTAAACATGCTACACTGCGAAGCGGAAGTCTCAAGTTTGATTCCTGGCTAGGGTACAGAAAATTATTACACTTCACAACCAGCGTTCCTAATCCAAAGTAGTCGCTAATAACTAAAATTTTGATGTCCGTGATTTCACTCCAGTGTGACTTCTTCGTCACACTGGGTTAGAAAGGGTTAAGAGGAGACTGTACTTTGTATCTCGCCAACGTTAAATTTGCTATTTTTAGGTACATTTTTTCATAGGATTGGTAAAAGATAGGGAAATTAAACTTTACACACTATAGGTGTCGGGTTTCTTCTCAAGCCACTGACAATTTTTCAATTTAATCTTTGGACCATACCATTTTTTTCAAAAATTAGGAATAACATAAAATTTTTACAAATTGTTTTCCACGTGTTTTGGGTATTACTAATTTTTGGAGCACCTGAAGAAGTCATAAAAATGTCGCTATATGTGGCTATACAAGATAATTCTGCCCATAACAGACAGGTGGAGTGTCAAATTATTTACACTCAATCTGTTCGTTGCTGGGCTAAAATAAATAGTTCTGTTTCTTTTCACATGTTCAGCCAATTAAATGACTGAATCATTTAAGAACAGAAGAGGTAGAGGTGTAAAAGACACTAATCAGAGTTACCTCCTCTGAAAGTAATGAATTTCATTATACAGCCAGACCCTGTGATGAATGAAATGAAGGTGTCATTTACAGAGCGGAAAATATGTGCTTTTCAGAGGGCCCGGCAGGCTGATAAGCATACTTTTCCACTCAGTGAGGAAGGCAATGGTAAACCACCTCACTCCTCGTTTTACTTAGTAAAACCTCTACAGGTTCAAACCAGCCTTTTGGCTGATGACCTAAGCAACAACAACACAAGATAATTAACTGGTAAAAAATTCAGCCTGTATGTTTATTGGTTTCTGAGAAAAATGAATCTTAGTGTTAAAAATCTAAATTTACGGGAAAAGATAAGAAACAAGAAGGCACAAACCAAAAAGCATATGTACACTATAAATTTCCCATCAAAAGTTGTTTAGAAAGCTGAAGCAACAGCTGAGAATATTAAAAACCGTGATGCAGATATTTTAAAAACTAAAATTCTCTTTGCACTAAAACGAGCAGTATAAAATAATGAAAAAATATTCGTTCCTCGTAACATGATGATTTTTCTGTATAAACCTGATAACTGCCCATAACAGACAGGTGGAGTGTCAAATGTTTTACACTCAATCTGTTCGTTGCAGGGCTAAAATAAATAGTTCTGTTTCTTAACACATGGTCAGCCAATTAAATGACTGAATCATTTAAGAACAGAAGAGGTAGAGGTGTAAAAGACACTAATCAGAGTTATCTCCTCTGAAAGTAATGAATTTCATTATACAGCCAGACCCTGTGGTGAATGAAGTGAAGGTGTCATTTGCAGAGTGGAAAATATGTGCTTTTCAGAGGGCCCGGCATGCTGATAAGCGCACTTTTCCACTCGGTGAGGAAGGCAATGGTAAACCACTTCACTCCTCGTTTTACTTAGTGAAACCTCTACAGGTTCAAACCAGCCTTTCGGCTGATGACCTAAACAACAAACCTGATAAAACTTAATTTTTTCATAAAAAAATTATTTTTGTGACGTAATTTAATATTTTTCTGGTAGATCTAGGCCTAAACTATTGAAAAACATAAAAAACCAAAAATCGAAATTTTGAGTTAAAACCATCGTGCAATCTTTTCTTAAAAAACCCATTCTTATTTTACGGTTCCTTTGCTTTTTTTAATTAATTCTCATTCAAGTCTAGAGTATTATAAGGCTTAAATTTTATTGGCGTTGGTTTTTTAGAAAAGAGGCTGGTCAGGTAATCACCAGTAAAAATTCAAATTTACAGTGAAAGACTGATGTGTGTCTCACTGAAATTTACTTGTAGTTCTGTAAAATATTATATGTATTTTATAAATAATTTACTTTGGGCTATTTCCCAATAAAACTAAATAAACATCGATGATTGTCTTTCTATCAAGCAGTAGGCTTACCACAAAAAAATTATTCATCTTTCATTACACACAATACGTTACAACCCAACATCGTCGCTAATGACCATTGTAGTTGATGCGACGTTAAATAAATAATTAAAAAAAAAACAAATGATTGTAAAATAATTACAACTCTTAAAAAAATTTAATTAAATAAATGCCAGTAAAAAATAAAACCATAAATGAATATACGCCTATTATAAAAACTGTAGGACTACATAAAATAACTTGCTTTTTATCAATAAATTGTAGAATTCTCTACATATCCAATAAATAACAAATCAACTTCTGTTTAGAATATTTAAACAGTTTATTTATTTATAGGTTAACTTACACCTACTTTATATGGTAATATGAAGTAGTGATGTGGTGCAAGACACACTTATTTTCTCTCGGTTCAAGTTCCACGAAAGAACACCAGCAATATTTTTGATTACAAAGAAAAATATTAATATTTTAAACTAAATTTAAACAATTTTTACTATAAAATATTTTAATTTAGTCATTCTATTTTTAACAAACAAAATTAAACTAGAACTTTTTTAAAACATTACCAATATACTAAAATTGAACTATTTTGTTTAGGTCATAAGCTAAACCTAGAATCGAAATTTGCTTGAATCTCTAGAGGCTTTACTAAGTAAATCTCTAGAGGCTTTACTAAGTAAATCTCTAGAGGCTTTACTAAGTAAATCTCTAGAGGCTTTACTAAATAAATCTCTAGAGGCTTTACTAAGTAAATCTCTAGAGGCTTTACTAAGTAAATCTCTAGAGGCTTTACTAAGTAAATCTCTAGAGGCTTTACTAAGTAAAATGAGGAGTAAGGTGGTTTATCAGCATGCCAGGCCCTCTGAAAAGCATCTGCTATCTACCCTGCAAATGACACCTTCACTTCAATCACCACAGTGTCTGGCTGTATAATGAAATGCAATTCATTACTGTCAGAGGAGATAACTGTAACTAGTGTCTTTTACACCTCTATCTTTTGTGTTGTTAAATGCTTCGTCATATAATTGGATGACCATGTGATAAAAACACAACTATTTTTTGTACCCGTAGAACTAGCAGATCGAGTGCAAACAATTCATCCTCACCTTACTATTATGGGCAAAAAATTATACTATATATATACCTTTTAATCACTAAGATCCTAGACAATACGTACTCGTACACCCGTTATCTGATCACTTCAGCTCTATAACACAAAAACTTTACAAAATCTTAAGGGGAGACTGTACTTTGTATCCCACCAATGTTAAATTTGCTACTTTTAAGTACATTTTTCATTGGATAGGTAAAAGATAGGGAAATTAAACTTTACACACTATAGGTGCCAGGTTTCTTCTCGAGCTCCTGACATTTTTCAATTTAATCTTTGGGCCATATCATTATTTTTTTAAATTATGAATAACATAAAATTTTTACAAATTGATTTCTACGTCTTTTGCGTATTAATAATTTTTGGAGCCCCTGAGAAAGTCATAAAAATTTCGGTACTTGTGCATTTAAAGATAAATAACTGGTAAAAAATTTCAGCTTAAGATATCTGGTAAAATTTCAGCCTGGTAGGTTTATTGGTTTTGAGAAAAATGTAGGTCTACCTAGAGTTAAAAATCTAAATTTACGGAAAAACGCAAGAAACAAAAAGGCACAAATCATAAACAAAATTTACACAAACAAGTAAATTTCCCATCAACAGTTGTTTAGAAAGCTGAACCAACAGCTGAGAATACAAATAAAAAAATACAGTGATGCAGATATTTTAAAAACTGAAATTCTCTTTGCACTAAAACGAGCAGTATAAAATTGTGAAAAATATTTGTTCTAAATAACATAATAATTTTTCGGTGTTAACTTGATAAAAACTTATTTTTTTCGTAGAAAAAAATTATTTTTTTTTTTGAAGTAATGTCACCGCCACCCCTTCTAATGAATCATTTACTGTGCTGCCGGCCTTCAATACTTCTTCCGGCCTTTGTTGGCGCGGTAGGCCCTTCGACGGCGTCCCGACAAACCTTTCGGCTCCGCCGAAAGACCGACAGAGGCCTTTGTCATCAAGATCGAGCTAGTCACCGCCCTCTACCACGGCGCTCTTGGCAACTATATAAAGAGCGCTGCATTGAGGCGAGGGATTCAATTCCGATCAGGACACCGAAGGATTCACTTTTACCAGACAGCAACGACAAACGTCCACCACGGCACACGGCTGCCGCACTCCAGCGAGAACTAATCGACGACCCCAAAAGAGAGAAGATGATGCTTCCGCTCGCTGACCCGTCACCGTAAGCCGTCGACCGGACCGTCATCGCCCGCTGACGCGAGCGATGCCCACAGAGGTCCCTCGACTGAGCCTTACGCCCACCGGACCCAACAAAGCAACCATCGACGCACTACTGCGAGGGAAGAAGATAATGTCTCCGCTGGATGACGACACGCCGTGTCACCCAGCTCCTCGACCGCCACGATGACTACGACCGACGCCTCTCCAAGACGACCACCGCTTAAACGGCCCTTTTCAGGGCCACCAAACAAATTAAAGGTTTAACTCGCCACTTAATGTCGCCATCCGGTGACAGTAATTTAATGTTTTTCTAGTAGATCTATGCCTAAACTATGGAAAAACATAAAAAACCAAATATATAAATTTTGAATTTAAACCATCGTACCATCTCCCCTTAAAAAAATGTATGCTAGGATATCCTTCCAAAATTGAGTACATAAAAAGTTTTTACGATTGCAATCCTTTCGTTGTTTGTGATAAAATCACTAGAGAATAATAAAGAAATGATTTGACTAGAGAAAGTCGAATGATAAGGGATGTAAAGAATTCTGTTGTGACGAGTATGGGTAAGAATGAAAAAAGAATTGATAGCAAGATACGTTTACTAGTATTAGGATAGAGTGAGAGAGAGCGGCAGTGAAGTGGGAGAGATACAGTAGGGGGAGGGAGAGTAAGAGAGAATAGATCACCTGGATGGTTGCTTTGTGTAATCCTATCAGCGATAAGGTTTGTAAGCCGCTTACCTCTATGTATTCCTTACCTTTTGGATAATTACTACGAACGGTACGAAGAAGAGTTTGGCTGGTTGGGAATTTACAGTCCGTTGGATCTTCATGACGATGATGATTTAGATCATCGGATGATTAAGAAGACAACGATGATGATGATGATGGTGGTGGTAAAGGATAATGATAAGAGTAGGGTGCAATCGGGACGACGTTAACTTAAGATATCTTTAATCACAACTCGTATTTCACGCTAAGGATAACGACGAAGGGAATCGGTTGATCTATTTCACACGTCTTGCTCGTGTCTTTTAGTTCCTGATCAACGTTAATAATCATTGCATAATAAGATCCTATAATTAAATTTTTAACTTTTAAATTTTATCTCTTGTTCAACAGTTTTAAAAGAAATAGATATAACATTTTTAAGGTATGTAAAACATTATAAATGTTAAAATAACTTAAATTTAAACGTTAACAATTCTTCAAATTGTATATCGTTATTGTTCTCATAATCAAGAACTAGGCTCCCGCCTGTTCCAAATCAAAACAGTGACAAAATTATTGAATCATTGCTATCTCTTGTCTGGTCTCCCAACATCTCTCCTCTCCTCCGGCCTGTATTTCAAAACTTTGAGGGTATCCTTACCTCAAGCATTCTCTCTATTTACTCCCTCCATCAATTCCGATGTTCTGAAATCATCCCGTTCAGGTTATAAAAATCTAGTTCCTTATTCTTTTCTTATCCTATTCTATTCTTATTAGTGTCTTATTCTTTTTCTTCTTGAATGCACGGATTAGAAAGTACTGCTCGTTCCGGAAACCACCTTCTCCTAGGACGATCAACAACCCTTCGACCATTTGGCTTATAATTCATTGCGAATCTAAGTAAACGGTTTCCCTTCATGGGTTCCAAGTGACTACTCCAGTTGATTCTGTACTCATTAATCTTCTCCAGGTTAAATATTTGCAACTCTTGTCTTTTAACGTCCTTTTTTTCTTATAAGTCATAATTTAGCTGGAAACCATACGTCCAATTTGTCGCTAAAGGGTTTTAAAGTTCATGGTTTCAAAAAAAACATCCATAAACAAGAAGCACAAGGTAAACGATCATTACAGACTTTTACCTAACGATCAAGTCTACAGAGACATAGAACCAATTGCAGTGGTCATGCGCAAGAAACAACTGTCGTACTTTAGACATATACTAAGAACACCAAACACCAGACTTTTACGCATAATAATTGACTAATGAGACGAAAAACGGAGACTAGTAACCCATAAATGTGGCACAAAGAAATCAAAAGGGATTTACAAGAACTTGGACTAACTCACGAAGAGCTAACGGTAAAATCACCCGAATACAAACAGGTCATCAAGAACCACAACCATCGGCTTACGACACAAAAAAGAGATTATATGGAGAGGGAATTTTCAGAAGCATTCATACAGAAGCGTGCTTAGAACATGAGAGAATATCACGTCAAAAAGAGACTGAAAGCTTCCAAATTGACTAAAGTGGTCCATTGTGGCTAAAGAAGCACTAAAAAAGTGAAAAAGTGAAAGTGAGAGAGTGAATGTTGGTCAGTGACAGCGAGAGGGGAATTAGGCTACGGTTCCCTTCCACGCCCGCTGACAGTATGTAAATTGTTTTTAACCCGACATTTTTCTTGTAGTATTATATAAACAGTTCCAAGGGAGGTGGAGGGTTGTTTGCTGATGTCGGATTAAGTGGCCAGGCGGTGGGTTTTTAGTTGGTAGGCGATTGCGGCCTCCTTAAGGCTGGACGAGGACGCCTAAATTGATTCCAACACTACTTCACCCATCGTGAGGGAGTGAACATTAGCTTTTCTCGCCGCCTCGGATAAAAAAGCACTAAATAAACAAAACTTATTTTGTACATTAAAAAAACATATTTTTGTTGAATTTTATCGATTGAAATTTACAATTTTAATTTTTGTTCGTCTCGGCATACCCAATAAAGTATTTTAACAATTTATTCTAATTATTACTTAAAAAACGTATGAGAAAAATACTGCACATTAACAGGATCTTTGTATTTAAATCTCATAATGATTATTTCCCGAAAGATTTGACTGTGCATGTTATTATAAGATAAGATCTAAATTAATAAAAGCATTTATCTACAAGACAATATTTAAATATTACGAGTCAAATTAGTTTTATAAATTAAGTTAACTCTGATAAGATAAATCAGATGACCGGTAAATCCATCACAAATCTCTGTTCCACACTGTGACGATACAAAATCACTGACAGCTGGCTTTGTTTATTTTTTAGTTAAATAAATGTAAATAGACCCAGCTGGTGAAAAGGATAAAAATTATTTTAATTTAAAAAAGAAGTAATAAACAAAAATGGGGTTGCTAGGTGGCTAGTAGGTTGTAAAACAGAAATTGTAAAATGTTTTAATGAGTGGGGCCTGGACGTTGGAAGAAGGAGGAGGTCCCACGTTGATTCTTAAAGTATAAGATAAATAATTTGATTATTGAAAAAAATATATATGATTAAAAAGTTTAAGTTGATTATAGTTTATGAAACAAAAAAGAATACCGTTGAAAAATAAAGCAAATATTTGAGTTTATTTAAAAAATAATATTTTGTTCTTTACAACACTTTGCGGAGCCGATTTTGTTACCTGACGATTTTATTTACCGGACGATTGTGGTTACCTGGTAAGCCCTAAATATGAACAGTTTAGGAACCTTATTAATAGATTATTATTTTATAATTTTTTTTTAAAAATCGCTTGTATTCCTGATGGATTACTTTGCTGATGTAAGGGATGAGAAGATCTATACGGACGTTTATTTTAAACATTTTAAAATATGTGTTCAAAGAAGACGAATATGGTTCAAGAAATTTGTAGTACTTAATTCGTAAAATGATAAAAGAGTAGATAATAGATTGAAAAAGTAACAATAGGTTCAGTTATAAAAGGATACCTTTTTATGAAGGGTCTTTGTTGTACAAATATTTATGAAAGGGTCAGTTGATTACCTCTTAACACCTTTTATTACTTTCTCTTGCCTATATGAATATATAGGAAGGAAAGTATTGTTTTCATGTCGATTTTTCGAAATCGAGTTTTCACCGGATCTATACGTTTTCAGACCCCCTGAACCCAAAAAACATGTTTTTAGCGATTGGTCTGTGTGTGTGTCTGTGTGTGTGTGTGTCTGTGTGTGTGTCTGTGTGTGAACAGAATATCTCAAGAACGAAACATTGTACGAACTTGAAACTTGAAACTTAAGTTACATACTACTACCGGACGCGACACGAACATTTTCATCAAAATCGGTCAACCGGAAGTAGTAGTTTATTCGTATAATTTTTCAGTTTTTTGCGATTTTCTCAAAAACTGGTCCTACGATTTTTTTTAAAATCGCCTATTTTACTCAATTTTTTATTCTCTACAAGATAGGGTAGGCGCCATGTTTGCTGAAATTCTCGGTGAGGCTGTTTTCACGTAAAAACGTTGTTTTTTTAAGATTACGGCTTTAATATAAATTTTAGCGCAAAAACTTATATGATAAAAGTTGTAGAGAATTTAAAAACCTACAACTTTTATTTCAAACATTTTTTTGTATAACGCTTAGTTTAGCGGTAATTTGCAATTTTCTGTTTTTTTTTCTCACGAAAACGTGAGAAAAATCGATTTTTTTAAGATTTCGGCCTTAGTATGCATTTTACGACAAAAGTGTATATAATTAAATTTATAGAAAATTAAAAGATCTACAACTTTTGTTTAAAGCATTTTTCTCTACAGAGCCTAGTTTAGCGTGAAAGCGTGATTTTCCGTATTTTTAAGCCAAATTGAGTTCGATTGTCATTTTGCGTCATTCACTCATGATTAAAATAAGGTTATGTTTTTGAGGTTAGTTTTTGTTCATTTCTAATGTTTTAATACTAATGTTAGGTTTATTGTTAATTATTTGCATTGGCAAGAGAAAGTTGTGTGAGTGTTTCACACCAGATTTTTCTATTTACAATAGATTTATTTACTTGTTTACAATAGTTAAGACTTTTCCAGTAAACAGGTTTTGTACTTTATTGTTTGCATGGAATTTCTCTGCTTCTCTGGAATTATCCTTTTGAACCGCCTATATAAAGAGACCCCGGAGGCGGTCAGTGAGTTATATTCGTTTGATTTTTGACAAGTGTTTTTTGAGTGGCTATCGGTGCGTAGTACAGGTTACGTATCTGAGCATTGTAGTGGTTAACTATTGTTATATTCAGTTTTTGTGTATGTGCTTTGTGTATAATTATTTGTAAGTAGTACTAAGTAAATTATGAAGTTATTTATTGTATTACTCCATTATAATTAGTTTATTATTTATTTTGTAAATCTTTTAGTTGTAACAAATAGGCTACTTGTAATTGTAAACTTTAGTGTATTAATAACTTAGATCCCGAAACGGACTTTAGCGATAAGTGTCACAATATGTAGAATGTTTGTATGTATGTTCCCTATATGGAATTAATTATTGTATTATCTATTCCAATATTTTTCGGTTTTTGGACAATTAACTCTCAACTGGTATCATCATTTTTTGTGACAAACTGGTATCAGAGGTCTGACAGACCTCCAAAATTTTTTTTTGTATTTCAGTTCTTCATACTTATTTAATTAATTTGTTTTAATTTTAAACCTTTTAAAACCATGTATAATCAAAGGTGTAGATGTAAAATACTTAGCATAAATGCAAAATTACTATTTAAAAAAGTAAAAAACGAACACTGTGCATTTTTTTGACTTTTACTTTCATTTTGAACAGAACAATAACATTTTTGAGCCCTAGAAACATTCTGTAGTCTAATAATTATAAAGAAATAAGTAATTAATATGATTAAGACAAATTTATTTACAAAATTATGAAGTACAACTTACATTTTGGTTCCGAGTTTTGCTATTTATGTCTATTGTTGGGCCGTACACTCTGACAAATATTTATTAAAATTTATTCGTTTTTTTTACTTTTTGATTATTTACAATAAAATTTAAAGATTTTTATGTTAATAAAAATTCACATCATTAACACGTACAACTTGTTTACGTGATGAACCCGGTTGGGTTGAAGCCGCTTCAGAAATTTTAAATGTATCATCCATAATGAAAATTTTATAAAATTACATATGAAAATATTTTATAATAGTACTAAACAAAGAAATGATATATGAAAAATTATTATATATTCATTAAAACTTTAAACAATTCATGTACTACTTGGTTTTAAAGTCGTCAAAAAGTTACACAACTGGTATCATAGGTCCAGGAGACCGCAAGTAGAAAACAAAATACAAATAACTCACAACTTGTTAGCTCGTACCGAAAACGATCTTGATCACGCATAGTTCAAACAATAATTGAAAGGTATACAAAA
This sequence comes from Catonia carolina, assembly GCA_035578175.1. Taxonomy (NCBI): domain Eukaryota; kingdom Metazoa; phylum Arthropoda; class Insecta; order Hemiptera; family Achilidae; genus Catonia; species Catonia carolina. The sequence goes on along the minus strand of JAQMRL010000006.1, from coordinate 6,802,442 downwards.
TATACGTGAAGTTGGGCAATTGGGAGGGAAGTGTTGGAGGGGTAAAAAATGACAGCGGTCTCACAGACCGCATGATACCAGTTGAGGGTTAATAAGTTCGATTGTACTGTAATTATGAACAATGTACTACAATAGTAAGGATTAATCCGTTATCAGTTAGTAAAATTAATTGTTAGGATATCTTGGCGAAGGTATTGGGTCAGTTCTCCTTGACCACTCCAAGAAATTACATGTTCAGTCTTCTTCTTACGTTCATTAGTGTGTAAAGTAACGAAATAAAGAAAAATCTGGTGTGAAACACTCACACAACTTTCTCTTGCCAATATAAATAATTAACAATAAACCTAACATTAGTAATAAAACATTAGAAATAAACAAACAACTAACCTCAAAAATATAACCATATTTCAATCATGAGTGAAACACGCAAAATGAAAATCGACCTCAGTTTGGCTTAGAAATATGAAAAATCACTCTTTCTCTCTAAACTAGGCTCTGTAGAGAAAAATGCTCTTAATAAAAGTTGTAGATCTTTTAATTTTTTATATATTTTATTATATATACTTTTGTCGTAAAATGCATACTAAGGCCGAAATCTTAAAAAAATCGATTTTTCACACGTTTTCGTGAGAAAAAAAACAGAAAATCGCTAATTACCGCTAAACTAAGCGTTTTATAAAAAAAAGCTTGAAATAAAAGTTGTAGGTTTTCAAATTCTCTACAACTTTTATTATATAACATTTTGCGCTAAAATGCATATTAAAGCCGCAATCTTAAAAAGAAAATGTTTTTACGTGAAAACAGCCTTACCCAGAATTTCAGCAAACATGGCGCCTACCCTATCTTGTAGATAATAAAAAGTTTAGTAAATGAGGGGATTTTTAAAAAAATCGTAGGACCAGTTTTTGAGAAAATCGCAAAAAAGTGAAAAATTACACGAATAAACTACTACTTCCGGTTGACCGATTTTGATGAAAATGTTCGTGTCGGGTCCGGTAGTAGTATGTAACTTAAGTTTCAAGTTTCAAGTTCGTACGATGTTCCGTTCTTGAGATATTCTGTTCACACACAGACACACACACACACACACACACACACACACACACACACACACACACACACACACACACACACACACACACACACAGACCAATCGCTAAAAACATGTTTTTTGGGTTCAGGGGGTCTGAAAACGTATAGATCCGGTGAAAACTCGATTTCGAAAAATCGGCATGAAAACAATACTTTCCTTCCTATATATTCATATAGGCAAGAGAAAGTAAAAATAAAGAAAACCAAATTTGAAATTGTATTAAATAAATTTATTTTTAATTAAACGATTGAAAACTAAAAGAAATAAAAATTGACTGATAAAATTAAATGATACAAAACTTACTTATCTTGAATTTAATTTATTGATAACACTTCTATTCTACAACTCTAAATATATACTAAATTAATAAATCGTAAAATGTAAAGTTGAAGTTTTATTTTTATAATCTATTTATGAGCTCAAAATAATTAGCTACATAATAATTAATAGTTACGATTCTTTATAATTTCCTGTAGTCTCAGCTGTATTATGTTTCTCTTTCCATTGACCGGGATCGAATGGGGCACTTGACCATTGTTGCAATTGGTTTTATAGTATCTATTAGATTCTCTTAAAATTTTATCTGCTTGTCTTAAAAATCATAAAGTTATTTTATTTAGTTTCATAATTCAATTGTATCTTGATGTTCTTCTAATTTCCTTTTTATTACTTTTGTTAATCTGTTCAAATTATTTATTCAAAATTATACCTTCTTTTGTTTTATGACTCCATTTCTAATAAATTTGAATCTTTGACTTCTGAAATAATTATTTATGTTTTTTGATATTTTCTTCTTAAAATTCAGTTTAATGTATTTAATTTTTGATTTAGAATATTTAGATAATAATTGGAAATTATTTATTCAGATGATTTATTATGATGATTATTTAATTATTTATTTAAAATTTTTCTAAAATTGACTTCTAAACTTGACCTTCGATCAACGATATTGTGAATCATAGACTGCTATTCTACTAGTGCATTAGTGAAACTTTTCCATTTTCAAATGTTTTGATTTGTACTATATAACAGCTAATAATAATTTCTTCTTTTTTCAGGTGCTTATCCGTTCCGTGGCGACCATCATAGAATTTTTCACTTAGTTCGCTGCGGTTCGAAATAGCTCTTCTAAGGTTCTTCCAAATCAAGTCCTCAGACTTCGAAACCACGATACCCTTCTTCTAGTTCCTCTTTTTCCATATATTTTCCCCTGCAGAATGGCTTGTAGAATAGAATAGAATATAATTACTTTATTGCTACAAGAATAAAACTTAGAGCACGGAGTTGGTTCATAAAAATATACAAATTTTGAATTGATTTACAATTACAATATAAATAAAAAACACATTCTTTCAATAAAATATAAGATTACGCTTGAATACAATACAGCTGCAATATAAATAAAAACAAAATGCAATATTTCAATTAGCTACAATATAAATAAAAAACACAATCTTTCAATTAAGTATAAGATTACACTTGAATACATTACGGTTGCAATATAAATAAAAACAAAATACAATATTTCAATGACAATATAATAAAAACATTCTTTCATTTACAATATAAATGAAAAACACAGCCGGCCGCATTGGCGCAGACGGTAACGTGCTCGCCTCTCATCATGCGGTCCTCGGTTCGAACCCCACTAAGGCACGGCATATTTTCATACGTTACAAAAAATCACCCCAACATCGTCGCTAATGACCGTTACAGTTGATGCGACGTTAAATAAATTTAAAAAAAAAACAAAAAAAAACAGACTTTCAATAAGTATAAGATTACACTTGAATACAATACAGTTGCAATATAAATAAAAACAAAATACAATATTTAAATTAGATTATAAATAAAAAACACAATCTTTCAATTAAGAATTGCTTGTGTTAACGAAAATCTTGATTCATTTCGCATGATATTCCCCAAATATTTAAGCGTCCTACACTTACTTAATGATACAAATGATTTCCACGTATTTTTCAATTCTCCTGAGAACCTCTCCATTTGTCATCCGATCATTCTATTCGTCTATAAAACAACATCTCAACTGCCTTCAGTTTCCTTGTGATGGCTTTATCCGAGGAACATGATTCTACACTGTACAGGAGCACGGAGAAGACATCTTAGATGCCTCATTCTTGCTACAAAAGTAAGAATAATACCTTTATGTAACTACAAAGTTGATTTATTTACGTATACCGTTACAGTAATCTAAATAACACGTGTTATTTTATAAATCAGCTTCTTCAATTTTGTACAGTATACCTAAAAATTAACGCTAATTAAAATATCTCTTCAAATTTCCCCTTAGCATCCTAATAAAGTGATTCTTATAGACTCATACTACAAACTAACTACGCACACTTACACGTTGTAGATGGAGATTTTCACATGTATTAACGTGTGAGTGGGATTAGTAAATTAATTAACACCGGTAGATGTCACCTCCTTCTCCGCTTCTCTTCTTCTACGTTCATCCAAATCTTCTCTCTCTAAATTATCCGTGGTTCAACTCATCACACTCTCTTGTGTTTTGATGTGTTGTATTTATGTTTATGAATTAATACACCGCATACTCAAATCGATTCTTATTATTTGTAATAGTGTGTGGGCCTAAGATATCATCTTTATTAAATAGAAACAAACATAAAGTCTGTCCGCGCTAAGAGTACTCCAATAGTAGGCAACCAGCAATACAAGTGAGCATGCGTATTAATTTTTAAAATACGCACAGTATGACCAAAAACAAAATTCCATACACCATGACTAATTCGTTCCATGCTTTTTGTAATAAATAACAAACACGTTCAATTCATTAAAAAATGTTTCATAAATCGACTTTAGCTTACCATTAATAACTAAAACTTTTACTATTGTTGTTCTTCTTTTTCTCATGTTACTCTTTTTTTTTATTCTTAATTTGTGTACGTTGCAATCTGTTCAATTTAGAACAATAAGCAACCCCATGACCCAATGAGATGAGGATGATGTGTATGACGTGTAAATGAGGTGTAGTCTTGTACAGACCCAGGCCGACCTATCCTGAGAGAGTATGGTTAATTAAACCCCAACCATCAAAGTACACCGGTAACTATTGTCTAGTATTCAAATCCATATAAAAGTAACTACCTTTACTAGGATTTGAACCAGGAACCTTCGTCTCCGAAAATCAGCTGTTCAACAGCTGATTTTGGCGACGACTTTACCTCTAGACCAACCCGGTGGGCCATGTTACTCTTACATCGTTATTTTTCGTGACATTTATTAACAATTATTACATTATTATTTACGAGTATAGATTACGTTTTTATTATACTCAGTAATATTTTTGGTCACAAGTAATATAACAGACTAATGCGCTTGAATTTTAACAGGACAGTAAACGATTCCAGCGATTCGTTGTTCATCATTTTAGATTGTTCTTTTCGTATCATTAAAATTAATGTCTGTGACTAGTTTAATGCAACTGTTTGCACTTGCTCGTGTTTAACTCATTTTTAGTTTCGTCAGTTATCTTTTGGTATTGTGTCGGTTCGTTTTAATTTTCTTCGTACACTGAAGTTGAAAAGTTTTGTAAGCTGTGTTTTGTTAATACGTCAGATAATGAATGCGTTAAATTTTTGAAACAAAAGCGGTAAACCGTTAAAAAGTAGAAAAAAATTGTTCTAAATATCCATAATTCCCTTAGTAAGAAAAAAATTGCTTTGTTAAATGTAATGGTTAAAAAATTAATTACGGATTCGCTTTATGGTACTACAATAATCACAAGTAATTTGAGCGATATAATTGAAAATGTTTAAAAGATAATGTTTATTTTAGCTAGATGTAGATATTTTTATCATGGAACGTAGTGTAAGATAATTTTGTCAGGCAGAGAGGTAGATACACGCCAACTAGTGTGAAACTTTCGTTTACAACCTCTAGGTGCTTGCCTTCCGCGGAGTACTCTTACAGTAGATCGACTATACATTTTGTATTTATTTATGTCATCAGCCAAAAGGCTGCCCATAACAGACAGGTGGAGTGTCAAATTTTTTACACTCAACCTGTTAGTTGCAGGGCTAAAGTAAATAGTTCTGTTTCTTCTCACATGATCAGCCAATTAAACGACTGAATCATTTAAGAACAGAAGAGGTAGAGGTGTAAAAGACACTAATCAGAGTTTTCTCCTCTGAAAGTAATGAATTTCATTATACAGCCAGACCCTGTGGTGAATGAAGTGAAGGTGTTATTTGCAGAGTGGAAAATATGTGCTTTTCAGAGGGCCCAGCATGCTGATAAGCATACTTTTCCACTCAGTGAGGAAGGCATGGTAAACCACCTCACTCCTCGTTTTACTTAGTAAAACCTCTACAGGTTCAAACCAGCTTTTTGGCTGTTGACGTAAACAACAACAACAGCCAAAAGGCTGGTTTGAACCTTTAGAGCAGCGGTTCTTAAACTTTTTGATGAAATATCACTTAAACAGGTTTCAACAGGAATTGTAGAGAAAAAATATTTTTTTCCATTCTTGGGCAACTAAGGGTTAATATGACTTGTCATATTCACGTACCACCAGTGGTTTTGTCTCAAAAGGATTAGAGAGTCCCTCCATCGTGTGTGATGTCACTGCTCGGTAATTCACGGCTTGCAAACTTACAGCGTTCACTGAATTAGCTCTTTTACTATTTTGTTTTTTCTTTTTTTCTAGAAAGAATGAATGCACGAATTTTTAAAATTGCGTCCAGAAGACTCCTGAGAGAGTATAAGACATATCAAGAAATACCTGAAATACATAATTCAATCACACATTCTGTTCACTAGCTACTGTTGATTCGTACAAACTGTGTGACGAGTAAATCACACACACACACACACACACACACATGAATTTTGAATTCCCATTTTCTTGTCGCTTGCTGATATCGCACAACTGATTTTTTCTAGTAGTTAAATCATGATTTATGTAAAAATTACAGAACGGTATGTTTTAACACTAGGTTGTTGAAAACAATAATAAAATTTTCCGTTCAGTGCTTCGATGTGACCTATTACACCCACAGTAGATTCGTTTCGGTAGGTCATGAAAATGATGTATGGTCTGGTCTGGGGGCATTTTGAGTTTTCACTGCTGCGTTCGTTCATTAAAATCTTTGTATTGTATACTCGCGTATCAGTGGGTCGTTACCATAACATGGCCTCTCGGTCGCTTGCTGAGATCGTACCACCGATTTTTTCTAGTATTTAAACCATGATTTATATAAAAGTGACAGAACGGTATGTTTAACTCTAGATTGTTGTAAACAATAATAAAATCTTACGTTCAATGTTTCGACTTATCGTCTTTGCTTAAAGTTTTTGTATTTATAAACTGATTGTAAACCACATACACTGTTACAAAAAAAAAATGTTTCAACGTAACCTATCATCCGCAGAAGATCCGTTTCAGCAGGTCACAAAAATGAGATGGTCTGGTGGCATTTTGAGTTTTCACTAGTGCATTCGTTCATTAAATTTTGAAAAATATTTGGATACAAAAAGGCTCTTAATACTTGTAGTACTGTTGATATAGTCTAAGTAAATTTAACAATTTTTTTCCCAAAATAGGTGGCAAGTAAAAATATGTCTGGTGCGATTGTACCGCCCATTTTGTTACTTGCGTATCGGTGGGTCGTTTTTACAAAATGGCCTCTCGAGCCATCTTGTAAAAAGAATTGAGGCACCGCAGGCAATTACCTGTGTTTATTGATAAAATTCATTAATACAATGAAAACATGTCCATTGAACAAATAGCAATGACATTATACTCGTAAAATATTAGTTTTTGATGTGAGTTGAACTTAGAGTTATAAATTTACATTTTGGTACGAAGTAAAATATTTTTATGAATCTATTGTCTGTGATTAGTGTTCAAATTTACTAACACAACGCAATATGTCCATTGAACAGATAGAATATCCTACTTATTTTACCGTTTCAGATTGCGGTAAAGAATAGATTATCTCTAAAAACTATTTCATAAAAATAATTTCAAAATTAAAAATACTATTTTTTAGAAATATTTAAGAACACTTTTGTAATAAAAATGCATGTCAGTTTGTAATTGTATTTAAGTACTTTGACGTTTATTTCATTAAAAAATTTAATTATAACAGACGATTTTTGTACATTTTCCGAATTTGCGAATAATGCTAATTGATAAAAAATAAATTTCTGAAATTCAGTTTTCCAGTTTTAACCATAACAAATAAAATATTTTCAATTAGATTTAGTTTATTTTAAATATTGATTTTATTACTATTTTTAATTATTAAATTGGAATGAGTCATTCGTGATTTCTTTGTTCAACATTAATTTACAAGTCCTTGATTATTCTTTCGCGTACGTGTGTATTAATTTGTGTGTGAGTGTGTGTGTTTAAGAGTTAGTAAGAAAGGGTTGTAGAAGTAGTGGTAGTAGTGGTGTTTTGCCCTAGGGATAAGGGGGAAGTTACAAAGGAAGGGTTTTAAAGGAAGTGTGGAAAGAAAGATGGCGTCGGACGGGACGGTCTGTTCATTGTTGGGTTTCAGTCTCTCCTCTTTCTAGAAGTAGCGGTGCTCGGGCCTAACGATCCAAAGGGGAGACCCTGTGGTCACTGCCACTATGCCGCGTTCTCTTCTCTCTCATCTAACTAACCACCCAAACCCTTTCAGTACCATCCCCAACTTAAAACCACCCCATCTTATTCTGTTCCCTGATACTACCATAGTTCTGATACTCCTAACGCCACAGTCTCCACTCAAAACCGCCTTCACTTGTTCCCCAAAACCACTCTACTCTTATCAACTAGTTCACCTCGCTTCCCTTTTCCACCCTCTGTCGGTCCCCTCCCACCACTCGTTTTACCACTTTCTAACGTACTACCAGGAAAGATATCATATAACAAACTGGTACGTCTAATATTTCAACACCGAGCAATAATAATGATAATGGTTACTTGCTAATAAGTTTAACAGTATCTTATTTCACACCTTATTCACTATTACATTTATATCAGACATACACTTTCACTATTCTAATTACTTCTGACAACTCATATTGACTTGTTGTTGTTGTTTACATCTGCAGCCGAAAGGTTGGTTTTAACCTCAAGAGGGTTTACTAATAAAACGAGGAGTGAGATTGTTTACCAATGCCTTTCTCACTGAATGAAAAAGTATGCTTATCAGCATGCCAGACCTTCTGAACAGCATCTTGTAGCATTACAAATGGACAAGGTGATATTAACCATGTATTTGTAACCTGAAAACTATTGATAATTGTGTAAATATTTATAATTAAATTCTTACATTTTGTAAACTATTAAACTGGCTAATCATAATTAAAATCTTATTTGTAAATTAATAAATTAAATAACTTAATAATCTCAGCTAATAATTAAAAAGTGTTAATTTAGTGATGGAAGTTTTTATGTTTAAATGAATCAAAAGAGTGTTTAAAAGTTACTAAAAACATTTATTAAAATTTTAAAATAAAATAATTTAAAGATATATCTACGCAGATCATTAAATAAGTTTAAAAGACATATTTACAACACAAATTTATATTTTAATTGATAATTTTAAAAATTATCAAAGAAAAGGTAATTAATATAAGCGAATGCATATTTGATTTGGTGTGCTGTTGACCGGGGCAGTTTGAAGAGAATGGTTGTGTTTATGTGCAGTTTGATTTAACCCATTCAGGCACGAATTTTTATCTTAGAATTTAAAGAAAAATTATTATATTCGTACCCATCGGGTTGGTCAAGAGGTAAAGTCGTCGCCAAAATCAGCTGTTTAACAGCTGATTTCCGGAGATAAAGGTTCCTCATTCAGTCACGAATTTTTATCTTAGAATTTAAAGAAAAATTATTATATTCGTACCCATCGGGTTGGTCAAGAGGTAAAGTCGTCACCAAAATCAGCTGTTTAACAGCTGATTTCCGGAGATAAAGGTTCCTCATTCAGTCACGAATTTTTATCTTAGAATTTAAAGAAAAATTATTATATTCGTACCCATCGGGTTGGTCAAGAGGTAAAGTCGTCGCCAAAATCAGCTGTTTAACAGCTGATTTCCGGAGATAAAGGTTCCTCATTCAGTCACGAATTTTTATCTTAGAATTTAAAGAAAAATTATTATATTCGTACCCATCGGGTTGGTCAAGAGGAAAAGTCGTCGCCAAAATCAGCTGTTTAACAGCTGATTTCCGGAGATAAAGGTTCCTCATTCAGTCACGAATTTTTATCTTAGAATTTAAAGAAAAATTATTATATTCGTACCCATCGGGTTGGTCAAGAGGTAAAGTCGTCGCCAAAATCAGCTGTTTAACAGCTGATTTCCGGAGATAAAGGTTCCTCATTCAGTCACGAATTTTTATCTTAGAATTTAAAGAAAAATTATTATATTCGTACCCATCGGGTTGGTCAAGAGGTAAAGTCGTCGCCAAAATCAGCTGTTTAACAGCTGATTTCCGGAGATAAAGGTTCCTCATTCAGTCACGAATTTTTATCTTAGAATTTAAAGAAAAATTATTATATTCGTACCCATCGGGTTGGTCAAGAGGTAAAGTCGTCGCCAAAATCAGCTGTTTAACAGCTGATTTCCGGAGATAAAGGTTCCTCATTCAGTCACGAATTTTTATCTTAGAATTTAAAGAAAAATTATTATATTCGTACCCATCGGGTTGGTCAAGAGGTAAAGTCGTCGCCAAAATCAGCTGTTTAACAGCTGATTTCCGGAGATAAAGGTTCCTGGTTCAAATCCTAGTAAAGGTAGTTACTTTTATACGGATTTGAATGCTGGAGAGTGGTTACCGGTGTACTTTGATGGTTGGGGTTCAATTAACAATACTCTCTCAGGAATTATCGGCCTGATTCTGTACAAGACTACACCTCAGTTACATGTTATATATATCATCCTCATCTCATTGGGTGATGGGGTTGCTTATTGTTCTCAATTGAACAGATTGCAACGTACACATACTAGGAATTAAAAAAATATATATATACATTCTTAAAGTACAATTTTTTTATAATGAAAACTTTCCAAAAGTCCCAATAGATTGGAGCACTTGGTGGACTCTTAAAGAATTTGTTCATGTATGTGGCCAATTTTACGCAAAGCGATATGTGCGCATAAGAATAGGTAAAATTTTATGTACATGTATATGGCCAAGATGAATGAATGGGTTAAGGAATGTGTTAAGTACATATAAAGTATAATTGTTTTATAATTCATAGTATAAAGTCACAGATAGACCTATGAAATGAAATTGAAGTGAAAAATCATTAGTTAATTGAAATACGGCAAGAAATGCTAAATACTAAATACCATTGGAACATAGAACGAAACTCTTAAGGCGAGCGACGGACTTCAGAAACGATACGAATAGAATAAACCGGTAAACTATTAAATATTAATTCAATAATAGCTGAGATACACTTTATTTTTTTTATTTTTTTTGGGGGGGGGCTCTCAAACTCCCCTACACCCCGCCGTCTACACCCACTACTATGGCTGGTTCCAAGGATGCGAGGTGGTACAGTAGAACAGCAATAGAATATATCCTCAGTATACCGCACCATTACAACTTAACGTAGTCAATCTTTCTTCACTAAAAAAACAGTCAGCCGCCGAGCTTAACATACACCACATAGACACAAATAACATAAAAATACATAAAATAACATAAAGATCATGCAGTATTTACAGCCTTCCTTCACAGTATCCTGTACAGTTTTTCTTTAATTTTACAATCTCTGTGAAACAGATCTACCTCTCCATTTATTTCATTGGCTGTAGTTGTACATCTATTGATTGGAGCTATTTTACTTTTTGTGGCTCCAGCAAACAGCCTGAAACTTCTTAAAGCTGTACAAGGCACCCTCAGAAAAATATATTATAAAATATATTTAATAATAATAACTAAATAATATCTAAAATATTCTAAATTTCATTTTTTAAAAAAAGCTAGTCAGATTGAATTAAAATTTTATTTAACACCGATGTTCTTTTGTTTTTATTTTGATTGTCATTTGTTTTGTGTTAAATAAGTTACAATTAAATATTAAATATTACAACCTAAAGCATCTATTTCCACCTTGCAAATTCATTACTCTTAGAGAAGATAACTCTGATTAGTAACTTTTACACCTCTACCTCTTTTGTTCTTAAATACTTCAATCATTTAATTGGCTGATCATATAATAAGAAACAGAACAATTTTTTATAGCCCTGGAACTAAAAAATTGAGGGCCAATAATTTAACATTCCACCTGTCATGTTATGGACAACAATAAAAAATTATTTAAAAATATACAAAAACCAAAAAGTCAATCAATTTTTTTAGTAAAATAATAATTCTTTATTTCTGTACATAATTTCATTTACAAATATTAGTATTAATAACAGTTTAATTTATAATAATCTTAAAATATAATACAAAAAAATTTTACAAAATAACAAAATAAATAAAAAATAAAAATAAATAAAAATAATTTAATAAAATTATTAAATTTTAAACTTAATTCTTTCATAAATAAATATTCAATATCCTTCATGGAAAATAATCATTATTTGAATCGTGTAGTTACAAAACTAGATACATCCAAAACTTTCAAATTTTATATTTTTGCATTTTCTAACAGCTTACAACCTTTTACGTGCACTGTAAAATGCATATGTTTCAAAACCATCTACATCCTTAGTAAAAACGTGCATAAAGTTGCTGGTTAGTTTCAAAACCTGATAAATCCATTATCTAGTATTTACTTCAAACATATTATGTTTATGTCATAAGGCTCGAACATTAGTTTGAGATTATGTTAAAATATGAGCTGGTATTTGCAAGCTGTATTGTAGTTTTTTGTTTATTTGTATAATTAGTGCTGTCGTTTTTCTTAAACAAATATTAAAGTTAGCGATTTATTTTAATATTATTATGGATAATGGAGTGTTATCCTGAAGAAGTTGGTAATAATAATCACGGAAAAAGCATTATAAAAAATTATTTTCATAATTTTTTAATAATATCGTACTTAATTTTTGTAAATGTTATTCCTAAAACACCAAAATTTGTGATTAATTATGTTACAAATTAAAATAATCATGAGTTTTATGTATTTTGGTTTTTAAGTTTATTTCAAAACCAGATAGATCCGAATTTCGTTTCAAAACCAGATACTTACACCCACACAAAGTATGTGGAATTTCTCTTAAATTAAATTAAATTAAATTAAATTTCTCTTAAATTTTTCTTACATTTCCTTATTAGAAAATTAAAAGCCAGTGTGTAAAACCCTCTACCATTATGTATTTCTCGAGTAAGTCACAATGATGTATCATATTATGTGTTTGAGAAAAACGTTTTTCAGGTCTCCTGAAAAATTTACATTAGGATTTATCTGCTTTTGAAACTGGACGATATATGTCAGGGTTTTTACTTTCCCTTGCCTATATGAACATATAGGAAGGAAAGTATTGTTATCATGTCGATTTTTCGAAATCGAGTTTTCACCGGATCTACACTTTTTCAGATCCCCTGAACACAAAAACATGTTTTTAGCGATTGGTCTGGGTGTGTATGTGAACAAAATATCTCAAGAACGGAACATCGTACGAACTTGAAGCTTGAAACTTAAGTTACACACCACTACCGAACCTGACACGAACATTTTTTATCAAAATCGGTCAACGGAAAGTAGTAGTTTATTCGTGTAATTTTTCACTTTTTTGCGATTTTCTCAAAAATGGCTCCTACAAATTTTTTTTTAAAAATCGCCTGGTTTACTAAATTTTTTATGCTGTACAAGATAGGGTAGGCACCATATTTGCTAAAATTCTTGGTGAAGCTGTTTTAACGTAAAAAAATTGTTTTTTTAAGATTACGACCTGAATATGCATTTTAGCGCAAAGATTTATATAATAAAAGATGTAGCTAGAGAATGTAAAGTCCTGCAACTTTTATTTCAAACATTTTTTTGTATAACGCTTAGTTTAACGGTAATTAGCAATTTTCTGTTTCTCACGAAAACGTTTGAAAAATTGATTTTTTTAAATATGTTGGCCTTAATTAGTATATATAATCAAATTTATAGAAAATTAAAAGATCTACAACTTTTATAAAAAGCATTTTTCTCTACAGAGCCTAGTTTAGCCTGAAAGAGTGATTTTCCGTATTTTTAAGCTAAACTGAGTTTTATTTTAATTTTGCGTCTTTCACTCCTGATTAAAATAAAGTTATGTTTTTTAAGGTTAGTTTTTGTTTAATTTTAATGTTTTATTACTAAAGTTAGGTTATATTTTTAATTAATTTGCACTAGCAGGAGAAAGTTGTGTGAGTGTTTCACACCAGATTTTTTAAATTAATTTAAATTAGGGAAAATTCTACTTTTTTTGGTAACTGATTAAACATTTTTGAACAAGGAATATAAAAACATTCCTGCAATATAATTTACTTACCTCAGAGGTAAATATATTTCAAAATTCAAAGATTTTAAAATTAATTATGATTACAATAGAAGACAGGTTAATTGAAATCAACGTGATTTAATTACTGAACTTAGGAAATCATATTTAGACATGGTATAACAATAATAATAAAGGTGTGAAAGGGAGTATGATTTAGATAATGAAGATAGAATCAAGGAACGATCAGTTTATTTATTAGTTGTAAATGAAGAAGACGGTGATAATAATAGTGAATAAGAGAGAGAGAAAGATGAAGATAGTTTTATGATTGTATTTGTGAAGATTCAGCTAGTGCTAGACAGCTAAGAATACCTGGGTAATATATACTTTATAGTAGATGTTAGTTGTGGAGTTTATGTGCACAGACATAAGATTTCTGCATTCCCTATGATTTCTAACTTGCTATCACAAATATAATGTTTGCTCCTGGTGTAATAATAATAATAATAATAATAATAGTAATACTAATAGTAATAGTAAAGGCAGAAAAGCAGCTCCAGTAGAGTCTTGACAAAGCCGCAGCCTCAGTGTGTGCTGCCAAACGATTTGTCAAAGACTTCATTCTCAGAACCAAGCTCAAGCAACTAAGACTTGTTTTATGCCATGTACACATTCACAACCCAGCCAGCTTACTTGCATTCTCCATATTGTTTCCAACGTCACTTCTAATTGAAAGAGCCTTTGCTCGTGACAACAATACGCGGAGCGAGCAACCCACCAACGAATGACATTCTACCCCTTCCTACACACAATTCTCTTCTAACTGTACCCCCTTTTAATCTAAACATATCTATAATATATATAGATATATTTATTAAATCCTTTTGTTTTTCATTTTGGTCCCTTACTTTTCTCTATCTATTTTTTAATAATAAATTTAAGTTTTTTTTTGTTTTAACAATCGTTAATGGAAAACAAAAGAGGAAAAAATGTGGTTCAAGTACTTACACAACTTTGTATTCCCAATTTTATAAGGAAAAATCTGGTGTGAAACACTCACACAACTTTCTTTTGCCAATGCAAATTATGACAAAAAACCTAACATTAGTAATAAAGACAGTAATACTAGAATAATAATAATAATAATAATAATAATTAGTAATACTAGACAGTGGTTACCGGTGTACTTTGATGGTTGGGGTTTAATTAACCATACTCTCTCAGGAATGGTCGGACTGGGTCTGTACAAGACTACGCCTCATTAACACGTCATACACATCATCCTCATCTCTTTGGGTCATAGGGTTGCTTATTGTTCTAAATTGAACATTTTTTTTTTTTTTTTGGTTTAACGTCCGACTGTTCTGCAATTACTGCTAATGCAGACGGTGAATGATGAAATGATTTTTTGTAACGTATGAAAATATGCCGTGCCTGAATGGGATTCGAACCCAAGACCGCATGATGAGAGGCGAGCACGTTACCAACTTCGCCAATGCGGCCGGCTAAATTGAACAGATTGCAACGTACACAAATTAGGAATAATTAGTAATAAAACATTAGAAATAAACAAAAAACTAACCTCAAAAAACATAACCTAATTTTAATCACGAGTGAAAGACACAAAATGAAAATCAACCTCAGTTTGGCTTAAAAATCACTCTTTCACGCTAAAGTAGGCTCTATTGAGAAAAATACTTAAAATAAAAGTTGTAGATCTTTTCCTATAAATTTGATTCACATTTTTGTCGTAAAATTCATACTAAGGCTGAAATCGTAAAAAATTAAGTTGATTACACGTTTTCGAGAAATATTAATTTTATTTATTTTTACTATTTGGGAGTCACGGAGCAAAAAAGGTTGAAAATCTCTGCTCTAGAGGTTCAAACCAGCCTTTTGGCTGATGACGTAAACAACATAGAACCTTAGATGCAACATTTAAATATTCTTCCAGCACTTTAAAGTGTTAAAGGTATAATATTGTTACAACTCGTTATAGTAAAGTAAAATTGTAAACTTTAATTTAATTAGTTCACAATATATTTATTAAATAAAATTATTTGACAAGAAAAATAAACTAACCTTTACAAACGACAACAATGAATATAAGTTTATGAAAATAAGTTATTAAATATTGAAAACAATGCAGTTCACGCAATTTATTAACAATAAAATAAAATAAACAATATCCCTTACCAAACTAAACATTAAATACAATGTCTGCTGACAAAATTACAAACTTCATCGTAACGAAGAATCCTGTACAATTTAGATCACTAACACGTCAGCCATTAAAACCGCGGCCGCGTCCCAACAATGGAATCCTTATTTTTTATAATTAATCAGTCAGCTGTTTATAAACAGCTGATTTCACTTTCCGCCGCTTCATTATAACAATATATTTACTGAAAATTCACAAGAAATCATGACCAATGCGTCATATCACTTACCAGCTAAAATGCCCGTTCTTCGAACGGTTTTATTGGTGCTGTGTACAGTCTGTCGGTGTATCGAGTTCGATTCCTGTTAGGTCTGATATTCTTTAATCATTCAT
Organism: Catonia carolina; assembly: GCA_035578175.1. NCBI lineage: Eukaryota > Metazoa > Arthropoda > Insecta > Hemiptera > Achilidae > Catonia > Catonia carolina. The sequence goes on along the minus strand of JAQMRL010000006.1, from coordinate 6,786,387 downwards.
TGTTATCCGTTCGTACCTCCTTTCAACGTAAGCATTATTATTAATTATAAAACAAAATAGTTGGACTTAAAATAAAAGCGAGATCTAGGTGTTTTTAAATCAAGGTATACCTACGCAGCGCTTTAATATTTTCAGAAGCGTAGTTATTTATTTTACATAAGAAATAAATTTACTATTTAGACTACATTTTTTTTTTAACAGTAAGAATTTTACAAACGGTTTAACAAACACTTTCAGTAAATGTGTTGATGATGAATAAAACTTGAAGAAGACAGCACTCAGCAGCGTTGCTTCCATGTCATCGTTTGGTTATAGTTGATGAAGGGTTTCTTCTTGGTCCTGGTGACGTAAAATTTTTTTTTTTTTATACGGATGAAGTGAATGAAGGTGTGAAAAGGAGCGAATGAAAACGTGATACTGATGATCTGTGTAACTGATGATAGAAAATTTATTAGATGATTAATTTTAGATTAATGAGAGTTAGCAAGATTTAGTTTATTAATAAATAAGAGTTGACAACCGCAGTATAATTTTGTGTTTTTGATCTTAAAAGGATGGTTAAACATTTTTTATCAGGTGAAACGGAATGGAAGATCTAATATTCTCGCCTTCTTGAGCCTTTGATGTTCAATATTGTCATCGAGAAGATTTATAGCCAAATGATTGGAATGAGTGTCCAACTTGGTTAAATACTTTTCACTCCGATTGCTAATTTCTTCTCCCACCGTAGGTATGCCCAGGTCATGATGGAGTACTTCATTAGGCACATACCAAGGTGCACAGCATATAAGTCGAAGAAACTTCGATTGGAATCTCTGTAATATTTCTACATTAGATGTACTTGCTGTGCCCCAGAGTTCAATTCCATAACTCCAAACTGGTTTTATCATCACCTTGTACAGTGTCAATTTATTTTCCAAAGACAACTGTGATCGCCTCCCAACAAGCCAATATAGTTGTCGTAATTTGAGTCTAAGTTGTTTCCGTTTGGCCCATATATGTTTTCTCCACGTCAATCGCCTGTCTAGATAGATGCCCAAGTATCTCACATCATCTGAATGTGGAATTACGTTGTTGCGAAGTTTAACACATACACAAATCTGTGTGTAATGTAACTGTAGGTAATTTAAAATTATTCGCTACAGAGCAATTAAAATTGAAATAAAAGGTAAATCACAATTAGAACACTTCACGATGGTTAACTACTAAGGTGTCGTCATTCGTTTTTGACAATGTGACCGAGAAAGGGTGTGTTTTGTAAGGTTGGGTAGTGGTGGAAGGGGTAGGGTACAGAGCTTCGGAATGAATACCACCGACGCGTAGACCTATGTATTAAAATAGTAGTTTTATGTGTTAAAACAGTATAGTAAAACAGACATTGTTCTGTTTATTTTGTTTTCTAAAATATTGCTAAGTTTATTTTTATAAAATTGGTAATATCTCCGTTGTTATGCATAAAAATGAAAAACTTTACATCTTATTTGTCTTTAAACGTTTCGTAATTTCGATTATATAATATTTTTTGATAGATTGACTTTTAACGGAGATATTCACAGTTTTTTGTTCATCCCTCCTTCTGGACTCCCCATCCCTTTGTGATATTAAAAAAAATTATAGCCTATTTACATTTCGATAGTGTCTAAAACCTAAATACCGAAATTCATTGAATTTGGTTCAACGGTTCTTGGGTGATGCCGCAACATACAAACAGACGAACAGATAAACAGATAAACGGATGAACAGATAGACAGATAAACAGACAAACAGACGAATAGATAAACAGACGAACAGATAAACAAACAGATAACCAGACAAACATATAAACAGAAAAACAGGCAAAGAGACAAAGAGACAAACATACAAACAGATAAACAGACGAACAGATAAACAAACAGATGACCAGACAAACATATAAACAGAAAAACAGACAAAAAGACAAACAGACAAACATACAAACAGATAAACGAACAGACAAAAATTCAGCTGAACTTATTTTTGGTGATTACTTAGTAGATTTGGCATAGAAACAAAATTTGAGGAATTTTGGAAAATTGTACAGACAAAATCACAATTTTATTTATATAAATTTGTCTTATATAGTATACTTCGAGTTTATGAAAGTTTCAAAACGACTATTGGTAATTTGAAGTCCGTTCTAAATATTATAAACCCCTCCAATAATTCCCTACTGATGAAGGATATATAGGCTATAATAGGACTGACTATACATGCCAGGCGTGATGGGTTCACCTGGTAAAAAATATGTACCTGAGTCCGGTTTGTGTTGTGTTGTGGTAGTATAAAGCGACCCCTAACTATCTTTATACCGGTAGCCAAAAGCCGAGGGTCAAATCTGGCGGCTGGCCAACAAATTGGGTCTTGACCTTGTTTTTTGAGGCCAGTTCTTTACCCTATGTCCCTTACCAGCCCATTAATTTATTTCGTTCCACATCCGGCAACATTTCAACAGTATTTCTAAACAAAGTCAAAACCGGTTTTACTTTGTTGCTGGCTACATTTCCCTATTTCGAGTTCATCGATGGTTTTTTAGAATCATTACGCGCCGTACACAGGATTACTTGTTTCTGAAATTGTTTAATTATTAAATTTTAATATTGATTAATATTTTGTAACGATGAAATTTTTTGACGGTATTTCCCATTTTACACAATATAACATATAACAATATAACACTTTTTGCTGCAGCATGTAGGCTATATTAAGAACGCAATCCATAAAAACTCTATTTTCTCCTATTTTTACTAGAAAAAAAGCAGGAAAACACCAAAGACGCTAAACTAAACGCCGTAAAAAGAAATTATTGACTTAAGGATGTGAATTTTATTTAATTTTCTACAACTTTAATTATTATACCTTTATGCTTTTGTTCTAAAATGCATAGATATTAAAACTTCAATCTTAAAAAAAAACAAATTTTAGTCTACCTATACCTCCGGAGCACAGTTTTCCAAGAATTATAACAGGCATCTTGAAGAGCAAAAAATTCAGAATGCTAGCGGTGTTTAAAAAAAGCTTTTTGTTAACTTAGTGAAGCATGTATTATGGACTCTCAGTGAAGCAAAGCAAAGAAATTGGAGTCATTTGAGATGTGGACCTACAGAAGAATCCTGAGAATATCATGGACAGATAAAATATCCAATGAGAGAGTTCTTCAAAAACTAAATAAAAAGACTGAAATAGTGTACACAGTCAAAAGAAGAAAATTGGACACATCATGAGAAATGAAACTAAATACAAGCTGCTGAAATGCATAGTGCAGGGGAAAGTGCATGGCAGGAGAGGCGTTGGGCGAAGGCGAATATCCTGGCTGAAAAATTTAAGGACATGGTTTTCAGTATCCACCCCTGAATTGTTTAAAGCGGCTGTCAACAAAATCAGCATTGCCAGAATGATTGCCAACATTCGGTAACGGATAGGCACTGGAAGAAGAAGAAGAAGTTAACTTAGTTATTTATTCACAACTGTACAAAATACAGTCAGTGAATGTGATGATATGTACAAAACCAAAAATGGCGTTATGACATTAAGGAGACAGCCACTCAATAGTGCCAATCCAACGGTGGACAAATTTTGAATAATAAATTAATAGAATTTACATCTGCACTACGATATCTCTACTCCATCGTCGTTTCAGTCTGCGTTGCGAATTTCCGGGTAAGTTTGGAGATGCCAGCGTTCTAATGAGATGATTTCTATGATACTCAAGTTTGCGTTTGAACCAAGAATAAATGTGATAAAATGTGCCGTTAATGTATGGAACACGTAAATCTTTGTAAAATGTGTGATTAGTAACGGAAAAGAGTGCGTTAGTTATTTGTCTAAGTAATTTGGATTAAAATTGTTGAATTCGTTGTAGTGTGGAATATTTTGCTGCGCCGTAAATTTGGTCACCATAAGTCCAAATCGGTTTCAGAAAAGATTTATATACTTATAGTTTTAAATGAAGTGGGAGTTATGATTGTTGTGATATCAAGGAAAATAGTTGTTTTTGTCTGTTATCCAGAGGGTGTTGTGACACGAAGTTGGTAGCCGACTCAACTGGTATAGATACGGCAGTGTGAGTTGATTTACCTTTAGCAGTGTAAAATTTTGTGCTGTTTCCGGTCATGTTACGAACAGAATGTATTTATCCCTAGAACAACGGGTTTTCATTCTTGAACAATATTTTGCTACGAAATCGTACGCGAGTGTAAAAGAATAATTTTAAATTAAATTGAAAAAAAAATGTCAATTTCTAGGCTAACAAACCGATATCGAGGGACAGGTACTGTTTGCGACAGAAAACGTAATGGTCGACCATCTCTCTTGACAGATGACATTTTAGAGAATCTGAAAACAAAATTTCTCAATTCTCCACGGAAAAGTTTACGATAACTTTCCTCGCAACCAACTTGCGAGGAAAGTTATCGTAAACTTTTCCGTGAAGAATAATATTATAGTCTCGGCTAATATTATAATATTAGTCGAGACAGAGAAAGAACTAGAGGATGTCTTAAATGAAATGGATGAAATCTTGAGAAAGGATTACTTCATGAAAATTAATAAGAACAAAACGAAAGTGTTGTGCAGCAGCAAGAGTGGTTTAGAAGAGATGGGAAATTTAAAAGTAGGCAACGAGAACATACAGGAAGTTGGGGAATTCTGCTATCTAGGGAGTAAAATAACAAAGGATGGTAGAAGCACAAGTGATATCAAAAGTAGAATTGCTCAAGCTAGAAAAGCCTTTGAAATAAAAATCAGCTTACAGACTACAAACATTGATTAACAGATTAGAAAATTTTTTTAAAAATATTATGTTTGGAGTGTAGCATCATACGGGAGTGAAACTTGAGTGATAGGGGATGTAGAAAAGAAGAAGATAGAAGCTTTTGAAATGTGGTATTATAGGAAAATGTTAAAGTTTAGGTGAGTGGACAAAATAAGTAATTTAGAGGTTCTAAGGCGAGTGGATGAAAAAAGCAAGAGTGGATGAAAAAGCGAGTGGATGATATGTAAGCATCTTACCAAAAGAAAGGATAGGCTAGTTGGGCACATCTTAAGACATTCAGGTATTGGGCTATCAATAATGGAGGGTAATATTGAGGGAGTAAATTGTAGGGAGAGGCAAAGATTAGAATAAATAAAGCAAATTACAAAAGATGTAGAATGTTACAGGTATGTAGATATGAGACGACTTGCACAAGATAGAACCGCTTGGAAAACTGCACCAAACCAGTCGAGAGACTGATGGGAAAAAAATTCTTTTGTTTTCGTTTAAGGTGTATTTGTGTTTAAGGGAATGTTAAATTAATAGCCTTTAATTTTTATATGTGTGTACACACAAGTGCAATTTCTATGAAACTGATTTGCTGAATTGAATCCATATATACACTGTATGTGATATATCAAATAATAAATTACCTAGTCTACTTTTATATGAATTATATTTTTTTATTTTAATTTCACTACATGTGGGAATTCATGGTACACTGATTGTATAGAGATAGGAATGTTTAGAAATTTTTTATGTTAGAAATATGGTAGGGGTTGCTAAGCCAATTATAGAGGATGAGATTTGAAGGTTTTTATGAACGTATCACGTGTTTATTAGTACTATTTTTATTATTATTAGTATTATTAGTATTTTAATTTTTACCATGTGATACTAAAGTATACTTGTAAACTTATCGACGCGAAATTTTACTTTGAAATACAACTTTTGAGTCAGTATATAAACACAAAAACAGATAGGTTCTCTTCAATATACTGTACTATACTTGGATAGGCGAGGAATTAAAAAAACAAAAAATCCTGAGTTCGTTCATAAGTCCCGTTAATAAGGTCGTAAACAGATCCATTCATTTACCGTCTTTCTTTTTGTAATATTTTTTTCTTTTTCTAACATATTTCACTCTTTTCTAAAATACCCTTTAAAAAAAATAATAAAAGAAAAATAAGTGGGTAATATGAAAACTAGCTACGTTCTCCACCCTCTATTCAAATATCATAATTAGGGTACCGTTCTATAGCTTAACACGACTCGTTTCCGCGACACAAAAAGTCACACTTCAAAGAACATGGATTGAAATTTTCACTGAATGGTTAGAAAAAAAGTTATCCCAGTGTTGGTTGTTTTTACTCCGTTATTACCTAAGCATGTTGTGTTTATTTGTAGTTGTAATGGTGAAGTTTTGTATTAATAACTTAACAGAGTGTGAAGTTCTTTGCTTTTTAATTTTATACTTGTACTGTACGACCATGTATTTTTCAACTTTTTTTAACTTCCTATCTTCAAGTTATTTTTCAATGACTAAATATCTTACTGTAAACACCCGCTTATCCAAACTTCGTTAAACCGTAACCAGGGTGAACCGATACAGATAAATTTAAAAAAAAATTTAATTGTGTAAAAGAATCTGGATGGACGTTTAAAACTTCAGAAGGATAACAATACAACCTTGTGACACTTTTATTACATTGGATATCCACTACTCACCTACGTCAAACATTAACAATATGGAAGAATTAGGCCCAATTCAAGTGATTTTAAGAACATTTCTGGATATGCCTACATTTTGTATTAAATAAATTATGTTAAAAATTTATAAAGTAAAACAACATAAATTGGTTGACCTAGGTATAACAAAAATTAGTCCATTTAATTCATGAAACAAGCGGCCCACAGATATACTTTTTATTAACTTACTTTTTAGTTTTTTATTTTGGCGGCTTAAATGTTCGGACCGTTACACATAAGGCGACCAGTCGTTGAAGATCAAGAATTTCCGGCAACTTGAAGTGGGAGACCAGACATGGAAACCAAATGGGCAACTCGTTTACCTTTGTCAGTATCGCATTTGCATTTCAACAGCATGGATGTCGAGGAAGTATTTGTGGTTATTAGTCAGGTTTTTAAAAATAAAATCAAACAGAAAAGGATATACTGGATAAATCTGTTATTGAAAGAACTGCGGATAAAAGGAAAGTTCGCATTATTGTTTTTGAAAGTAAGAAAATATGAAGATAAATTTTATAAATGTGTGAGAATGATCACTGAATGTTTGATAACTTGTTAAATATTTTATCACCAACATTAGTGGAAGAGATAAAAATAATTAGATTTCCTTCTTTTCTTCTTCTGAAAGCTTATCACCTCCAAATGTGTTTACTACTTCTTACCAATTTTCTTTCTAATTGTGCGATCGGCGAAATCGGCCCATCTTCTTCTTCAGGTGCCTTCTCCATTACGAAGGTTGGCTATCATCATGGTCAGTCGTACCTTGTCCACTGCTGCTCTGAAAAGGTCATGCGACGAGCAGTTAAACGCTTCTCTCAGGTTTCTTAACCAGGATATTCGTCTGCGTCCCACTCAGCGTTTACCAACGAGTTTCCCTTGAATTATGAGATGCAGAATCTCGTATTTAGGCCCCCTCATGATGTGTCCAAGGTATGTCAGTTTTCTTATCTTTATGCTCTGCAGGATTTCCAGCTCTTTCCCCATTCTTCTGAGGACCTCCATATTTGTGACCCTGTCCGTCCACGGTATTCACAGTATTCTCCGGTTGGTCCACGACATGGCCCATGACAACTCCCAAATCTCTCCGAGATTCTATTTCTGTAATAAACTTCTCTGTATCTAAGCTCATGTGAGTTTGTGTGTGTAAGGGTCAATTTATGATCTAGGTTCCACGGAGCTCTCTGGACGTATTATAATAAAAGTGTCACAAGTTTCTATTATTATCCGTCTGAACTTTTTACACCCCATCCAGATTCCGTTTACTCATTTGGTTAATTCTGTAATGTATTTCAGTTCTATTATAGGCCTAATACACAGTATTGAATATAAATTAATGTATTATTTCCGGCGTAACTTGGAAATATCGGCAACAAAGACGAAGGTGTGGGGTTTTGTTGGAGAGGAACCTCTTAGAAGCAAAATTGTTTTGGCTGATCAGATATTGGAGCAGGTGTCAGGGTTCCAGTACCTAGGATGTAGATTATCCTATGGGGAGAGTGAAGATGTAGACTGGAAAATACATAAATTCCAACGTCTATTAGGAACCATAAGCAGAACATTAAAAGGGAAAGTAAGGAAGGAGACAATTATTAAATTTTATAAGGTAATGGCTAGGCCGGTTCTATTGTACGGCGCCGAAGCTTGGACACTGACCTCTCGTCAATACAGAAGAATCGAGGCAGCAGAGATGCGCTTTCTGAGAAGTATTGCGGGTTACACTCTCAGGGATAGGATTAGAAGTGAGATAATACGAAATCAACTTCATGTTGAGAATATTAGCGATATTATCAGGAAATATAGGAACAGTTGGAGGGAACATGTAGAGAGAATGGAGGAGAGTAGGATACCCAAGTTTTTGTGGCGCTATAGAGCGAGAGGAAGAAGAAGAATTGGGAGGCCGAGGAAGCGATGGAAGGACCAACTGTAGGAACGCATCGATCGGAATGGACTCGAACTTTCCACTTAGAAGCAATAATTTATGTATAGACGCAGGTTTCGATGATGAATTTTACTAAATTACAAAGTATACTTTTAAAATATACAATCTTTTAACAAATGACAATTTCAAAAGAAAGCAACAAAGGAAGAAAACAACTACCATTGCAACGGAACAGGCTGGGTAAAGCCTAAGCCGTATAGTTGATGATGATGATGATTTCCGGCGTATAAAATTGCATTTGTGCTAGAGAGAGATAGTAATGGCCGGGTGAGGTACGCGGTGCAATAGTCATGCCTATCTAATAAAATAGTACGTATTGATAAAGTAATCGTATTAGCCTATAGTAATTATTCTGAGAGCTGATTTTTTACACGTCGTCACACTGTCAATAACAACTATGAAATATTAGCTAGGCCGGCCGCATTGGCGTAGTTGGTAACGTGCTCACCTCTCATTATGCGGTCTTGGGTTCGAATCCCATTCAGGCACGGCATATTTCATACGTTACAGAAACTCATTTTATCCTTCACCGTCTGCATAAGCAGTAATTGTAGAACAGAAGGACGTTAAAACAAAAAAAGAAAAAATTGTCTAAATTTATATCAGCTATTTCCTTTTTCATTTTTTTATTCTAATGTGTGTGTGTGTTGCACGTTGCAATATGTTCAATTTAGAAGAATAAGCAACCCCATGACCCAGTGAGATGAGGATGATATGTATGACGTGTAAATGAGGTGTAGTCTTGTACATACTCAGGCTGACCATTCCTGAGAGAGTATGGTTAATTGAAACCCAACCATCAAAGTACACCGGTAACCACCGTCTGGAATTTAAATCCGTATAAAAGTAACTACAGATTTGAATACTGTTTCCTTTAATTGTTGTTTTTAGGTACAGAAGTATAGACGTTCTGCGGGTTGCATATACAAGTGCATTTTTATACGCCGTCATCAATACGTGGTGTCGGTAAAGTACAAAATAGTGTCCAATGAAGCAAATTACTAATACAAGGTTTCGGTATTCTTAGAATTCGTTTACTAATTAGTGTGGTTTCTTTTTTTTTGTTTTAGGTTGCCTTACGTTTTGTTGAACAGTATAAGGAATCTTCAAAATCAGTGAAACTTATAATAAAACTGTAGTATAATTAACTGCAAAAAACTGTTTCATCAAAAATTTGAACTGCAAAAGGAGCTTCCAGAAATGTTAAAGTCATTTCACGTAATATAAAATTGGCAATACGCGAGAGGGAAAATTTGAAAAATTATGTTTGCCATCGATATATTTTCAGTTTCTCTTTCGCGGTCAGAAGAGACCGAAACGCGTTAGGGGAGATTGTTTAGATTGTTGTTAAATGCATATTATTTATTCTTATTTGTGTACGTTGCAATCTGTTCAATTCAGAACAATAAGCAACCCTATAACCCAATGATATGAGGATGATGTGTATGACGTGTAAATGAGGTGTCATCTTGTACAGATCCAGGCCGACCATTCCTGAGAAAGTATGGTTAATTGAACCCCAACCATCAAAGTACATCGGTAACCACTGTCTAGTATTAAAATCCGCATAAAAGTAACTACCTTTACTAGGATTTGAACTAGGAACCTTCGTCTCCGAAAATCACCATATTACGTTTTATTTTGTTCGATTAATATTAACAAGGTTGAGTTGTATATGTTATAAATTTATACGTGTATTAAAAGTATTAATTAAATATTTAAAAAACATAAATTTATAATTTATTATTCTATTTTTTAGGTTAGGTCTAATAGTCTGAAGGAAAAAATCATAAAGATTTTTGAAAATAATATAAAAATTGTAAGTTTTTAAAAATTTGCTTTTAATTTCTCTTGTGGTTTAAATATTTAAAATATTTTGTATGGAAAACAACGTAATGGGAAAAACGAAAATACATTTTGAATAGCTAAGGACAGAATATATTTCTGTCTTTTCTACGGCAACGTTTAACAAGGGAATTCTCTTTCAAATAATTCATAACTTCCACTACATATAGTAATCTGTCTACAGACGCATTCAAACTCTCCTGTACTCTAATTGGTCCTTACTGAAAAGAAATAAAGAAAAAAGAAAAACATTTTATTCGTCCACATTTCAAGCGTTTGTTATTTTTTAAAAATTTTTCATCATACGTTTACATTTTAATTACCTCACTTGAAAATTTTAAAGCTATAACAAAGTTTACTTCTCTGTTAAAATTTCCAAATGGCAGAAAAATATTTCCTTCTCATCTACGAAGGAGTTCCACAGGGTAGTGTCCTTGATTCCTTCCTGTAAAACTTGACCAATTTTATTGACACAAATTGTCAGAGCAATTTTATAACAGTAGCAAATGTATGGTTGGAGCAAACCACAAAACCTCATGCAAACCAAAAATTAAGGAATTTCAGGAAGTTACAGTAACTTCTTTGAACATTTTTAAAGAGATAATAAATGATATTGTTTAGGTCATCAGCCGAAAGGCTGGTTTGAACCTGTAAAGATTTTACTAAGTACAAAGAGGAGTGAGGTGGTTTACCAATGCCTTCCTCAATGACTGGAAAAGTATACTTATGAGCATGCCCGGCCCTCTGAAAAGCATAAATTTTCCACTCTGCAAATGACACCTTCACTATATTCACCACAGGGTCTGGCTGTATAATAAAATTCATTACTTTTAGAGGAGATAACTCTGATTATTCTTTTTTACACCTCTGCCTCTTCTGTTCTTAAATGATACAGTCATTTAATTGGCTGACCATGTGATAAGAAACAGAACTATTTACTTTAGTCCTGCAAATAACAGATTGAGTGTCAATAATCTGACACTCCACCAGTCTGTTATGGGCAAAGATAATAAATATAAAACAAAATATCTTGTAACTTAATTTAAAATTTCCATAATGACAATAAGCCTAAAAGCAACAGAATTAACAAAAACAGAAGTTTCAAGAATTAAATATCTATAAATACAGGATAAAAGAAATCCTGATAAAATTCTGTTTGAAATTTATTGATAATTTTGCTGATTACTAAAAGACAAGCTTAAAATTAAATTTATTTACCGAAGCCACTAATTTTTTATCAAGAGTTTTTACTTATCTGCTGGTAATAAATTGTCGAGGAATTTTATTTATTAAAACACTGCTATAGTAATTTCACTTACGTCTACTCACATTCAGTTTTATGTTTTTTTTAAAGCCACATAGGACTACATAAGTTCATCAAACTAAGAAAAATTCAATTTTTGCGGTTCAGTTTTTCAGTTTTTGGAGTCCTTTCCTGATGTTTCCCTCCTTGAACTTTCTCCAGTATTCCTTCAATTCATCCGATCTTCTCTGCCGTTCCGTGTCAAAATACACAACTTTCTGCCGTTTCGTCAGTTTCTGCCGTTCAAGTCTTGAAGTTTTATGTTTTTACTTTCTCTTGCCTATATGAATATATAGGAAGGAAAGTATTGTTTTCATGTCGATTTTTCGAAATCGAGTTTTCACCGGATCTATACGTTTTCAGACCCCCTGAACCCAAAAAACATGTTTTTAGCGATTGGTCTGTGTGTGTGTCTGTGTGTGTGTGTGTGTGTGTGTGTGTGTGTGTGTGTGTGTGTGTGTGTGTGTGTGTGTGTGAACAGAATATCTCAAGAACGGAACATCGTACGAACTTGAAACTTGAAACTTAAGTTACATATCACTACCGGACCCGACACGAACATTTTCATCAAAATCGGTCAACCGGAAGTAGTAGTTTATTCGCATAATTTTTCACTTTTTTGCGATTTTCTCAAAAACTAGTCCTACGATTTTTTTTAAAATCAACTGGTTTACTAAATTTTTTATGCTCTACAATATAGGGTAGGCGCCATGTTTGCTGAAATTCTGCTTTAGGCTGTTTTTACGTAAAAACATTTTCTTTTTAAGATTGCGGCTTTAATATGCATTTTAGCGCAAAACGTTATATAATAAAAGTTGTAGAGAATGTAAAATTTTACAACTTTTATTTCAAACATTTTTTTGTATAACGCTTAGTTTAGCGGTAATTTGCGATTTTCTGTTTTTTTTTCTCACGAAAACGTGAGAAAAATCGATTTTTTTAACATTTCGGTCTTAGTATGCATTTTACGACAAAAGTGTATATAATTTAATTTATAGAAAATTAAAAGATCTACAACTTTTGTTTAAAGCATTTTTCTCTACAGAGCCTAGTTTAGCGTGAAAGCGTGATTTTCCGTATTTTTAAGCCAAACTGAGTTCGATTGTCATTTTGCGTCATTCACTCTTTTTTTTTTGTCATCAGTCTCTCGACTGGTTTGATGCAGTTCTCCAACCTGTTCTATCTTGCGCAAGTCGTTTCATATCTACATACCTGTAACACCCTACATCTTTTGTAATTTGCTTTATATATTCTAATCTTTGCCTCACTCTACAATTTACTCCCTCAATGTTACCCTCCATTATTGATAGCCCAATACCTGGATGTCTTAGGATATGCCCCACTAGCCTATCCCTTCTTTTGGTAAGATGCTTCCATATACTTCTTTTTTCATCCACTCGCCTAAGAACCTCTAAATTACTTATTTTGTCCACCCACCTAATCTTTAACATTTTCCTATAACACCACATTTCAAAAGCTTCTATCCTCTTCCGTTCTACAGCCCCTATCACCCACGTTTCACTTCCGTATAATGCTACACTCCAAACATAATGTTTTAAGAAATTTTTCCTAATCTGTAAATCAATGTTTGTAGTCAGTAAGCTGTTTTTCATTTCAAAGGCTTTTCTAGCTTGAGCAATTCTACTCTTGATATCACTCGTGCTTCTACCATCCTTTGTTATTTTACTCCCTAGATAGCAGAATTCCCCAACTTCCTGTATGTTTTCGTTGCCTACTTTTAAATTTCCCATCTCTTCTAAACCACTCTTGCTGCTGCACAACACTTTCGTTTTGTTCTTATTAATTTTCATGAAGTAATCCTTCCTCAAGATCTCATCCATTCCATTTAAGGCATCCTCTAGTTCATTCTTTGCCTCGGCTAATACTACTATATCATCGGCGAATCTCAACATTTTTATTGTTTCTCCTTGAATTTTTATTCCTACGTCAAATTTCTCCTTCACTTCATTTATAGCCTCTTCTATATACAAGTTAAAAAGTAGTGGTGACAAAGAACAACCTTGTCGTACACCTTTTCTTACAGCAGCCTCTTTTTCGTACCCCTCGATTCTCAAAACAGCCGTTTGATTCTTATACAGACTGTAGATAACTTTCCTTTCTTTGTATTTAATTCCTAGCCTTTTCAAAGTTTTAAACATTTTACTCCAGTCCAGATTGTCAAATGCTTTCTCTAAATCTACAAATGCCATAAAAGTAGTTTTATTTTTCTGTATCCTTTTCTCAATAATCAGTCTCAGAGCCAATATTGCATCTCGAGTTCCCATTCTCCTTCTAAATCCAAATTGGTCATCGTCCAATACTTCTTCTACTCGGTGTTCTATTCTCCTGTATATAATTCTTGTCAGTATCTTAGATGCATGGCATGTTAGGCTGATGGTTCTGTAATGTTCACACTTCTCCGCTCCTGACTTTTTTGGTATTGGAATCATAATATTTTTTTAAAAGTCCGATGGTACCTCTCCACTCTCATACATTCTGCACACAAGTTTGTATAATTTGTTTTGAGCAACTTTGCCACATCGTAATAATAATTCCGATGGTATGTTATCTATTCCTGGTGTCTTATTCATATTCATATCCTTAAGTGCCCGATCGAATTCTTCTCGTAGTATAGGGTCCCCTTTTTGATCTTCTTCAACATCAGTTTCTTGTTCTATAGCATCATATTCTAATTCTTTTCCCATGTAGAGTTGATTTACGTATTCCTTCCATCTTTCAGCTCTCTCTTGGCCATTCAACAATGGTTTACCACCTGCGCTTTGTAAATTAACAGCTTTCATCTTTCGTTCTCCAAAGTTTTCCCTTATTTTTCTATAAGCTGCGTCCACTTTACCAACTGCCATTTTACTTTCAATGTCCGTACATTTCGCTCTGATCCACTCTTCCTTCGCTTTCTTACACCTTTTGTTTATGGTATTTCTCAAGTAGCAATACTGGCTTTTACCTCTCTCGTCCTTTGCGTTATTATATTTTCTTCGCTCATCCATCAGTTCTAAAATATCATTAGTAATCCACGGTTTCCTACCTCTTCTTTTAGTATGTCCTAACCATTCTTCCGCTGCTTTCACTACCACCTCCTTGAAGTTTATCCACTCCTCCTCTACATTTCCTGTGTCATTACCTCTTTCTTCTATCCCTTTTTGAATACTCTCCTGGAAACCTACCTGGTTGTCTTGTTCTCTTAGTTTGTCTACATCCCACCTAGTATTTCCCTGTCCCTTCTTCAGTTTTTTAAGTTTAAGCCTGCTATCCATTACTACTAAGTTATGATCACTCCCTATGTCTGCACCTGGATAGGCTTTACAGTTCATAATCTGGTTTCTGAATCTTTGTCTAACCATTATGTAATCTATTTGGTATCTTCCCTTGTCACCTGGCATCATCCAAGAGTATAACCTCCTTTTGTGATTCTTAAAAAGTGTATTGCCTATCACTAAATTATATTTGGAGCAGAAATCTACCAGCCGACTCCCTCTGTCATTTCTCTTCCCTAGACCATATTCTCCGACTATCTTTCCTTCTTTTCCTTCTCCAACTACTGCATTCCAGTCTCCCATAACTATCAAATTTTCATCACCCTTGACATATTTTATTACTTTATCTAATTCCTCATATACTTGTTCTATTTCTTCCTCTCTGTGTGAAGACGTAGGCATGTAGACCTGCACTATAGTGGTAGACTTTGGTTTCGTATCTACTCTAACCATGATAATCCTATCACTACACTGCTTATAGTAAGTCCCTCTTTGTCCAATTTTTTTATTCATTACTAGACCCACTCCGCCCTGCCCTCCGATGGCTTTAGTGTTAATAACCCTATAATCCCCGGACCAAAAGTCTTGATCATCATCCCAGCGTACCTCACCAATGCCTACAATATCTAACTTCAACCTATCCATTTCCCTTTTTAAATTCTCTAACCTACCAGTTTGTTTTAAACTCCTAACATTCCATGTTCCAACTCGCAGAATTTCAGAAACTTTTATTTTTTTGATGAAGTCCCCTCTGATAGTCCTCGCCCGGAGATCCGAATGGAGGACTAGTTTATCTCCGGAATGTTTTACCAGAGAGGACGCCATCATAAATTTTTCATATTTTGAAGTTCTCGAAGTTCTTGAAGATCTGCATATACTAAGTAAGCCTAACCAGAATCATACATGAAGGAGTTTCCTTACGATAATTCTAGTCAGACAGAAAAAGCTGTAGTTTACTGTTGCTTTCAGCTTTTTGGTTGGCAGACTGAGTGCCCCAAGCCACCGTCTGCCAGGGTGGAATGGGCAGCCCTTCCAGTTCCGTTCACCATGAGCCGGTTATCGTGCTGATGAGCGGTCACATGGTTACTAACAGGCCACACAACGTGAATGTATGGATAGGACACTAGCCTTCTATCCCGGCTGGTTCCCTTAAGCCTTTTGTAAAAGGAATTAAGGGATCTCCTTCCAGTTGACGACAGAAGCCCTTTATAGCCCCGTCATTCACTCATGATTAAAATAAGGTTATGTTTTTGAGGTTAGTTTTTGTTTATTTCTAATATTTTATTAATAATGTTAGGTTTATTATAAATTATTTGCATTGGCAAGAGAAAGTTGTGTGAGTGTTTCACACCAGATTTTTTATACAATAAATATTAGTTTTTGTTGTACGGATATCGTAAGGTGTATAAGGTTCTACATTGAAAGTTATCCTCGTTTCAGTTGATATACAAAATGATTTTTTTAATATATCAGTATCATTACTTTAAGGTGAGACTGTTCGATAGTTTTAACTGAAAATTTCGATTTTCGGTTTTTTATGTTTTTCAATTGTTCAGACATAGTTCAACCACAAAACTTTAAATTACGTGAAAAAATAATATATTAATGAAAAAAAAAATTATTTTTTAAGAGGTTTTACCCAGAAAAATTATCGTGTCACCAAGAACGAATATTTTTCATAATTTTATACGGATCGTTTTAGAGCAAAGTGAATTTTAGTAGGTCTACTTAAAAAAAATCTGCGTTACTGTTTTTAATACTCTCAGCCATTCGTTTATCTTTCTAACCAACTGCTGATGGGAAATTCACTTGTTTGTGTTGTACATTTTGTTTTTTCGTCTGTTCCCGCTAACTTAAATTTTTGACATTTAGTTACATTTTTCTCGGAAACTATAAAACCTACCAGGCTGAAATTTTTACCAGTTATTTATCATGCATATGCACATATTCTGGCATTTTTTATGACTTCCTCAAATTCTGCAAAAATTATTAATAGCCTATATAAAATACCGTAGAAACAATTTGTAAAAATTTTATAATATTATTCTTTATCCTGTTTTTAACTTTATGGTTCAACAGATTAAATTGAAAAAATGCCAATAGCTAGAGAAACCCAACATCTATAAGTAAGCAAAGTTTCATTTCCCTACCGTTTATCAATCCTGTGAAAAATGAACCTAAAAATAGCTAATTTAACATTGGCAGGGTACAAAGTACAGTCTTCCCTTAAATTCTTCAAATATCTTCAAATATTACTTTACTTGGGTGTGTTGTTGTTGTTTAGGTCAACAGCCGAAAGGCTGGTTTGAACCTCTAGAGGTTTTACTTAGTAAAAACTGGAGCGAGGTGGTTTACTATTGCCTTCCTCACTGAGTTGAAAGAGTATGCTTATCAGCATGCCAGGCCCTCCGAAAAGCACTCACTTTCCACCCTGTAAATGACACCTTCACTTCATTCACCACAGGGTCTGGCTGCATAGTGAAATTCATTACTTTCAGAGGAGATAACTCTGACTAGTGTCTTTTACACCTTTACCTCTTCTGTTCTTAAATAGTTCAGTCATATAAGTGGCTGACTATGTGATAAAAAACAGAACTATTTTTTTTAGCCCTGGACCAAACAGATAGAGTGCATTAAAATAACACTCCACCTGCCCGTTTTGGGCATAACTTGGGTATATAAAAATAATAACACTCCACCAGCCTAGTTATCGAATAAAGGAGAATTATTCGAATACCCTTTCACAAACTCACACTTTTTTTTCACCCAGATTTCCATAACAGCTAATAAACAGTCTCTGATACTTATAACTGTTCATTTGTAGATAACTATCTTTTCTCCAACCTAAATAATTATTGTTACATTTTCGTCTGTAGGTTAAGTTAAACTTGACAACATGTTAAGATGTAAGAGAAGATGAAAAACATGTCTATAGTTGTTAAATCTGTTTGAAATTGCTGAAATCATAACTTAATAATTAATTATAATTTATTGATAAGTAGCACGTTAAAACATTAGTTTGGTTTCAGTGTTTCAAGTGTTTACAAAGTTTTTAGAACAGCTGGTGCTAGTGCACTATAGGAAGGAACACTTTGTTGTGGTGAATGTTACCGTCATTCAGGTTGGACGTGGTAAGAAGGCGAGCGTGTTTTAGTTACCACCACCCATCCTTCTACGTGTCGACGAGTTGAGTCGGTGAGTTTGAAGCTTAATTACCCTCGTTAGGAGTCATCGTTAGGCGACAAACAATCTAAAAGCGATTAACCATAGCCCGGTCCGGTTGATGAGACAAACTTTGTCGCTTTAATCTCGCCCTTATTGCTCCTAACACGAGTACTTCAATCTTCTGGTTACCATATAAGCCTACCTTCCAATATGTATATTTCCTATAGGCTCTATACTTCCTACCCTAAAAGAAAATTAAGTTTAATCATCCCCTTACTAATTATATCACAACACATTTAAAAACACCTTAGGTACTTAAACGAAATGATCAGTTATTATTAGATTTCTATGTTAATTATTGGCCCAAAATAGGCATGTGGAGTGTTACATTAATTGAATCAGTCATTTCAGAAAGACCATAAGTCAAAATTTTACATATTTTCTTTAGTGCATTTAACAATTAAGTTATGATTTCAGCAATTTCAAACAGATTTAACAACTATAGACATGTTTTTCATCTTCTCTTACATCTTAACATGTTGTAAAGTTTAACTTAACCGACAGAGGAAAATTTAGGCCTAGAACTAACTGAATGTAAACACACAATCCCTACAAAAATCACATAAGTCTGGCTTTCTTTAAGTAATATAGTCCTATATAAAACTTAGAAAAGGCTTATCCTTAAGGATATAAAGTGTTTCCTTCTAATTAAAAAATGAAAGTGAATGTTCTTTTGAATCTTAATCTCTTCTTTCTAGTGGAAGAGACCATACAAAGATTCTATGAAAAAATCTTTTTAAAGTGTAGCATCACTACGACAATGATGAAGAACGCGAATAGCCCTCAAAATCAACATTTTAGTTATTAAAGTTAAGAATTTAAGTTTTTATTATTTTTCTTTTTTTTATTTATTTAACGTCGCATCAACTGCAAGGTCATTAGCGACGACGTTGGGGTGTAA
Source organism: Catonia carolina (assembly GCA_035578175.1). Classification (NCBI taxonomy): domain Eukaryota; kingdom Metazoa; phylum Arthropoda; class Insecta; order Hemiptera; family Achilidae; genus Catonia; species Catonia carolina. The sequence continues at coordinate 6,767,382 of JAQMRL010000006.1, read as the reverse complement.
TTGTGTGTAATGAGGATGAAATTATTTTTTGTAACGTATGAAAATATGCCATGCCTGAGTGGAATTCGAACCCAGGACCGCATGATGAGAGGCGAGCACGTTACCAACTGCGCCAATGCGGCGCAGTTGGTAATTATTATTTTTTATTACAATTTTTATTATTACTGAAAGCTATTTTGAGTTATAATGTAAACTACTGATATAAATAGAAGAATACTATTGTATAGCATAATTTTCTTATGGTCTAAAAATGTATTTTATAGAAAACAACGTATTTTACTCCAATTTATTTCAGAAACACTATAAGTCTAAATTTTCAATTGTTTTTAAACAAAGACTACCTTAAAAAAGACTAAAGTATATTTTATATTAAAGGGGACAATCCTCTCAACAAATTTATATTGTTTAATATTTTTTTAATTGAAACATAATATATTATAAATTTTTCAATTTTCTAAAAGTTAGTTTTTTTGACTTACGGGCTTTCTGAAATGACCGATTCAATTGCACTCGATCTGCTAGTTTCAAAGCTACAAAAAATAGTTCTGTTTCTTATCACATGGTCAGCCAATTATATGGCTGAAGTATTTAAGAACAGAAGAGGTAAAAGTGTAGAAGACACTAGTCAGAGTTATCTCCTCTGAGAGTAATAAATTTCATTATACACCCAGACCCTGTGGTGAATAAAGTGATTGTATCATTTGCAGGGTGGAAAGTAGATGCTTTTCAGAAGGCTCGGTATGCTGATAAATATAGTTTTCTACTCAGTAAGGAAGGCAGTTGTAAACCACTTCACTCCTCGTTTTAATTAGGAAAGCCTCTAGAGGTTCAAACCAGGCTCTCGGCTGATGACCTAAACAACAACAAAAACAGGCAGATGGAATGTTAAATTAATTGCACTCGATCTGGTAGTATAAGGCTTCCAAAAATAGTTCTGTTTCTTAGATGTTCAGCCAATTATATGACTGAACTGTTTAAGAACAAAAGAGGTAGAGATGTAAAAGACACTAGTCAGCGTTAGATATTTATGTAGTTCAGATATTTTTTTCAGAGTTGGAGTTAGGTATTTATCTCTTCTGAAAGTAATGAATTTCCCTATACAGCCAGACCCTGTGGTAAATAAAGTGAAGGTGTTATTTGCAGGGTGGAAAGAAGGTGTATTTCGGTGGGCCTGGCATGCTGATAAGCATACTTATTCAACTTGGTGAAGAAGGCAGCGGTAAACCACCTCACTAATCGTTTTACTTAACAAAATCTCTAGAGGTTGAAACCAGCCTTTTGGCTGTTGACCTAAACAACAACATTTTAATTACATGTCTACCGTAGAACACCGATTAAAAGAGTTAAAAAAATGTTACAAATATTAGAAATTCATTTTAAACTTAAATTGTTGATGTTAAAAAATTTTTGCCATGGATTACCACTCATAACATATAGTTGTGGAACATGGGTATCACTAAAGAGGAACGAATCAGTATGCAGGCTGCTGAAATGAGATTTTTTCGGGGAATAAAAAGTTGCACCCGGTTAGATAGAGAACATAACAATACTATATCCGCGAAGTTAAATGTTCCTTCACTGTATGAAACATTAAGAATATATAAAGACAAACTGGTCTAACTATTTACTTCGCACGCCACCGCATATATTTCCTCTACGAGCATGGAAAAATCTGGTGGAAAGTGAGACTTGGAAAAACCCACAAAGAGATGGATGCAGAAACAGGACGCCGAGCCTAATTTTTGCCAGATGATGATGAAAACATTCTTGGACATTCCCAGGTATCAAGATTAATAGGTCTAATAATTCAGTAAACACCCTAGTAATGCTGATAATAATCCTGTGCAAAGTTCAGACGCATTTTAAAATTAAAAATAAAAACAATGTTATAAAAGGCTTACAGTGATGAACTTATGTAGTCCTATGTGGGTTTAAAAGAAAAAAAGGCTTAGGGAATTAGCTCAATAAACTATTCCAGCAGTTTATTATCTACTATTATAATATAATATTACATTATTCTAAAGAACTTGTTGCTGGAAGGGTGAAATTGATCTCTTACCCGCAATTGTAATGTAATGAAATTGTAAATAAATATTACTTAAATACAGGTCGGTCAAGGTGAAAGGTAAAGGTGATGACCCAACACGTGGATAAACCAGATCATTACAGCATCCATACAGGGTCTTTGTATGAGGGATGAGGAACATCCCTACATTTGCATGAAGACCGGTCCAGCAGCAATGGTCCAGTCCAGATCATTCAACAAGGTGAAGGGGTTGTTAAATCTAGTATATATTAACACCACATAGTATTATTATTGTATTCTAATTTGTCTCGTTTTTACACCGGGTCATCATGAAAGGTTGCATCCATTTGAAAAAAATTGCCTATAGTTTAAAAACTAATGGATATAAGGTCATAAATTATTTTTCTTCTAAACAGAAAATATTAAAGTTTTTTTTACATTTCTTAATAAGCTTCCTTATGAGTACCGTTGGTTGCTCTGTGCATATCTAAACGATAGGCATGTGTAAACTACCTCACTCCTCGTTTTACTTAGTTAAGCCTCAAGAGAAAATCTTATTAATAAAAATTTGAAATGGCCACCTATGTGTCCCAGTGTAATGTGCTATGCTGCAAAGTGGAAGTCCCGGGTTTAGTTTCTGGGCAGGGTCAGAAAAATTATTACAAGTTCAAACCCACCTTTCCTCAACACAATGTAGTCGCTAATAACAAAAATGTTGATGGAACTTAAAATAATGAAACAAAAAAATCAAAATAACTACAATCAAGGAATAAAAGACAAAAAAGCTATTTTCAGGTAAAGAAAGATAAAACTGGCGTGAATGAAAGAATTTTGAAAGAAGAAAAAAGCCGTTGACTAGAACGCTTTGCGATGTATAGCCTACTGTGAAATAAAAAAGGTAGACTAGAGTCAACTTTATGTGTAATTACTGATAATTTTTTAAATTTTCATTTCTTATATATCTTCGTATTTTTTCGCATATAATATAGGGTTAAGTAGGCCTACTCAACAACGCCTGAGTAAAATTAATTGTTAGTTTTTTTTTTCAAAATTTTAACTTAATTTTCGTATTCTATTTTCCTGTAATATTCTTGGTTTCAGGATCGATTCCCTACAAGAGTCTGGAATGTATAACAACACAAAATTCACCGTTCCATAACAACAGTAGGTTAATTCTAAAAAGTTGTTTATGCATTAAAATTTTTTTAAAACCTTAAGTATTTTATTTATTATGTTTTATAGAAAAATGTATCAAGATTTGCTTGAATAAGTACCACTCTATCTTATTTCTGTTTTTGCTAGATTTTTGATGAAGATTTGAAATGTTCTTGAAGAGGAATCCCACTGTAGAGTTTATTCACTCATGGTTATTAGCTGGTCACTACATTAAGTCGTTAGCTGAACCATTGTTACTTGACAATAAAAAGTAACACATGATACACAGCTGTACATTCGACTAGCACGAAAGCTGTACTACACGGCATTACAACGGAAAATTAGAAAAATAATAAATGGAATAACAGAAAATTCCATTTCTGTTGTTATGGCCGGCCCGTGGTGTAGTGGTCAGCGCAACTGGCTACTATGCCGGGGTCCCGGGTTCGATTCCCGGTCAGGTCTGGCATTTTGTCATCTGTAAATCACCACATATCATTATCTACGCAAAAGCCCAAGGCTTATGTAGGCATCATCACTCAATAAAAAAAAAGAAGCCAATTAATGAATGTTTATACTTCAGTTCAAACAACTAATTTTAATGCCGGCCGCATTGGCGCAGTTGGTAACGTGCTCGCCTCTCATCATGCGGTCCTGGGTTCGAATCCCACTCAGGCACGGCATATTTTCATACGTTACAAAAAAATCATTTTCATCCTCCATTGTACAATAGTTACACCCCGACGTCGTCGCTAATGATCGTTGTAGTTGATGCGACGTTAAATAAATAAATTTAAAAAAAAACATTGTTGACTAATTCACGGCACCAACTGCATTAGGCTATGATACTTAAAGTTTAGAGCGAATAGGCACTATTTGGACATAGTGCCTGTTATTAAATTAAAAAAGTATGAATGTACCGAGCGAGAAAGTTACATGTTTATATACATCGTGCTTTATACCTCTAGAAAATAAACCATGTTGGTGTCTTATACTTCTTGCTAAATTGGCTATTATTAATCGTAGGACATAGTGCTTTATATCATTAGAAAGAGCGTAAAAAATTATGTAATAATATTATAACAAAAACAGAATTTCGGTAAAAATGGACATGGTGCCCTTAACCTCCGGGCTACTGAGTTATTTTCTACCTCTACTGTGTACGTTGCAATCTTGTCAATATTTAAGAACAATAAGCAACCCCTTGACCCAATGAGATAATGATGGTATGCATGACGTGATGTGTACTCTTGTACAGACTCAGGCCGACCATTCCTAAGAGAGTATGGTTAATTGAACCCCGACCATAAAAGTACACTGGTAACCATTGTTTAGTATTAAAATCCGTATAAAAGTACTACCTTTACAAGGATTTGAACCAGGTGCCTTCGTCTCCGGATATCAGCTGTTAAACAGCTGATTCACGGCGACTACTTTACCTTAGCCTATTAAGCGGAGATCCTGGGTTCGATTTCCGCTAGGGTCTGATAATTAGGTATTATTACATGCAAATACCTACCGTTACAGTTCCTAAACCCACTGTAATCGCTAATGACCAAGCTACTGATGCGACTTTAAATTAACAAAAAAATTAGGCAATTACTTTTTTAAGATAGATAGGCCCTATCTTATCTCATATTAGTGAAAGTGTGATAATCTATATAGAGTGACGTCATAATAGGCTAGAATTAGTATAATAATTACAAGTCGAATTGACATATCTGAAATGGAGTTAACATCCGCCTCTTTAGCTCAGTGGCAGAGCACTGGTCTTGTAAACCAGGGGTCGTGTGTTCAAACCACTCAGGAGGCATATATATTTTTTTCTTTTTTTGTCATTTATTTCTAACTTACTACATATTTACTTATTTCAATAAGCATGTTATCTTACAATTTTATACCTAATATTTGTTACACAATTTTACTATATTTTCATTTTTACGTATAAAATAAAAATAAAATTTTTTACAACGTCAGTCTCGTTATTTAATAGCAACACCTCGTATTTACTCAAACTTATAGCTCTTCTTCTTGTTCCAGCCATAGATTTTTGTCAGCATTATCATCAAAAGTCTGATTCATCCTTTGCCATTACATAACATTTTATTTATTTATTTATTTTTATACTAATATTTTTTATATCTGTTCGTTTATATCTATATTTTTATATCTGTTTTTTTATATAATCTGTTCGTTGCAGGGCTTAAAATAAATAGTTGTTTCTTATCACATGGTCAGCCAATAAAATGACTGAATCATTTAAGAACAGAAGAGGTAGAGGTGTTGAAGACACTAGTCAGAGTTACCTCCTCTGAAAGTAATGAATTTCACTATACAGCCAGACCCTGTGGTGAATGAAGTGAAGGTGTCATTTGCAGAGTGGAAAATATGTGCTTTTCAGAAAGCCTGGCCTGCTGATAAGCATACTTTTCCATTCAGTGAGGAAGGCATTGGTAAACCACCTCACTCCTCGTTTTACTTAGTAAAACCTCTACAGGTTCAATCCAGCTTTTTGGCTGATGACCTAAACAACAACAATTTTTTATATTTATTTTGGTATTACACTACCCATAATAATACTTGTCGACTGTAGTGTTAATATGTATTATTAAATTTAATATAATAAAAATAATTTTCTTCTTCCTTCATTTGATATTCACAGCCAATAACAATTACCATTTATTTAACAAATTTATTAATTTAACAAATATATTATATATATATTGTAGAAAAGGGAAGTTTTAATAATGAGATTAATAGGATACATTAAGTTCTGCTCATAACAGACAGGTGGAGTGTCAAATTATTTATACTCAATCTGTTCGTTGCAGGGCTAAAAAAATAGTTCTGTTTCTTATCACATGGTCAGCTAATTATATGACTGAATCATTTAAGAACAGAAGAGGTAGAGGTGTAAAAGAAACTAATCAGAGTTATCTCCTCTGAAAGTAATGAATTTCATTATACAGCCAGACCCTGTGGTAAATGAAGTGAAAGTGTCATTTGCCGAGTGAAAAATATGAGCTTTTCTGAGGGTCCGGCATTGCTGATAAGTGTACGTTTCCACTCAGTGAGGAAGGCACGGTAAACCATGTCACTCCTCGTTTTACTTAGTAAAACTTCTACAGGTTCAAATCAGCCTTTCAGCTGATGACCTAAACAACATATTAAGTTAGTAAATGTTATTTTATGTCTTTCTGTGGGCTAATTTTTTAAAAATTTTCTTATGTAAATTTAGTATAAATATAAATAAGCTTAACAATATAAACCAACTTACATTTGCGCACAGGCTAGACCTATGCGGGTATTACCAAATAAAATAGGATAAGATTCATTGTAATTGTTTTTAGTAATAAAGAAATAAATAAATAAATAAAGGTTTAAATAAAGTAAATGCCTGGTCAGCCCGCTTTTTGCGTTCTGTGATGTAAGTAGAGCTTTCCTAATGCTAATCCGAAATTTGACGTGTCATATAAAATAATATAAATAGGCCTACTGTATTATTTTATTAAACAATAAAAGTTAATTATTTAATGTGTTTTTTAGTAGGTCTGCCTATAAAAGGTAACACCATTAACGTAAGACTGTATAATGTTTTTGACTGAAAATTTCGATTTTCGGTTTTATTTATATTTTTCAATAGTTCAGCCCTAGATCTACAAGAAAAAACATTAAATTACTATAAAAAAATTATTTTAATGAACAAATTAAGTTTTTACCAGGTCTGCCTAGAAAAACTATCATGTAACCAAGAACGAATATTTTTTATAATTTTATACTGATCGTTTTGAAACAAAGAAAATTTGTTTTAAAAATATCTGCATCGTTATTTTTAACATTTTCAGCTGTTGGTTTATCTATCTACCCAACTGTTGATGGGAAATTTACTTATCTGGGTGGCTTACGTTTGTTTTTAGTTTTTTGTTTTTTGCCTGTTCTCGTAAATTTAGATTTTTAAAATTTTAGGTAGTACATTTTTCTCGGAAACCATCAAACCTACCGGGCTGAAAGTTTTACCAATTATTCATCTTGTACACGCACATATAGGCCTACCGGCACTTTATATATTCTCTTTATTAAATGCTCCAACAATTATTAGTAATATGCAAAAAACGTAGCTAGAAAATACATTTGTAAAAATCTATGTGATTCGTTATTTTGTTTTTAATTTTATGGTCCAAATTAATCATTTACAACTCCTACCTTGGACCAATATGGAGCTATGCCAGTCAGCTTTACTGCTGTGAAAAACCATCGGTATTAGCAAAAATTCACCGTTTCCAATCAAAGCTTTTACGGAGGATAGTTAACTTCCCCTATTGTTGTTGTTTAGGTCAACAGCCGAAAGGCTGGTTTGAACCTCTAGAGGTTTTACTAAGTAAAACGAGGAGTGAGGTGGTTTACCATTGCCTTCCTCACTGAGTGGAAAAGTACGCTTATCAGCATGCCGGGCTTTCTGAAAAGCACATATTTTCCACTCTGTAAATGACACCTTCACTTCATTCACCACAGGGTCTGGCTGTACAATGAAATTCATTACTTTCAGAGGAGATAACTCTGATTAGTGTCTTTTACACCTCTACCTCTTCTGTTCTTAAATGATTCAGTCATTTAATTGGCTGACCATGTAATAAGAAACAGAACTATTTATTTTAGCCCTGCAACGAACAGATTGAGTGTAAATAATTTGACACTCCACCTGTCTGTTATGGGCAGTTCCCCTATTATGTAACTAATAAAACGCTACACTCAGACCTAAAGGTACCCTAAATAAATGATGTTTTCTTGAAACTATATACAAAATTTAGGAAGAAACTCGTGAACCACCATAACCCATTGATATCAAATCTGGCTACGCCGACTCTCCCAAACAATCCAATAAGACGTCTAAAACGTCGATGGAGCCGGGACCTTATCTATTAACGTAGTACTGTAATTGACTATTCATTACAGTGTTCTAAATGCTGCACTTAATGCTTCACTTATCTATTCACGTCAGAATTCTGTCACTGGATTGTGTCTCCACTCACGTTTATTTACCATGATAATTTTTTCCAAATTTTGTGTTATCACATTCACTGATTGTTTCCAATAGATTGTGAATTCCTTAAATAGAAAAAAAAATTTTATGGTGCGACAGATTAAATAATTGTAAAAATGTCAGTAGCTAAAGACACCCGATAAATATAACGTGTGTAAAGTTTTATTTCCCTACCTTTTATCAATCCTTTGAAAAATTTACCTAAAGATATCAAATTTAACGTAGGTAGGATACAAAGTGCAGTTTCCCATTAATAGATGGTTGAATAATAGAAATAGAAAAGTTGTGGATGAAAGATGTGAATTAAGAAATTAAAAATTAAATAGAAGTTGTTTGATAATACTTAATTAATGGGATGAGAAACTTTGCTATTAAGCCGGCGAAGTTGAGGTGAGTTGAAACGGGAGGTAGGTAGACCATTGTCCGTTGCCTGAAGGATTGTATTTCAGTGGATGGTGTACACCCACTCCCTCTTGGTCTATCCATTTCAGTTGTTGCTATGGTCACGACAATGGGCGATGGGCGATGGTGACGGCCATGCGCCGCCATATCCAACGGTGAATATTTCTCTCTCACACAAGCTAAACCCTCTTCTTGTTTATCTGGAGATCGATTCACATCTACTAGACCAATAGGATGGTCGTGAGTGGGGGTGGTTCTTTCGCGGTCACTTCTGCCCAGCAGGACACCCTTCTTTCTTTACACCGTTTCACAACTCCATCTCTCTCTATAATTCCTCCCCTGCTATTGTATTCCCCCTCTTATTTTAGTTTTACCCCTACGGATAAACCTTCTAACTTACTCTCAAAACTACCCTCTCTTTCTACCCTATTAAAACTATTATGTGTATAGTTTCCATATCAACCCCTTTCGTTTTAAAAAGAATGCAGTAAACTACAACGGTTTTAAATGAACTATCCTGTTTATAATTCTAAAATATTATTAGTCATAAATGTTTTATTATTTTTATTACGGCTGCCGTAAATGCATCGTTTAGATAATTAAGTTTATTATTTATTATAAAGAGTCATACATTTATTTTTACAATAGATCATCGATATACCGGTCTCGCATTTACCGTGGCTCGGATTTAACTTCACTCGTTTGAAAAAATGCCCATACGGGCAGGTGGAGTGTTAAATTAATTGAACTCGATCTGTTGGTTTCAGGGCTACAAAAAATAGTCCTGTTACTTATCACATAGTCAGCTAATTATATGACTGAATTATTAAAGAACAGAAAAGGTAGAGGTGTAAAAGACACAAGTCAAAGTTATCTCCTCTGAGAGTAATGAATTTCACTTTACAGCCAGACCCTGTGGTGAATGAAGTGAAAGTTTCATTTGCAGGATGGAAATTGGGTGCTTTTTAGAGGGCCTGGGATGCTGATAAGCATACTTTTTCGACTTAGCGAGGAAAGTAATAGTAAACCACCTCACTCCTCGTTTTTACTTAGTAAAACCTCTATGACCTAAATTGTTGACCTAAACAACATTTGAGAAAATAAATTCGCCCTCACCCCTTACGTCATTTTCTTTCTTGAGAGTTTTGATTGGATAATTTATCTATGTGTTTTTGGTTAGGTCATCGGCTGTAAGGGGTGGTTTAAACCTGTAGAGCAGTGGTTTTCAATACGGTACAGTAATGTGCCGCAAGATTAGCTGGGTGTACGGCGAAACTTGTGAGATATTGTGATATTTGTAACAAAAAATTAAAATAATTTCATTCAATATTTATTTTTAAAAAAAGAACAAGAGAACAAAAATATTCAAGAGCTTAAAGTTCTTTTTTAGGAAATTTATTGACCTAGTCCTTACAACAAAATATTATTTAAGATATATAATGAGAAACTTGAGCTTGTCGTTTCTTACATAAAAGTTCAATTCATGGTAGAATTAAAGACAAACACACACGCATTTCCTGTTCAATTGAGATATGTCCCTCGTCTTTATTATTTGTTATGTTTGTTTGTGCCGAAAACCCCAGCTTGCACAAGCAGGTAGTTGAAAAATGTAACAAGGTAATATTAACTGGTTCCATTGCAACTACTGGTTACTTGTACATTAGTGTGCCATGACCAAAAAAAGTTTAAGAACTATTGCTCTAGAGGCTTACTAACTAAAACGAGGACTGAGGTAGTTTATGATAGCCTTTCTCACTGAATGGAAAAGTATCCTATGCTTATCAGCATGCCGGGCCCTCAGAAAAGCATATACTTTCCACCCTGCACATGACAACTTCACTTCATTCACCACAGGCTCTGTCTGTTGTACAATTTTTAGAGTACAATACTGTACAAACCGTGGAAGTTACGGTAATTCCTAATTACTTTAACTTCCTTAACTACTTTAACTTTTGAAATATAACCAACTGTCAATCATCTGATATGGTTTAGACGGGTATATTTCTCCCTCTGTGTTTTTGGGCCTTTCTTCCACCTACCAACTTTCAGCCAATCATTGGGGTAGTTCTCCTTCCCGTTGGTTCTGCAGGTTGGTTGAATGGTTGGTGGGAGAGGGAGTCTTGTCAACCAGATGGTTCCTGGTTTGGATCCAGGAAATTTACAATCAGTTCCCTCGGAACTTAAGAGGGAAACAGAGGATTTGTTTAGAAGGGCAGTTTTTGAAGAAGTGAGTAGGAGAACAATGAGTGACCAAGAAAAAAAGGGAAGAAGAAGAAAGGGGACACATATTTAATATTAGAGGTACATTTATACGTATATTTATTAAGGGTTTGCTAAGTTTTCTTATTTTTATATTAACGACGCGGCAAAAAAGATTGGCTATATTTTTTAATAGGTTAGGGCAATTTAAGGATAATTTTGTTAGTAGTAGATCCATTAAATATTTAGTTTGGAATAAGGAAATATAGCTTTTTTTATTTAATATCTTTTGCTCTGCTGCCACAGCTGGCGCACAAAAATTTCTTATTATTTTTTTCGTTTATACTTAAGGATTTGTCCACCGGTCGAAGTTGATGGTGGAGCACTGTATATAGGCCTATAATGAAATTCATTACTCTGAGAAGAGATAATTCTGACTAGAGTCTTTTACACATCTACCTCTTCCGGTCTTAAATTTCAATTAATTGACTAACTAATTAAATAAATCTTAAATTAAAAGTTGCAGGGTTTTTTTATTTTCCATGACTTTCATCATATACGCTTTAACCTAAAGTGCATAGGCCTATTAAGGTGTTGTTGTTGTTGTTTAGGTCATCAGCCGAAAGGCTGGTTTGAACCTGTAGAGGTTTTACTAAGTAAAACGAGGAGTGAGGTGGTTTACCATGCCTTCGTCACTGAATGGAAAAGTATGCTTATCAGCATGTCGGGCCCTCTGAAAAGCACATATTTTCCACTCTGCAAATGACACCTTCACTTCATTAACCACAGGGTCTGGCTGTATAATTAAATTCATTACTTTCAGAGAAGATAACTCTGATTAGTGTCTTTTACACCTCTACCTCTTCTGTTCTTAAATGATTCAGTCATTTAATTGGCTGACCATGTGATAAGAAACAGAACTATTTATTTTAGCCCTGCAACGAACAGATTGAGAGTAAATAATTTAACTCTCCGCCTGTCTGTTATGGGCAACCTATTAAGGTAGCAATCTTAAAACATCTTTTCTTTTACATCTCTAACTTTTCTGTTGTTAAATGTTTCAGTCATATAATTAGCTGATGGTGTGATAAGAAACAACTATTTTTTATCGTCCTGGAACTAGCAGATCGAGTGTAAATAATTTAACAATCCTCCTGCCTGTTATGGGCACAGATAATTTATATTTTCTTCGTTAAAGGATTAATAAGGCAAAACTTGCTCTTACATAATTATTCATTTTGGTCATTTCCTTCGGTCAAGTGGTAATTACTGATACATTATGTAATGACGAGATGAACCCGGGACTCGGTGTGGGCAATGCGCTGCTGCTAGCGTAGCACGTACATTTCTAAAACCATGCAACTGTGTGGTATATATATAATTTATTTTTTGCTTCTTCTTTACAACACTTAATAACATTTAAAATAACATTCCGTTCCGCACTTCGAATTGTTTCACCCTGCTTTCGAACGGTCGACATGATAAACTTATAATACACGGATTGTTGTTGTTTAGGTCATCAGCCAAAAGACTGGTTTGAACCTGTAGAGGTTTTACTAAGTAAAACGAGGAGTGAGGTGGTTTACCATGCCTTCCTCACTGAGTGGAAAAGTACGCTTATCAGCATGCCAGGCCCTCTGAAAAGCACATATTTTCCACTCTGCAAATGACACCGTCACTTCATTCACCACAGGGTCTGACTGTATAATGAAATTTATTACTTTCAGAGGAAACAACTCTGATTAAGTTAGTGTCTTTTGCACCTCTACCTCTTCTGTTCTTAAATGATTCAGTCATTTAATTGGCTGAACATGTGATAAGAAACAGAACTATTTATTTTAGCCCTGCAATGAACAGATTGAGTTTAAATAATTAGACACTCCACCTGTCTGTTAAGGGCAGAATACACGGATAGATAACTATTTTATAACAAAACTACAAAATAATGAATAAAATGTGAAAAATTAAAATGAAAAGAAACGGAATAAGTTTTAAAGAATTAAAATACTTTTATTGGTATAAATGTAGCCTAAAACGTAAAAACAGAATAGCCAAATCAAAACAATATTTCCTATAACACTCGTCGCGTAATAACATAAGGACTGTGTATTCCAATGAACTACGAGTGTCAGTATGTTTTTAGGATTGTGATAGAGAAACTGGGCATGCGCAGTAGATTATTCCCCTCTTACACTTCGTCCGAAAACAAAGTTCATTTCGTGAATAACCATCAGTAGTATTCTCCATAGACTATGGATAAAAATGTTGTAGGCCTATTTATATAGGCAAGAGAAAAAAGTATAATTTAAACAACAATTATTGTTTAATTTTTGTTTTTTATTTTAAAAAAAATTTTTACAGACTCCTACGGACATGGCTGTAGTTACATCTACAGTTAAAAGACCTATTTAAACAATATGCATTGCCAACGGTTGGAAATTAATGATGACATAATTGTTTACCCTAAAGTGCTCAACAATTTGATAATTTTTTTACATTTACCTTGTAAATTACTTTCCGTTTTTCTCGTTGTTTTATTGCCTAAAAAATTAATTAGTTTTTCTATTTCAGGGAATTAAATAGAGTGAATAATAAACATGAAATGCCGGCCGCATTGGCGCAGTTGGTAACGTGCTCGCCTCTCATCATGCGGTCCTGGGTTCGAATCCCACTCAGGCATGGCATATTTTCATACGTTATAAAAAATCATTTCATCCTCATCACTCACAGTTACACCCCAACGTCGTCGCTAATGACCTTGTAGTTGATGCAACGTTAAATAAATAAGAAAAAAAAACATGAAATATTTTTGGAAAAAAAATTAATACAATAAAAAGTTGCAACTGTAATTGAATCATTCATTATTTTTTGGATTTTAAAATAAATCTGAAATGCCTCTTAATCGGAAAATAAAATAAGTAAAAAATTTAAATATCTATTTGAGAATGATAATAAATAGAATGCCCATAACAGACAGGTGGAGTGTCAAATTATTTACACTCAATCTGTTCGTTGCAGGGCTAAAATAAATAGTTCTGTTTCTTATCATATGGTCAGCCAATTAAATGACTGAATCATCTAAGAACAGAAGAGGTAGAGGTGTAAAAGACACTAATCAGAGTTATCTCCTCTGAAAGTAATGAATTTCATTGTACAGCCAGACCCTGTGGTGAATGAAGTGAAGGTGTCATTTACAGAGTGGAAAATGTGCTTTTCAGAGGGCCCGGCATGCTGATAAGCGTATTTTTCCACTCAGTGAGGAAGGCAATGGTAAACCACCTCACTCCTCGTTTTACTTAGTAAAACCTCTAGAGGTTCAAACCAGCCTTTTGGCTGTTGACCTAAACAACAACAATAAATAGAAGAAATGAAAAATACAATTGAGAAAATTTGTTGTGAAACACTCACTCGACTTTTTCTTGTCAATGAATATAAGTTAATGAAAAATATAACCTAGACTATGTTTAATCATGAGTAAACAATGTAAAATGAAAAACATATATAACCTAGTTTTAAACTTGAGTGAATGTTGCAAAATGAAAATAACCTCTGTAGAATTTAAAAATACGAAAAATCACTTCTTAAAATCCCTCTCCTATTGGAGGTCAGAAATCATCATTATTAATCGAACCTTATTCGCTGCTGCACGGAAGAGTTCTGTATTACTGCAGACAAACCAATCCTTCAGGTTCTTCAACCAGATTGCCCGACGTCTGCCAACGTTCTGCATGATCTGTATCGCCCCTGCATGAGTAATTGAAGACCTTAGCAGATGAAGGTGTTTAAGGAAAATACGATCAAAAATTTAAGGCTTCCAACTTTTTGTGAGTTTGCTAACAAACTGCCTTATTTTATTTTGGTACCTACTTATTGTCCTTCACGAAAAATTATATATAAATTTAAAAATTCTTCAAATTTTGCTTTCCAACATTATTCTTTTTGTTGTTGTTGTTTAGGTCAACAGCCGAAAGGCTGGTTTGAACCTGTAGAGGTTTTACTAAGTAAAACGAGGAGTGAGGTGGTTTACCATTGCCTTCCTCACTGAGTGGAAAAATACGCTTAACAGCATGCCGGGCCATCTGAAAAGCACATATTTTCCACTCTGCAAATGACACCTTCACTTCATTCACCACAGGGTCTGGCTGTATAGTGAAATTTATTACTTTCAGAGAAGATAACTCTGACTCGTGTCTTTTACACCTCTACCTCTTCTGTTCTTAAATGATTCAGTCATTTAATTGGCTGACCATGTGATAAGAAACAAAACTATTTATTTTAGTCCTGCAACAAACAGATTGAGTGTAAATAATTTGATAATCCACCTGTCTGTTATGGGCAGATTATTCTTCTAGAAGAGTTTTTTTGTAACTTTTCTCTGTATATAACTCCTTTATTCACAAAAATTCTGTTTACTTTGAGAATAAATGATCAATAGCCTATTTCAGTAATACAAGACGAAGTTTTCATTAGAGAATCTTTTAAAGAAATTCTTAATAACATCTTTTATCGATGACGTTCAATGTTTATTACTAGAGTTAACTGTTTCTCTAAAATGATAATGTCTTCTATTCTAGAAGACAAAGTGATCTTTACCCCTTTATTAAAGACAGAACACAAAATTATAAGGTGCATGCCCCCTTGATCCACTAGCATTTCCTTAACCTGTTGAAATAGACCATTCTGTGCCACCTAAGTAACTAAATATGCATATAAAATTCAGCAATCATAAAAACTACGTTTTAAAAAATGTCACATGGCACTTTCATTCACTCAGCTCTTCGATTGTAAGATAAGATATTAAGGACATCTAATCACATGTCCAAGATATTGAATGTTTATTTTCTTTACTGTCTCAACCAATTTAAATTCTTAGCCCACTTTATCAAGCACATCTGTATTTGTTATTTTGTATGTCCACGGAATGTGCCACACCCTACGTTAGCACCACATCTCAATTATCTGTATTTTCTCTAAATGAATCTTCTTGATTGACCAAGGCTTCAAACCCGTATAACAAAACAGAGAAGACATCGCAGAATTTTCATACTGAGTTCCTGAGTTCAATGTCAAGATCCCGACTGCACTGAAATTTCTTTAGCAACACAAATGAAAATTTTTCTCCTTCTATCCTTGAATTTTTTTGTTAATTTATTTATTTTAAGTCACTTTAACTGCTTGGTCATTAACGACTACAATGGATTATGTAACATTAATTGTGGGATTTGACACGTGAAAATTTCCAGACGCTGGCCGGGAATCGAACCCGGAAGCTCCGCGTGGCAACCCAATACGCTAACCACTACGCTACGGAGGTGGCTTGTTCTTGATATTATTTTATTCACAAATATAAGGTAAACTAGACTCTAAGGTAAAGAAAAGCTTGAAATAAAAGTTATAGAATTTGTAATTTTCTATAACTTAAATTACATACAATTTTGTCCTAAAATGCATACTAAGCCTACAATATTAAATAAAATCATTGTAAAATACATATTTGTTTCCGGCCGTGTGTTGTGTTTTCGGTCGTTGTCTTCAAGGAACTCTGTATTTACCACATATGGCCTGAAATTTATTCAACTTTTCTCCAATGTCGTTTTAAATTTATCAACCAGTTAATCTTGCCAAACTATTATCACCAGTACTTCTGTCAAAAAAAAAA
Source organism: Catonia carolina (assembly GCA_035578175.1). NCBI lineage: Eukaryota > Metazoa > Arthropoda > Insecta > Hemiptera > Achilidae > Catonia > Catonia carolina. The sequence continues at coordinate 6,750,900 of JAQMRL010000006.1, read as the reverse complement.
CTAACTAAAAATAAATTAATTCACAAACAAATTTATTTGCAAGTAAATATTCGAAAATAGTAAACACTTATTATTAAATAATTTAGAAAGTAATTTCTAAATTAGTTAACTGTGATGGAAAATAATGGGTATGCATAAGTTGAAATCAAATGATAGAGTTTCTGTGGCCGACGTCAGCGACAGCAGAAGTAAAAGCGGAGTGAGTCAGCGCCAGAAATGATTTTGCTCTGATGTTTTCTACAACGAGCAATAGAGCGAAAGAGAATTATGGGTATAGAAAGAGAGCGAACAAGTTGGGCTTTGGGTTCAAAGTGATGAAATTCATCATATACAATAGCAAATTGAGTTGTGTGTGCCTCCGTTCGAGTCAAAGCAAACCACGTCGTTATAATCCTGTGTGTTATGTTATGTTCATGTCGTAGTTGGTTCGTTGAGAAGCGTCAAAGCGACACCGGCGTCTGTATTGTGTATACGTGAGAGTGGGTGGTACGAAAGTTACTTGACACCCTTTTCTTCATATCTTCCTTAAGAAAATAAAATAATATATTATTATAATTTTGTTATTGTTTAGATCAACAGCCGAAAGGCTGGTTTAAACATCAATAGGTTTTACTACGTAAAACGTGGACTGAGGTGGTTTACCATTGCTTTCCACCCTGAGTGGAAAAATATGCTTATCAGCATGCCGGGCTTTCCGAATAGCATCTATTTTCCACCCTGCAAATGACACCTTTACTTCATTCACCACAGGGTCTGGCTGTAGGGTGGCTATTAAATAACGAGACTGACGTTGTAAAAACATTTAATTTTTATTTTATACATAATCACTTATTGTCACCTTCAATATACACTCCTTTTCTATCCCTGCAACGCTCCATGCAAATTTTACATTGCTGGAAACAGTGCTGGAAGTCATCTTCTGTCAGCTCCTTCAGGACTCGTGCCGCTCAAAAATGTTTGAAATGAAGCTCGCAAAAATGTTTTTACTGACACTTTGTACGTAATTGAAAATGACCCAAATTTTTTGGAAACGATAGTAACATGTGATGAAATGTTTTTTTTACTAATGATCCGAAAACGAACCGCCAATCTATTCACTGGAAGAGCCGAGCTTTACCGAAAACCAAAAAAGCTCGAATGAGTAAGTCAAAATTTAAAGCAGTGATGATTGTTTTTTTTATATCCATGGGATTGTGTACCTTCACTGGGTTCCTGAAGGTCAAACAATTAATCAATATTACTACCTTGAGGTACTTTCTAAACTACGTCAAAGAGTAAGGAAAAAACGCCCCGAAATGTGGAAGGACAAATCATGGGTTCTCCACCAAGACAATGCGCCAGCTTATTCCGCGTTATCTGTCAAGAGGTTCCTAGCCAAGTACAGCATCTCAGGGTTAGAACATCCACCTTATTCACCAGATCTTGCACCATGTGACGTCTACTTGTTTCGTAAGGTGAAATCTGCATTAAAAGAGACAAGATTTGAGTCTGTGGAAACTGCAAAAGAGAAAGCGGCACGTGCCCTGAAGGAGATGACAAAAGATGACTTCCAGCACTGTTTCCAACAATGGAAAATTCGCATGGAGCGTTGTATGGATAGAGAAGGAGTGTAAGTTATATTGAAGGTGACAATAAGTGATTATGCATGAATAAAAATAAAAGTTTTTACGATGTCAGTCTCTTTGTTTAAAAGCCACACCTCGTCTAATGAAATTTATTTTTCTCAAAGGAGATAACAATGACTAGTGCCTTTTACGCATCTAGTTCTTCTATTCTTTAATGCTTCGGTCATAATTGGTTTACCATGTGTTAAAAGAGAGAATTATTTTTTTGTAGCCCTGGCATTAGTAAATCGAATGCAAATACTTTAACACTCCAACTGCCTCTTATGCCACCACCACCACCACCTGTTATAGGTATATATAGGCCTATTAATACATAATTTATAAAAAATATAGCCTAATACGCGGTTTTCTTTGAACCTCCGATTGGTTATAAATGTAAAACTAATGAGAGTAAAATTAAAATTTATGAGTAAAATTAAGTAAATTAACTCAAAAAAATCAATAAAATACATCAAATGTTACATACACCCTTTGTTACTTTGTAATTAGGACTTTGAGGATGAATCCATTAATCGTTTAAAAAATTTCGCCATGTAGGTATTCAAAAGAATACTCAGGATTTCATGGGCTGATCTTGTTACTAACATAGATGTTTTGGGATATGTGGTAAGACTGTTTAAAATAAGGAAGACTATATGCCTTGTTAATAAGGTTACCAATCTTGTTTTCGGGTTCATCTTTAAATAAACGAATTGAAATAATAAATTAATGCAAAAACTAATAGCTGCCGGAGAACCAACTTACATACGAAGTATGTTTTATTTTTCAAAATTTAATTGGTTATAAAATTAAAACTAATGGGAATAATGAAATAAATTTATTATCAAAAGTTCGATACATCCTTGAGTTTTTTCAAAGTAATCACCATTTAAATTGAGTTATTTATCATACCGGAATACAAGCTTTACAGTACCATATTTTATTAAACGTTACCGCTAGTGACTTGAAAAGGAGCTTCACGGTGACTTGGAGCACGTCGTCTGTTCGGAAGCTGTCTCCAACCAACTTCTTTAGTTTGGAGAACAGGTGGAAAATGCTCGAAGCTAATTTGGGGTTATACGCCGGATGATGAAAATGTCCCATTGAAACTTAACAAAAAAGTCTGGTGTGAAACACTCACACAACTTTCTCTTGCCAATGCAAATAATGACCAATATAATCTAACATTAGTAATAAAATATTAGAAATAAACAAAAAACTAACCTCTAAAAACATAATCTTTTTTTTAATCATGAGTGAAATCATACGGAAAATCACTCTTTCGCGCTAAACTAGACTCTGTAGAGAAAAATGCTCTACATAAAAGTTGTAGATCTTTTAATTTTCTATAAATATGAATATATTACACTTTTGTCGTAAATAATACTAAGGCCGAAATCTTAAAAAAAATCGATTTTCACACTTTTTGTGAGTCAAAAACAGAAAATCACTAATTACCGCTAAACTAAGCGTTATACAAAAAAATGTTTTAATTAAAAGTTGTAGGATTTAAATTTCTCTACATTTTTTATTATATAAATTTTTGCGTTTAAATGCATATTAAAGCCGTAATCTTAAAAAAACAATTTTTTTAAGTGAAAACAGCTTCACCAAGAATTTCAGCAAACATGGCGCCTACCCTATTTGTAGAACATATAAAATGTAGTAAACCAGGCAATTTTAAAGAAAATCGAAGGACCAGTTTTTGAGAAAATCGCAAAAAAGTGAAAAATGACACGAATAAACTACTACTTCCGGTTGACCGATTTTTATTAAAATGTTCGTGTCGAGTCGGGTAGTGGTATGTAACTTAAGTTTCAAGTTTCAAGTTTGTACGATGTTCCGTTCTTGAGATATTCTGTTCACACACACACACACACACACACACACACACACACACACACACACACACACACACACACACACACACACACTCACAGACACACAGACATACAGACACACAGACACTCCACAGACCAATCGCTAAAAACTGGTTTTTTGGGTTTAGGGGGTCTGAAAACGTGTAGATCCGGTGAAAACTCGATTTTGAAAAATCGACATGAAAACATTACCTACTTTTCTTTCTATATATTCATACAGGCAAGAGAAAGTAAAAAACATTTCGTTGCTGCAGCACTGTAAGAACGCGCTTTATAATGGATAAGCACAACTCCACAAGTGAGCATTCGTCTTCTTTTATTTTGATTGGTTCTTCGCAACCATGATAAATGCAGAAGGTTACTGTGAAACTTTGTGACATTTTTGTAGCTTCCGAACAAACGCCGAGCTTTAAGACACCGTGAAGACTTATTTCAATCTTTGGCGGCAACATTTCATGAAGAGGATGTTGAAAAGCTTTTTTTGACACTTTTTTAATAGAAGTTTAGTATCTGACAATAATTTCTAATTGTGAAGCTAATGTTCCATTAAAGGAGCGTGCAGTCATCACCACAGTCGTACAGTTGGCCAAGAAGATCTCTTGGCCAGAGGCGCTTCAAACGTCTGCGCTGAGCACCCGGTAACGCCCTAGTGTACATGTTTTGTATGAGAGGGTTTTCGATGCGAGCTTATTATCGTGAGTAATACTAGTTTTACGGTAATTTCAAAATGTTATTGTATTTTTAGAATTTTCATATTTCATTATTTTCAGTAAAGTTATGTTAAATTACAATTGAATTTTAAACAATTCACTTTCTTTAAATAATTATATTACGCCTTATTTTGTGTGACGGGTTATGAACTGAATTTTATTACTTAAGTATTTGTGGTGGTTATATTTTTTGAGTTACACGCTTGATACATGTCTTATGCTTTCGGGTTGGCCGATGTAAGTAGGATAGATAGTATACTGTCCTCCCACCGCATGATAGGCGCAATCGTCAACTTATAGCGCGTTACCAGTACCAGATTTGAAAACACTTTTAACGTTACTTTAACAAACATATTTGTATTTTTTTTCATTTCAATTTTCAATCATTTAAAAATTTATTTACTTTATAAAGTCTAAAAGAATATTATCTGTAACATTTATTATTGATGTGTAATAATGTTGTGTGTTTTATAATCTATAAATATGTATAATTTATTATTCTTGTTTCTGTAGTATAAAAACAGATTGTAATTTTGCTGATTTGATAAAAAAAATTATCTCTATACTATGTAACATAACTTTGTCGCCACCGGCTTTTAGTAGTGCAGTCGTAGAGCTCATAGGTCGTCTTTACCTCTGCCTAAAAGATTAGGAGCAGCCGCCGACGCAGCGAACACCTTTCACCGCTGCCTCCGAAGAGGAGCAGTCACCGGTGAAGTGAAGCGGGGTCGTCTGTACCGCTGCCTAATCTAATAGGAGCGAGTCGCCGACGCAGCGAGCACCTTTTACCGCTGCCTCCGAAGGGGAGCAGTCGCCGGTGAAGTGAAGCGGGGTCGTCTGTACCGCTGCCTAATCTAATAGGAGCGAGTCGCCGACGCAGCGAGCACCTTTTACCGCTGCCTCCGAAGGGGAGCAGTCGCCGGTGAAGTGAAGCGGGGTCGTCTGTACCGCTGCCTAATCTAATAGGAGCGAGTCGCCGACGCAGCGAGCACCTTTTACCGCTGCCTCCGAAGGGGAGCAGTCGCCGGTGAAGCAAGGGGTAGGGAATGGAGGTGCAGATTATGGAAAGAACTAACTCAATGTTGAGATGTCAAATCCCCGTATCGATCCTCGCTCACAGAGAACTCGATACTGTCACCTTCTCGACTATCGCATCGCCAGTGCGTAGAGACTATATGTTGCCACTTGGTACATGAACTGTGAGAGGTGTGACCGCTGCGCTATCTATCGGCAGCAGCAACCCAATCACAGCGCCAACAGTGGGAAAAATATGAACTACGGACCGGCCTAAAAATAGTACTGTATCAATTTTCAAAAAATAAAGCGGGATTTTAAATGAAAAAATCTGCAATAATGTTACTTCAAAATTATTTAGATTTATTAACATTATAAAGTTTAAAAACAATCAACATTTCTCAAAAACATTATGAAATTTACTTTTATTTTTATTTATTTACTATCAACCCCAAAAAGATTTTCGTGTCACCCAGTGCTAAACTACAAATGTTTGTGTGTTATTTTGTACGTACATATATATATATACAGTAGTAAGTTAACATTACTACTGTTGTTGACAGCGGCCAATCATACTCTAACAAATTCACAAGAGCAGAGGAAGGAAACAGACTCCCAATCAAACCAAATGTAACCTAACCTAACATAACCTAACCTTACCCTTCGTTAATTATTGTATGGTATATCATACATAACCTAAATCATATTCTGTACTGCACATACCCTACTCGTAGCTCTATTTATATATACATTTAATTCTGTATGCCGTTTATTACAATTATTCATACATGCCCTTCTCAATTCAAGATATTCTTAGAAAGAATTTAGGCCTACTATCATAAATATAAAAATTTTTTTTCCTCTCTTCATATTTTATGATACCTTTAAATAAAAAAAATATCAGGAAAATTAGAGGAGATTACAGGAGTATAAGGAAATTAGTTAAAATATCTGTTTAAATAAATTTTAAAGCAGCCTACTTAGTAAAGGATGCAGAGATGCAAACCAGCCTTTCAGCTGAAAACCTAAACAACAACAACATATAATAGATTTTCATATATCTTTTTTCAAAATATCTTGTCAAAAAATAAATAAATACAAAAACTTTAAGCAAAACCTGTGAAATCTGAGTAATGTCCTTAGAATTAAAATAAAAACCACACTCAGTAGTGAGTTTCAACAAGACGAAATGTGAAGAACAAAATATCTATCTATCTATACAAAATCTATCTACATACAAAATTAAATTGATGAACTGTGAATCAACATTTTGAACACAAAATTGTTGAAGCTGGAGATGATGACGATGATAGAGATGATAACGAGATGACGACGATGATTAGTAGTTGATTTTTTAAAATTATTAACAAAATTGTAGAGGTAAGTCTAGTGTTTTAAAACGTTTCATTCTGTGAGTATCTTCGCTGTTGTGGAGGAGGTTAATCGCTAATGGATTCTGATAATCTTCTAGTTTTTGTAAATGTTTTTCGCTATGTTGTTTAATTTCTTCTTTTATGAAGAGCAGGTTTAGGTCATTGGTCATTGTGTAGTATTTCATTGGTTACGTACCATGGGGCTGCAGTCGTCGGACGTTAAACCAAAAAAAAAAAAAAAAAAAAAAAAAATGGGGCTGCTGCAGTATTTCTATATTTGATGAACTAGCTGTACCCCACTATTGCCTTCCTCACTGAGTGGAAAAGTACGCTTACCAGCTCTGAAAAGCACATATTTTCCACTCTGCAAATGACACCTTCACTTACTCACTACAGTGTCTGGTTGTATAATGAAATGCATTACTTTCAGAGGAGATAACTCTGATTAGTGTATTTACAACTCTACCTTTTCTGTTATTTAAATGATTAATTGATTCAGTCAAAAATTGGCTGACCATGTGATAAGAAACAGAACTATTTATTTTAGCCATGCAACGAACAGATTGAGTATAAATAATTTGACACTCCACCTGTCTGTTATGAGCATTTTATGTTGATAACAACTAAAATATCGTAAAAATGTACTATGAGTTTTATCGTTTAACTCCCATGAGAAGTAAATAGTAGAATATATTAATGAATTGGAAATTAAAATAGGATTTTGGTGTAATAATTTAATTATTCTACATTAAAACTAATATATTTATTGTGATAGTGATTAAGAACAGCTAAATGACAGCTTAAATAGTAATAATAGTACGTTGAGTAAACGTAAATGAGCTGAGAATAATATGGTTAAGTTTTAAGAGTAGCAGCCCCTTCGGGGGGTTTAGAGTGCGAAGCCAAAACTTTGTCCCAAAATTCTTCCCCTACGTAAATATATATATATATATATGTATGTATTACCATCACCACCAGTTATCTCCAGGAGCGTCTCGCCACCATGGACGAGATAGGATCGCGTTTTGCAATGGTGATTACTGTTTAAAGCCAGTACCACCTCTCTCTTACCACGTGGGATTTTAACCCCCTCATCCTCATTTCTAAGTCCCCCGGCAACCTCTTCATCTTTTACTCGGTCGGTATACACCTACTCTTAGTTAAGATAGAAAGGGGTAAACTACCCCCTTTTCGTTTCTAACTTATCTAGAAAAACTTTTGTCCTCCATTGTAGCCAACACCCTTTCTCTTATAATGTATACACCGATTAGATTATGCAACCCCCTCGCTTTAAACTAATTTAGTAATTTAGACCTACCTTTAATCAAGAAAGTAAACATATCTAAAGATGAATTTAGTAAAATTATTTGGTTTTTACTCTTTTATTTTATTATTCGTTAAAAATGCAGCTATTTTAACATTAGGCTAGAAATGGTTAAGGTGAGATCTGGTATTGTATGAAACGATTGTATTTTTATGTGACTAGCATTGCTACCTGCGAAGAGGTACAGTGGTGGTATATCATTTAGGAAAATCGGCTTCTATTGTCATTTCTTGTAATCTTTTGTGATAAGTTTGGTTGGCCTTTAGGCCAGACCAATCGGTCAGCTGGTAGAACGTTGGGGTCTTTTCCGTTTTCTGTATGCCACTATCAAATCCGAGTTCCCTGAAGGGTTACACAATTCTCCCACTCCTGCGTCTAGCGTGTCAATCTGACTAGCAATATTCCTGCGTAATGTCAACTCCACTCCCTTTTCACAGTTCGTTACTACACATTCTACTACGAATTTTATAGCGTTACTAGAGGGAAGACTGTACTTTGTACCCTGCCAATGTTAAATTTGTTATTTTTAGGTACATTTTTCACAGGATTGGTAAGCGATAAAGAAATGAAACTTTACTTACTTATAGATGTCGGGTTTCTTTAGCTATTGACATTTTTTTCAATTTAATCTGTAGAACCATAAAGTTAAAAACAGAATAACGAATAATATAAAATTTTTACAAATTTTTTTCTACGGTATTTTACATATTAATAGTTTTTGTAGAATTTGAGGAAGTCATAAAAATGCCAGAATATGTGCACATGCAAGATAAATAACTGGTAAATATTTCAGCCTGGTAGGTTTAATGGTTTCCGAGAAAAATGTAGCCTACCTAAATGTTATAAATTTAAATTTTCGGGAACAGGCGAAAAAACAAAAAGGAAACACAAAATGTAGGCCTACAACAGAAACAAAATGAATTTCACATTAACAGTTGGTTAGAAAGATGAACCAATGGCTGAGAGTAATAAAAATAGTAATGCAGATATTTTTAAAGTACTAAAATTCCCTTTGCTCTAAAACGATCCGTATAAAATTATGAAAAATATTCGTTCTTGGTGACAGAATAATTTTTCTAGGTAAACCTCCTAAAAACTTAATTTTTTCATTAAAATACTATTTTTTGCGTAATTTAAAGTTTTGTGGTTGAAATAGATCTAAACATTTGAAAAACATAAAAAACCGAAAATCGAAATTTTCAGTTAAAACCATCATGCAGTCTCACCTTAATAATTTTCGGACGGAGGAAGATGCTGTAGAGTTCCTTCAGGAAAGGGGGTTATTGCACAATTCCAGAAGATGAGACAACTAAAAACGTCTGTGTGAAACACTTACACGACTTTCTCTTCCTAAAGTAAATAATTAAAAAATATAACGTAATAGTAATGTAGTAATAGCAAAATAAAACAATCAAAATAGGAAATAAAACAACAGAATGTGTAACACAGTACCTACTATATACTGGGACTGGGAAGGATGTGCATACGTGTGTGTGAGTGTGTCTGTCTCAGTATGAGTATTCAGTAAGGCAGTGAGCGGGAGAAATGAACAAGTATGCAACCCTTCAGAGAATTCGGATTTGATAGTGGCATACAAAAAACGGAAAAGATCCGAAAATTGCTAAAATATTTGTTAAGTAATACTGGTTGTACAAGCGACTTTGTATGGTGACCAGTTGCCACAACAGTTACCAACAGCCATCCATGAACAAACTTTACTGGGGGTTCCCTGTTCAAACTCAATCTCCCTAATCTATGTCAGAAATACAGCGAAAAATCAAATTGGGGGTTGTCAGTAATGTATACCAACAGTTTCCGATGACAAATAAAGCAAAAAAAAAAGTTTTATAAATGTCTAGTGTTTTCTAATTCTAGTATTAACTAATAATACATTTTGTAATTATTTTTTACAAAATTTCTCAGGCCCCTGTATCATTTAGAAAGAAGGCTCTTTCTCGTACAATCTGCCTTTATTAATGCTTCCAGAATTTGAAAGATAATATTTATATTTCTAAAATAGGGTATAAATTATACCCTTATATTATAATAAGGGTATAAAAAGTTTTGGCTGCTTTTATCGGGAGTTAGTTGAATTCAGTCAGTTATGTTTTCATACGAAGGTTTTCACACAACGTTAATCATTAGCAACATCAAGTTTACCCCAATACTTTAAATCTTTATTGCAACAAACATTTTCGCACAAACAGGTCCTTGAAAAAGTTAAATGCAATCCCAGTTCTTGCTGTGATATACTGGGGTACACATTGTAATAGAAGCTTAAACTCGATTCATGAATCATAACAGCTCTGGACGTGCGGACGGTAAAGCTATCTTGAGGTCCTGCGGCCCCCTTGACTTGTCTTCACACCTCCCTTAGGGGGCGCCCCCCAGTTTGGGAACCAATGCACAGGTCTAGAGGTTCGAATCAACCTTCCTGCTGATGACTTAAACAACAACACAAATAAATTTAAGTTTAAGAAAGTTCATTTATAATTTTTATTATACCCAGATCCCGAACGAATCTAGGCTCAGATGTTACAAAATGTTAGACCACTTTCCACTTTAAATCATAGTAGAATTACATAATAATAGGAATAGTTAAATAAATAAGCAAGTTCTCGTATAACATTTAACAATATCATAGATTCAAAAACCATCACTGTACTCTGGTATGTGATTAAGAACCTGCATTCAAACTTTCAAATGGAAACTCCTAAAAACTTAAAAAATGTAAGCTGGTACCACCTCATTTGCCTATCAAAGAGTAAGTATTGAAGAGTAAGTAGAATTATGTAGGCTATACCCTATCGGGTGAACATAAAAAATGTAGTAAATGAGGTGATTAAAAAATAGATGGTAACAGGTGTTTTTGAGAAATTTGCAAGTGAAAAATTGCACGAATAAACTACTACTTCTGGTTGACCGATTTTGAAGAAAATCTTCGTGTCGAGTCCTGGATTGGTACTTAAGTTTCAAGTTTCAACTTCGTACGGTATTAAGTCCTTGAGATATTTTATTTTGCACACACATACACACACACACACACACGCACACACACACACACACACACACACACACACACACACACACACACACACACACACACACTGACCAATCGATAAAATATTTTCTTTCGGTTTTGGAGGCCTGAAAACGTGTATATCCGGTGAAAAATGGACATGAAAACAATACTTTTCTATCTTATATATTCAGTCATTTAGAGCAAAGGAAAGTAAAAAGGTATATGCCAAAATTACTTTATCTTTGTATGATATTTTTCATTATAACACTGAAATAAAATACAGTCTTAAAAAATATCTTTTTGTTTTAAATTTTTTAAATAATAACAAAAACCATAATGAAGGTGTTATGAAACACGAAATAATACTCCCGACACAAAAGGGACTGTTGTACATTACAAAACTGATATATAGTTTTTAATTTTGTTTCTTATAGTAGAAAATTAAACTATTTTATTTTAAATAACGAAAATAAAAAAAGAAATAGTCTAGTTTAAAATGGAAAACTGCATTTTTTCAAGTAGGTATTACATTTTCTTTTTTTATTTTGTGTTGTTTAAAATGATAAGTATGAAAATGTATACACATAATAATTTATAAAACAAAATCTCAAGAGGCATATAAAAGCAAATGTAAATTATAACATATATAATGAATATATTTAATATTAGAAGATGACAATGATGGTGTTGACAATGATAACAATGGAATCAGTGGACAAATATAGCCCGGGGTAAATAGAGTTTTCAGTAAAAATAAATTCATATACAGTCTTAACCCACCGGGTTGGTCTAGAGGTAAAGTCGTCGCCAAAATCAGCTGATTTTCGGAGACGAAGGTTCCTGGTTTAAATCCTAGTAAAGGTAGTTACTTTTATACGGATTTGAATGCTAGACAGTGGTTACCGGTGTACTTTGATGGTTGGGGTTCAATTAACCATACTCTCTCAGGAATGGTCGACCTGAGTCTGCACAAAACTACACCTCATTTACACGTCATACACATCATCCTCATCTCATTGGGTCATGGGGTTGCTTATTGTTCTAAATTGAACAGATTCCAACGTACACATATTAGGAATTAAAAAAAAATATATATATATATATATATATATACAGTCTGACCTCAATATATCGAACTTTAATATATCGAAATTCTCTCATATATCGAAGTATTTCCTGAGTCCCGTGAAATTTTGGAAAAATGTTTCTGTTAATCGAAATAAACTCTATAATATATCAAAATTAATTTTATATTAATTTTAATATTTGTTAGTAGACTGAATTTAATGATTAGTAATAATTAATTGAGTAAATAAATGATTAAACTTTATAATTTTAAAGTAAGTCTGTGTTATTTATTATACCCAGATCCCAAACGGAACTAGGGTTAGGTGATTAAAATATTGTGATTATAAACTCTGTAAACGCCCCTCGCTGGCGGGCACCAAACTTGCACGACAGCGATCGGTGGTAGGGCGAAAACAAACAGAAATTAAAAAAAAAAAAAATTTGGAAGCTGAAAATCAAATTTTGGTTGCTGTTGCATAAATAAAATAAAAAATTAAATGCATCAAACAGAACGATTTAATTTTTTAAACTATTAACAGTAAAAACATATCAAAAACAAATATTAATGAAATAACGGTAATATACTTTTCAAAAAATGATTAAATTTTGGCACAAAAATCCAAAATTACATAATGATAAATTGCTTGATGTTCATATATATATATTACACACTCATTATATATATATATATATATATATATATATATATATATATATATATAGATTTAAAAAAATTTATTTATTAGGATTAGCTAATTATACACGTTTATACATATATCGTTTAGTTTCACTAATTCCGTGTGCGATATTTAACGGGCGGTGGAGAATTTTACTTTAAGGAGAAGGGGTACTCAGTGGTATATTCTCCGGTTAAAACTATGGATGTTGTTCTTTATTCAAACCAAGAGGTCTTTGCTCCATTTTCGCTTTAGATGTCGCACAGTTGGGAAGTTCTTTGTAGCTAGTTCACGGGCTAGTTGGTTTGGATGGTCATCTAGTCATTCGCAAAATTTACTATAGATGGACGCGGTTATTTCCTTTACTGTTGGAATATTAAAATCGTCGTGGAGGGTTTTATTTCGTAGTACATAAACAGAAACGCCAGAAGAAATTTTGATTTTGATTTTATATCTATATTTATAAAATTCTATATATGTGTGTGTGTGTGTGTGTGTGTGTGTGTGTGTGTGTGTGTGTGCGTGTGTGTGTGCGCGCGCGCGCGCGTGTGTGTGTATGTATGTATGTTCCCGTTTATCTCCTTAATTACTGAACCACTTTTCATACAGTTTTTTTAAGCTGTAACTAAGATGCCGGTGCAGGTTTTAGGCTATTGAAACCCTTAAAAAGTTAGCCCTTAAGGGTTGAAAATAATGTTTATGTCCTACATTAAGGCTTTCTTTTATGAGGTTAGATAATTTGCTGCTTTTAAACCAGCTGATGTGATTCAAATAAAGTTTTGTCATAAATAAAGTCATATGGTTTAGTAAATAGCGACGTGGTGCTAAGGATCAGCTGGTGACAATATCACATGATAATTTTATTCCATTTTATTATGTAGATACGATTTTGTATTGTTGAGCATTTTATAAAAGTAAAGTTCCGTGTTTCTTTAATTTGTTTTCATTTTCTTTTAATTAGTGAGTGATCAATTGCTTTGATATTTTATTTTGACTTTTATTTTATTCAACGTAGATTCAAGTTTTTGGTTTTGACAATTAATTTTTTTTTTGTTTTTTGTTTTCTCAATTTTCAATAATGTCATCAAAAAAACATCAGTTCGAAAAAAATCTCAAAAGCAAAACAACTTCAAGAAGCAACAACTGCTAAAACGGAGGAACAATGAGCTACATTTAAAAAAAAAAGTGATTACACCATTTTTCGCGTGCAAAGCCGTGACGGGACATGCTATTTTTTTATATGTATAACCCAATCGTTCAGCCGCTAAAAATAAAAACAAAAATGAAGAACACGAATTTTCTGCAGTATTTCAATATGGTAGGGGAAGCTTAAGTCCTTAAATCGGAAACTTTTGTCATGTTATTTTGATAATTGTTAAGAATGTATAGTAAATTATTTCTGAAAAAGGGCTAAAAATGAACTACGGTGACTGGGCTAATACGATAATAATAAGAATGAAAAACGTAACAGGAAATAATTGAAAACAAAAAGAAGAAGAAAAAAAATAGGTTCGTTTTAATCTTAAAACATGAGAAGACCACAGAGATCTCTTAGAAACAAAGGCCATTACTTCTTCAACGTGTCTTTTTAGTTTTAATTACGAAACGTGAAACGCATAAACAAGAAAAGCGCCGTCCGTTGGGGTATGTACATGCTTTTATAATACGCAAGACCACGGCGTCATCCCGAGTTTTAACATTCACTATTCTCCTACCATACCACAACCAAAATTCTTCTAAATTCCACTTCTTCCTTAATTTATATCTCTTTCTTTTCCTTACGCCCGTTCTTCTTGATCTTCAAACCAACCTATCTTGTGTTGTTGTTGTTGTTTGCTACAAAATTCTCTTGTGCTTTGAATTCCTAAGCAAAGACTTCCCTAAATCACCGTTTCTATTTCTTTATCATACATATCCCCCTTCTTCCTTTCTCTTACATTTCCTCCACTATCCACCGACTCAATTCAAATCCTCTACATAGTACTATCCATTACATAGTTACTGCATTCCTCTTTTCCCCCGTACTATTATCCTTTGTCTTTCTTCATATAAATATATACCTATATATATGTATGTTGTATACTATATCCGTGGAAAGGGATTTGTTCTATTTCTATTTCCACTACAAGTATTCATTCTATCCTTTTTTAGTTTATTCATTCTACACGGTATGAATTTTCATTTTGTTCTTACTCACGGTTTTTATTATGGGTAATAGTCCATCAGTCGACCCTGTTTTTAACGATTTTTTTACACTCCGGGAGGTAAATATATAAGTATAGGCATGTCATCTGGCGCGTCAAGTCTCCGAATGAATCAGCTTACATTTATATACTGGACGGCGTACAGCGGTGCGCATTGAGACATCGCTTTGTTCCCGCGATATTAACCAACCTGAAAATATATACTACTGCTTTCTATTCATGTTTTTACGGTAAATAATTTTACTCTATGCAGCAAATATAGATTTATTATTATTTATTTATATTTTTTATTGTTTTTAATTAATTTATTTATTTTTTATAGATTTATTTTAATATTACGAAATTTTATTAATACGAAGTTGTGCTTCGTTTTTACGGAAACAATTTAATGAATAAATTTACTTAATATAATTATTTATTTTATTTTCTTGTGTTAATAATTAATTTATAAATGGTTGCCACATTTTTGCTTACCTTAAATGTACAAGAAAGCCATTAAATTTCTACCCTTAAAGTAAATTGTTTCTTTTAACGCTGCGCGTAGTAACGCGGCTGTCAGAAGCCGATGTTTTTGAATCTTTAACATTAAATTTTTTTTTTTTTGCAGTTATTTCCATCCCACTTTACTTTCTCTTGCCTTATATAAATATATAGGGAAGAATAGTTTGCAAGTCGATTTTTTAAGTAAAATTTTTAACGGATGTACACGTTTTTAGGCAATCTGAAGCCAAAAACATGTTTTTAACAATTTCTTTGAGTGTGTGTGAACAAAATATTTCACGAACGAAACATGGTAAGAAGTTGAAACTTGAAACGTAAGTTAAGTACCACGAGAGGACGCGACACAAACATTTTTTTTCAAAATCGGTAAACCGGGTGTAGTAGTTTATTCGTGCTATTTTTCACTCTTTTGCAATTGTTCTCAAAAAAAGGCCGCTACAATTTGTTTAAATCGCCTCATTTACTAAATTTTTATGCACTTCTCTACAGGGTAAGCTCTACAATATTAGCAGACCCTATAGGGTCTGCTGAAATTCTTAAGAGGCTATGCTTTTGTAGAAAAAAATGGTTCTTTAACGCAGTTTCTCCATTTCTATTTAAATCTAACATTACCCCGAATCAGGTACTAGGAACATTTTTATGTTACCCATTATTGGCTAAATGGCTATTTTTAGGTAGTAGCCTATACTAAAATCTGCAGCTATTAAAATGCAATCCTAGAGAACGTTCTGCAGCCATTCAAATTAGAACTTTAAATAGGCCTAAATACATTACAATTAATTTTTACTTAGAAAGAAATATATACTAAGTATTTTTTTTATTTTTGGGTTTTACGTCCGACTCTTTTGCAATTATTGCTAATGCAGACGGTGAGAAGGATTATAGATGAAAATGAGTGATAAAAATGCCAGCCCTGACCGGGAATCGAACCCGGGACCTCGGCGTAGAAGCCATTTGCGCTAACCACTACGCCAATGGTTCGGCAAAAAGATTAAGCCTATACATAATGCTACTACTGTGGGTTATGAGTATAGAAATGTGAGTTTAGACTTGAGAAAATTTCCAGACCCTAGCTGGAAATTGAACCCGGGACATTCACTTTCTAAAAAATAAATGTTATATTGCCAAAATTTTTGTTAATAGCGTCTTTTTAAATCTTTAACGTCAAATTTTATTTTTTTGCGATTAACTTTTTTCATTGTTTAGCGGTTTATTAGTGACTTTTAGTTTTTTTGCGTCTTTTTCAAAAAATAAATTTTATTTCTATCATTAGAACAGACTTAAATCTCATATTCTTTTCTAGTACTAGTACTCAATAAAAAAAAATTAATATATTATTAGAATATAGCCTACCAAAAACATATTTTTACAGAAAAACATAAAATAAAATAAATTATTTATATAAGTTTAACAAAAAATTAAGCTATTAATAAAAAAGTAAATGCCTCCTGTGAGGTTTGAACTCACGACCCCTGGTTTACAAGACCAGTGCTCTGCCACTGAGCTAAAGAGGCGGATGATAAGTCAAACGGAAATTTTAACAATTCGGTATGTAATTAATAACAGCAGTAATCTGAAATAAATTTTACGCATGATGACGTCACTACATAACAATTAAGATTTAGGTAAGATAAGAAAACTAAAAAAGTTAATTACATTATGACTTCACCCGATTATCCGGGCCTTAGTCATCAGTGTTTCGTGTTAACCGAAGGATTTAAACAAAATTATTTCCAAAACTTGATCTACTTTTCTTTCTTTTTTTAAAAAATAACATTACTTGCAATCAGTTTTTTTAAAAATAAACTATAAACAAATCTTCTCAATTCATAAATCACAAGTTGAGGCCTCATTACCCTGAGTACCTCTCATTATATCAATTATTCATAAGTTAAAAGAGAAAATTACTATGTTCAAAGATTTTACATTTCACAATATTGAATACTTTTGACTATAATTTTATGTATACATTTAAACTCTTTCAGATAAGTCCAAAACATGGTAACGTTTCAGGCGCCTAACTTCTTCTGCATTGTTTAGACGATTTATGGTTAATTCGTTTTCGTGACTTTCAAGTCTTGCCTGATATTTTCTATTAAAACGCCTGACCTCGTCCATCACATCAGGAAGGTTGCGAAATGATGTATTTCTGCAGTCCTTGCAAACCATGGTGCCCTTGTTATAGCCCGAAGAACCTTATTCTGGAACCTTTGAATTACCTGAATGTTACTTTTGCTGGTAGTTTCCCAAAGTTGAACGCTCTACAACCAAACTGGTTTAAGTAACATTTTGTAAAGCAGCAAGTTATTTTCAAGAGAGAGTGAAGAGTTCCCGCCAATCAACCAGTACATCCTTTTGTATTTTAGATTTAATTCATTCCTCTTCATTCTCACACGGGTTTTCCAAGTTAACCGCCTGTCAAGATGCATACCCAGGCACTTCACAACTTCACTTTGTGGTAAATCAACACCTCCAAGTTTTATTGGTGGACAAATATTTTTCCGCATTGTAAATGTAACATGCTGCGATTTTGCAGTATTGATCTTCACTGAACTTCAATGCTTTATCAATGATTTTTATGAATTGCAAAGTACAGTAAACTATACCACACTATTATCACTACTTCCATTGTTTGTATAATATTGAACTTTTCAACGGTACAAACTGTTTATATTGCACCAAACATTGCTTAATTTCACAGTACTTATTCATATTTTTAAAATGATACGCTGATTTTTTAAAAAAATATAATCGTATAGTACCATAATATAATAAATCAAACCTTGTATAATATTTCTTAGCGAAAATAACTTATTTTATAATCCAAATAAAAGCACTTAAATACTTAATATCCAACAATAAATTAAAATATAATTAGGGATGTAACTTAGATGTTATTTAAGAGGGTAAGAAAATTATTTTCATCATATATCTTTATAAGAAAATCCACCCTTAGGTAATAATTTACACCCTTAATACGTTTATGCAAATAAGATTAAATATAAGTTCACAAATATATCATATAGTAGATAAATATACACGGTCAGATATTACCCTTGGTTTATTGAAATAATATTAATAATTAGGGGTAAGTTTGTTAACCGGGTGGTTCGGTAAGAGTGATGGAGGTTTAATAACCACAGCAATCGATCTTGGTTCGTCTCTCCTCAGTGAGATCCTCACTCTTGAATGGTTTACAAGAAGTACAGTCTGTTCGGTATGAAGCTAATTGAAGTCTAAGCATTGAGCAATGTCATGAGGTGTACTTATGGGTTGTTATATGAAGTCGAATTCCTTCATGACTACAACCGTAGTTGGTTAATTGAATCGGGTGTTCGTTTAGGTGCAGAAACCAGTACACTGGAAAGATAGCTGTGAAGTAGTAGTACCTACTCAATGTGAATCTCCTTGGTTACCTATCTGCTATACTCCGTTACTTACATTCCTATCCTTAAACTCATATTCCTATCTGTCTCGCTATTTCGTCTAATTGTATTATTTCAAATTCACGTAGTTAATTATTACTCGTACATGTTATCTAAATTCACTAAATTATTATTTTGCCTATTGTAACGACACTTTTAATTTCAATTTTCATAAATCTCGTAAGATATACTCATACAACTTTCTTTTGACAATGTAAATAATGAATAATATAACTTATGTATTATTGGTCATCAGCCGAAAGGCTGGTTTGAACCTCTAGAGGTTTTACTAAGTAGAACGAGGAGTAAGGTGGTTTATAATTGCCTTCCTCACTGAGTGGAAAAGTACGCTTATCAGCATTCCGGACCCTCTGAAAAGCACCCACTTTCCACCCTGCAAATGACACCTTCACTTCATTCACCACAGGGTCTGGCTGTATTATGAAAATCATTACTTTCAGAGGAGATAACTCTGATTAGTGTCTTTTACACCTCTATCTCTTCTGTTCTTAAATAGTTCAGTCATTTAATTGGCTCACCGTGTGATAAGAAACAGAACTATTTATTTTAGCTTTGCAATAAACAAATTGAGTGTAAATAATTTCACACTTCACCTGTCTGTTATGAACAGCTATGTTTAATTAAAGTTGAGATTTTCATCAAAATCGGTCAACCGGAAGTAGTAGTTTATTATGTCAGCAGAAGTAGTAGTTATCTGGTGTGAAACTCTCATTCGATTTTCTCTAACCAATATAATCGATGTCTAATCATGAGTAAACAAAGTAAAATAAAAAACATAACAATTTTAATCAAAAGTGAACGGCGCAAAATAAAAATCAACATTTTTGTAGAATTTAAAAATACGGGATTTTACTAAATGACGCTAAACTAAACTTAGGTGATAATACAAAGCTCGGAAGTGGATCTTCAAAAATCAGTTCAGCTTCTTGATAAAATAGCCAAAGAATATACCATGCAGTTGTCGTCAAGCAAAACTAAAGTGATGGCATTCCTTGGGAAAGACCCAATAGTATCAAGGATAGTTTTGAACGACAAGACTCTAGAGCAAGTTTCCGAATTCGTTTACTTGGGTTGCAGTATCACATACAAAGACGATTACGAGATATTGCGGAGGGTCAATAAATTTCAGTCGGTTTGTGGTTTCATCAACAGGACCTTCAGGAGGAAATCTCGAAGGGAAACACAAATGCGATTATACGATGTGATGGCGGTGCCGTTGGTGTTGTACGGCAGTGAGTCTTGGGTGCTACGAACAGCTCAGTTAAGAAAGGTAGAGGCTGCAGAAATGAGATTCATGAGGGCAGTGAAGGGATGTTCCTTGAGAGAGCAGATTCGTAGCAGTGAAATAAGGAGAGAATTGGGTAGAGAGGAATCGCTGCTTGGAAAAGTGTCCAAGTACAGAGACAGATGGACGAACCACGTCGAGAGAATGCCGCCAGACAGGATTACGGTGAGGGCGGTAAACTATCAACCGGAAGGAAGACGAGGCCTGGGGAGACCTAGAAAGAGATGGCATGAAGCTGGAAAAGGCGTTACGCCTAATCCGTAATAGGTAGAAGAAGAAGAAAACGCTAAACTAAACGCTAGTCTATAGGAGCAAAAATAGGCTACTTTAAATAACAGTTTTAGTTTTTTTTTTTTAAATTAGGCTACCTATATTACGAGGTGTGGCTATTAAATAACGAGACTGACGTTGCAAAAAAAATTAATTCTTATTTTATACAAAATCACTTATTGTCACCTTCAATATAGGCCTACACTCCTTCTCTTTCCCTACTACGCTCCATGCAAATTTTCCATTGTTGGAAACATTGCTGGAAGTCATCTTCTGTCAGCTCCTTCAGGACACGTGCCGCTTTCTCTTTTACAGCTTCCACAGACTCAAATCTTGTCCTTTTAATGCAGATTTCACCTTAGGGAACAAGTAGAAGTCACATAATGCAAGATCTGGTGAATAAGGTGGATTTTCTAACACTGAAATGCTGCACTCGGCTAGGAACCTCTTGATAGATAACGCGGAAAGAGCGTGCGCATTGTCTTGGTGGAGAACCCATGATTTATCCTTCTACATTTCGGGGCGTTTTTCCTTGCTCTTTGACGTAGTTTAGAAAGTACTTCAAGGTAGTGATATTAATTAATTGTTTGACCTTCAGGAACCCAGTGAAGGTACACAACCCATGGATATAAAAAAACAACAATCATCATTGCTTTAAATTTTGACTTGCTCATTCGAACTTTTTTGATATCAGTGAAGTTTGGCTCTTTCAGTACACGGACTGGCGTTTCGTTTCCGGATCATAAGTAAAAAACCACGTTTCATTACATGTTATCTTTTACCTGTTCCCTAATGTGAAATCTGCATTAAAAGGGACAAGATTTGAGTCCGTGGCAGCTGTAAAAGAGAAAGTGGCACGTGTCCTGAAGGAGCTGACAGAAGATGACTTCCAGCACTGTTTCCAACAATGTAAAATTCGCATGGAGCGTTGTAGGGATACAGAAGGAGTGTATATTGAAGGTGACTATAAGTGATTATGTATGAAATAAAAATAAAATTTTTACAACGCCAGTCTCGTTATTTAATAGCCACTCCTCGTATTAATTATATTTACTTTTGTCGTAAAATGTATACTCATGCCGCAGTTTAAAAAATACAATATTTTACTGATTTTGACGAACAAATACAGAAAATCAGTATTTGACGTTAAATGAGAGTTGAAAAAATGCTTAAAATAAAAGTTGTATCTTTCTTAATTACCTACGACTTTTAAATATTATGCATTTGTGCCCTAAAATGCATAACGCTATACTTTTAAAAAAATCTGGTGTGACATACTCTAACGATTTTCTTTTTCCAATGTAAATAATGAATTGAACCTACGTTTAATCAAACTACACAATGTACAATTAAAAATATAACATAATTTTAATCAAGTGTGAATAACGCAAAATGACAATAAATCCCTGTAGAACCTAAAAATACGGAAAAACACTAATTGACGCTAAACTAAACAATGTAGAATATCGAAAAAGGAATCTGGTTCAAGAGATTTCTAGATAGGTTTCTATTCATAAAATGTTAAATAGCAAATAATAGAGTGAAAAAGTAACAATAGGTTGAGTTAAAAAAGGATATTAAAAAAGGCCGTGTATAATAAGGTAGGGTCTTTGTTGTACAACTATTTGTGAAAGAGTCGGTTGGTTACCTGTAACATCTTTTATTCTATTGTAACTTATTTACACTAGTTATGATCGTTCCAGAACCACAAAAGGACTTTTGTATCGAATCTCTGTGTCTTTCGAGAAGTCTCTTTGAACCACCTATATAAATAGAGCCCCGAGTGCGGTCGGAGAGTCAGTATTCGTTTGATCTTTGACAAGTATTTGTTACGTGCGCTATCGGTGCGTTAGAGAACGTCAACGTTCCGGGCATTGTATTAATGAACTATTATTATACAGTTTTATTGTGTATGTGCATTTTGTATAATTTTTGTGTATGTGCATTCTATATAATTGTTTGTAAGTAGTACTAAGTAAATTATTTAAGTTATTTATCGTATTACTTCATTGTAATAAGTTTATTATTTATTTTGTAAATCTTTTAGTTGTAATAAATAGCCTACTTGTAATTTTAAACTTTATTGTATTAATTATTTAACCACCTACATTTCGAAACTGACCTTAGCGATAAGTGTCACAATATGTTTGTAAGTTAAAAATAACTTGAATTAGTTGTAGATTTTACCATTTTCTACAGCTTTAATTACATAGGCCAACACTTTACCCTAGAAACTACATATTAAGGCCGAAATATGAAAAAAAAAACAATTTTTTGCTACATGAGTACAGGGCTCCAAGAATTTTAGCAGACATGGTGCTTATCCTATCTCGTAGAACATACAAACAAGTAGTAAATGAAGTGATTTTAAATAACATTGTAGGAACCTTTTTTTGAGAACATTGTATAACAGTGAAAAGTTGCACGAATAAACTACTTTTTCCGATTGACCGATTTTGATGAAAATGTTCGTGTCAGATTCCTTCATGGTACCTAACTTAATTCCAATATTCAACTTCGTACGCTATACTGTTCTTGATACATTTTGTTCACACACGCACAGAGACACAGATCAATCGCTAAAATCACGTGTTTTTTTGTTCAGAGAGGGTGTGTATTTCTGGTGAACACTTGATTTCGAAAAATCTATATGAAAACAATACTTTCCTCCCTTATATATTCATATAGGGCAAGAGAAAGTATGAATAAAATGCAACTTAACAGCCTAATAATATATAAAGATGTGTTGTTATTTTTTTGCAACGAAAAAATTTACAAAAATATTCATGGACATTTCATTTTAAAAATAGCACCGCCTGCGGAATTAACATCAAAAGATTTTTAGCATCACAGTCGAGAAATGTTTTTATGTTGAACATAACAATAAAGTTAGCCATTACTCAAAACAGGTTGTCCTTTCTCTTATTTTTTAAAATTTATATAGCTTAGTAGGTAAATAGCTAGAAGCTTTCCTCTTTGAAATTCCAGTAAAAAACAAAAAAAGTAGATAATGTTCTCAGGGGTTGTGTTTGTCAGTTTACGGTCAATTATGCGTATGTTAAATTGACCGTTTGTGAAAGAGTATAAAATGTTTCGTACGTACGTACCTTAAAATCTTTTGTAACATGTGTTATCCCAAAACTATTCATCGTAATTTTGCCGGCTCTTAAGTATATTAATCTCTAGTACGGCACGCCTCGGGTTTAAATCTTTTTTTTAAGCTTTTATTTGTTATCGGGAACTGTACTTTGTTGACAACTACCCAATTTGATTGCTGCTTTTTGCTGTATTTTATTTTTTGACGTGGATTAGACATGAGTTTGAACAGGGACCCCCAGTAGAGTTTGTTCATAAATGGCTGTCAACTGGTCACCATATAAAGTCGCTTGCTCAACTAGTGTTACTTAACAAATAACAGAGACTTTCTACCAGCTGACTGACTGGGCTGGCCCGATGGCCGGGTTTAAATCTAAAATTAAAATATTGTTAGACATTTTGTAGTTATACGTCTGACTTAAAACAGAAAATCAGCACAAGATGCAAAAAACAAACGAAATCGGGAGAGTTACAGTTTTATTAACAAAACTGAGTAGTTCTGAACTGCATACAAACTGGCTTTTCTAGATATCGGGAACCTTGGTATACGAGTTTTTTACCCTAATGCTCCATTTAAATTAAATTGGGCCAGAATTTTCGTTTTTAAACAATTTGTACTGTTTTTAAGTACTGTAAGATTATTTGCTAGCGTATAGCCCTACGTACCAATCCTTCTCATAGTTGGTGTGTGTTAAAGTGTTGTTGTTTAGGTCAACAGCCGAAAGGCTGGTTTGAACCTCTAGAGATTTTACTAAGTAAAACGAGGAGTGAGGTGGTTTACCATTGCCTTCCTCACTGAGTGGAAAAGTACGCTTATCAGCATGCCGGGCCCTCTGAAAAGCACATATTTTTCACTCTGTAAATGACACCTTCACTTCATTCACCACAGGGTCTGGCTGTACAATGAAATTCATTACTTTCAGAGGAGATAACTCTGATTAGTGTCTTTTACACCTCTACCTCTTCTGTTCTTAAATGATTCAGTCATTTAATTGGCTGACCATGTGATAAGAAACAAAACTATTTATTTTAGCCCTGCAACGAACAAATTGAGTGTAAATAATTTGACACTCCACCTGTAGTCTGTTATGGGCATGTGTTAAAGTATTGTAATATACTATTATATTATTATGTAGGGCTATAGCCTACTATTATTATTATACTGTTATGTATTGTAATATTTAATCCAGGTTCTTTCCGGATCTGGTTAGCTGTAATAAATAATAAACTTTAACAAAGGTTAGCTGTAAATAGCAAACTTCACTCTTCTGAGGAATAAATATGTTATTAAGAAATACACTAGGGCAAATTCCTCCCCTTAAGACAAAATAAACATGAACAGATATAGTTGAGTTAGATAATTCTCCATTTTTCCAGCTACCTTGCAAAATATTAAGATGATATATTTAATATCAATAATAATGTATTAATTTTTTCTCACATATAAAATACAATGTAGGCCTACATCGTATATCCTATAACTGCACATATTTACAACTAATATATTCGTTTATAATGATTGAAATACATTTTATACATGAACAAAATAAAATAAAATAAAATCGTACAAATCTTTTTTATTTTAAACAAAAATACAACCTGACCTATGTAGAAAATATTGACTGTAGGCAGGGAAGGAAAATTTTGTAACTTTGCTTGAAATTCTTCTAAAAATAGTAGCTACTTTCTTGAAAAAGAGAAAAAATAAATAAAAAGAAAACATGCAGTCACACAAATACGCACATTTACACGCAGTACCAACCTCGTTAGACCCAAAATCATCATTGTAGTTTTGAACGCTAACAAATAATATTGTAAATTTCATCTAATCTTTCTGGCTGTAGGGAATTATCTAACTCTCTCCTTCTACAATTAGAAGTTTCCTTCTAATTAGATCAAATGATTTAGAGTTACGCACTTCATCAGGTGTTATACGAGGTGTGGCTATTAAAAAACCAGACTGATGTTGTAAAACATTTTATTTTAATTTTATACATAATCACTTATTGTCACCTTCAATATATACTCCTTCTCTATCCCTACAACGCTCCATGCGAATTTTCCATTATTGGAAACAGTGCTGGAAGTCATCTTCTGTCAGCTTCTTCATGACACGTACCGCTTTCTCTTTTACAGCTTCCACAGACTCAAATTTTGTTCTATTAATGCAGATTTCACCATAGGGAACAGGTAGAAGATAATAACATGTGATGAAACGTGGTTTTATACTTATGATCCGGAAACAAAGCGCCAATACATGCACTGGAAGAGCCGAACTTTACCGAGAGCCAAAAAAGGTCGAATGAGCAAGTCATAATTTAAAGCAATGATGATTGTTGTTTTTTTATATCCATGGGTTGTGTACCTTCACTGGGTTCCTGAAGGTCAAAAAATTGATTAATATCACTACCTTGAAGTACTTTCTAAATTACGTAAATAGTAAGGGAAAACGCCCCGAATGTGGAAGGACAAATCATGGGTTCTCCACCAAGACAATGCGCCAGCTCATTCCGCGTTATCTGTCAAGAGGTTCCTAACCAAGTAGAGCATCTCAGTGTTAGAAAATTCACCTCATTCACCAGATCTTGCACCATGTGACTTCTACCTGTTGCCAAAGGTGAAATCTGCATTAAAAGAACAAGATTTGAGTCTATGGAAGCTGTAAAAGAGAAAGCGGCACGTGTCCTGAAGGAGCTGACAGAAAATGACTTCCAGCACTGTTTCCAATAATGGAAAATTTGCAATGGCGTTGTAGGGAAAGAGAAGGAGTGTATATGACAATAAGTGATTATGTATAAAATTAAAATAAAATTTTTTACAACGTCAGTCTCGTTATTTAATAGCCACACCTCGTATTATAACACTTTGGACCTAGGAAAACAAAACTTATATTGAATTTAAATTTCAAAAAATACTACAGAATAACAGCTCGTAATTAACAAATTTAAATTGTCTCTAACATAAATATTTAAACATTTTATAACCAAACACAACAACAAAATATAATTTTTACAATGTTCATAACCAGAGTGCTTTATGCATAATTATGTAGGAATTGCGTATAAAGGAAAGACCCACGCAGCGATGGCGGATCTAATTAAGACACGAATGGAAATGGACACTTGGGGGGTAACCCTTTGAGATGCAAATGGGTGTTACTCTGAGAGATGACTCTTGACCCCTCAAAGTTACTCCTTAGCCCCCTAACAACCCTTTACTCAATATTTTAAAGGGTAGTTTGAGGAAATGGAGTAAGTAAAGATAGAATGTGAGCAAGAACTAAAGGGTGGAAAGTGGATATTCCTCCCTTAGAATGTCCAATTTATAGATGAAACTGGGATGTAATTTCAGTTGTCCTAAGGAAGGGCTAAGTAAGTGATCCAGATAGGTAGTTTGTTCATATTACACACCTCCCTTTCCCTGAATCCCTTCCCTTTGATTCTCTACCCTCCCTCTCACCCCTTCTAACTTATTACTGTTTACCAGTTTACTTAGAACAAACACTATAATCCATTCATATGTATTTCACTGGATTTAACTCCTAAATTAATTGATGGATTAATTAATTAATCATTTAAGAATGAATTTACTCTGAACACCATTAACCAATTTAAATTGCTAAATACAATATTATTAATTTTTGCCTATTTTGCGATATTTCAAAGTTTAAGATTATAAAAAGAAAGATCCCGATTTTGACTACCGGGTAGATTTTCATAACATACTCTGAAAAATGATTGAATAGTAAATTAAAATTATTTTTTGTAATAAAATTAAAATTTAGGTTTAGAAAATGGTGTGTACAGATTAATTAATTATTGTGTAGGTCATCGGCAGGAAGACTGGTTTGAATCTCCAGAGGCTTCACTAAGTAAAACGAAGAGTCAGGTGGTTTATAATTTCCTTCTTCATTGATTGGAAAAGTGTGCTTATCGCATCCCAGGCTTTCTAAAAATGATCTATTTTTCACCGTGCAAATGACACCTACACTTTGTTTACCACCGCGTCTGGCTGTATAATGAAATTAATTACTCTCAGTGAAGATAACTGTGATTAGTGTCTTTTACACCTATACCTGTCCTGTTGTTAAATTTTTCAGTCATATAATTGGCCATGCGATAAGAAAAAAAACTATTTTTGTATCCTTGGAACTAGTAGAAGAGGGCAAATAATTCACTCCAAACAAAAACACTCCAACTGCCTGTAATGAGCAAACTAATTAATTACTAAACTTAAAAGCTGTAAAACTGTACTTGGGCTGGGCACAAACTTATGGTTAATAGAACAAAGAGTTTTAGCAATGGTGGCCCTGGGTGAGTAGAAGAAGTAGAAGCCGTAAACTATAAAAAGTGGAGAGATGACTAAATTCGCAAGTTGGCTGAAAAATACACGCATGCTACCTTTATAGTAAATAGAATAAATTATCTTCCTATATAAACTTGGGCGTTGAATTCATTTCTCAGAAAGAATCAGTCAAATACGAGGTTTGATCAAAAAAACGGGAATAGAGTTTTCTTTAATGTATTTATTCATCTATATAAATTTTGTCCCCTTTAAAGTAATCCTCCTCTGATTACACTTGTGCCAGCGTTCTTTCCAATCTTTGAAAAATTTCTGAAACTCAATTTTTGGTATAGCTTTTAGCTTCTTTAGTGATTCTGTTTTTATGCCATCAATGGTGGCAAAACGTCGTCCTTTCATGATTCTTTTGAAACGTCAAACACAGGTTTCGACGTCATACCCATGTTTTGTAACGTGTTATGACTGTTTGTAGAAATTCTGGATTATTGTTGACTTCATTCACCAATTCTTGGGCGATATCCACTCGACGTTTTTTTTGTTCGAAATTCAATAATTTCAGAACGAACTTCTCTGCCACACGTTTCATACCCAAAACATCGGAAAAAATTTCTTGATGTGATCCAAAAGATATACTGACCTTATCAGCAACCTTTCTGATAGTGATTCTGCAATCTTTCAGAATCATTTTCAATGACGCTGTCGTCGGTTATTGATGTGCTAGAGCGTTTCGGGCGGTCGTCATTTTCAACGTTTTCACGGTAATTTTTGAACCGTTTGAACTGCTCGTAAACTCTTGTTTTACTCATAGTAGATTCATCAAAAGCCACTGTCAACATTTCGAATGTGGTACTACATAAATATCATTTTTCACACAAAATTTAATGCAAACTCTTTGATCCATTTTTTTGGAAAAACAAATCACCGAGCGAATGGAAACACATGTAGGTACTCTTTTCAACTACTAACAATAAACTGTAAATTCAAAATGGCTGCAAATGTGAATATATGTTAGGAATAGGTGTAACAACAAGCTTTTGAAATTAAAAATAGCTTAAACATGTTAATATTTTCAAGAAAGGTTAAAGATTGGCTCAATGACATAACTGATGTTGATTCACTTGTAAGAATTGTTGGTTAGTGTTGGTGTTTTACCGTTGCTGACTTGCAGTTCTTGCTATTCAGTCTTTGTATTAATTTACTGATCTTGGGAAACAATATAACAATAATAACTGATTTTAGTGTTGGTCATGTACAGCTGAATATCTGCTGTGAACACTGACGGCTTGGTTAATATTGTTGTTAAAAAATATATTTAATATGCGCTGTAGCTGCCGCTACAATTTGAATTGTCATTTGTAGTGGATGACGACATTTGATTTGTAATTCATTTTTATAATTCATTTGATTTGTAATTCATTTGTAAACTTGTTTTTATGTATTATGTTTTATATATATAACCACCGTTTACTTGAGTTGGTGGTTATTTATTCCTAGTAGATAAGATATAATTTTGCATTTGTATAAAGTGGAATAAATAAATATTATTATTACTATTTTTTTTTTTTGACTTTATTCAAGAAAAAATAACTACAACTGTGTAACAGTTTAACACAACCAGTAGTTATAATGTCAATAGTTTTATACGTGCGTTCGGAAAGTCGCTGTGCACTGGAATTGTGACTATGGATTTATGAAAATATGTATAAAGAAATGACTAAGCATTTTGGAAAAAAATTTATTCAATACCTTAATTACATTGTTAAACCGTGATTACATTGTTTATAGAAGGTGTTCGAAATGACCTCCATTGGCATCAATACAGCATTGCACTCGTTTCATTTTGTTTGCAAACACCTTTCGCAACTGTATAAAACGTTATGCAACGTGTTTGGTGAACGAATAATTTCAAAGAATTTGTGGCCTGCAAGATCTCCTGATCTGACTCCCCCCGATTTCTTTTTATGGGGTGCGGCGAAACAAACTGTGTATCGGAACAGACCACACACGATTGACGAACTTAAAGCCGCAATAACGGCATACATTCAAGGAATCACTGTTCTTCAGTTGCGAAAGGTGTTTGCAAACAAAATGAAACGAGTGCAATGCTGTATTGATGCCAATGGAGGTCATTTCGAACACCTTCTATAAACAATGTAATCACGGTTTAACAATGTAATTAAGGTATTGAATAAATTTTTTTCCAAAATGCTTAGTCATTTCTTTATACATATTTTCATAAATCCATAGTCACAATTCCAGTGCACAGCGACTTTCCGAACGCACGGTCTTGATGTCACTTGTGTGAGGTAGTCGCCCAGCGGCAACCCCCTTGAGTCCATTCACAAAAAGTCTCTATTCCATTACCTATTTACTCTTCTAGGTGGGTTGTGTGGTAGGTGAGGAGCGGACAATGTCTAAATTTGTAGATTTGTGTGATAGTGTAGTTTGCTATGAAAACGTCTGTATAGTTTCTTTATTGTTTCGTCTACCTTTTCAATAATAAGGTCTCTATGTAATGTTTTGTTACTAACGTATGTTGGACAGCCTGTGATGATGCGTAAAGTTTTGTTCTGGAATCTCTAAATACGTTTTATGTTAGATACTTTAGCTGATCCGTAGATCACTCAACCGTAGGTCCAAATAGGACAAAGAAGTACCTTGTAACAGTTAACTTTCTGAGTAATTGGAAGAGGAGATTTATGGTGAAGAAGACTGTAAAGAAGTCTTAACCGCGCGTTAAGAGATTGCTTTTTAAGTCTGGTATGTGGATTCCATGACAGTCTTCTGTCTAGTGTCAGTCCTAAGTATTTCACTGAGGTTTTTTGTGGGATCGGTGTATTGTGTAAATAAACTGGGGGACAAGTTTGTCGTTTGAGAGTAAATGAAATGTGTTGGGATTTTTCAGCATTAAGTTTAATTTTCCAAGTAGTACACCAATGTTGTAGTGTTCGTGATGTTGAAGATTAAGCGTTACGTCATCAGACCTGGCTTCGCTGGCTAATATTGCTGTGTCATCGACAAATGTAGCAGTTATAGTTTGTTGTGTGGTAGGAAAATCGGATACGTAGATTTTTTTACCAACAAAGTAAAAAAATTTGGAAATCGGATTAACAAAACCCGCGAAATTTCAAAATTCCCATTATTTTTTGATCAAACCGCGTATGTAGGGAAGTGGTCACCAATTGGCGGACCGCTGCCGTCCGGACCGCCGACTCAGTTTTTGCAGACCACGCGCTCTAGAGACTAATGCATTATATAAGTAGATATTATTTTCGTGTGTGATGTGGAACGATGTTTCTTCGATTATGACACAACAAAAAAAATTCATCTATTCATTATTCTGCTTAAGAATAGATTGTAGATTTAGCTGTAATTTAAAGAAAAATTACTTATTTCAGTCAGAATTTTTAAAAATATGTTTAACCCGTTTCTGTTCTTCTTAATTTCCTCTTTAAAATGTTTTGATTTTATAATTTAAAAACATGTATTTCCGGTGAAAATTCGATTTAGAAAAATCGACAAGAAAACAATACTTTCCTTTTCTATTATATTCATATAAGGCAAGAGAAAGTAAAAATGACAAAAACATAAATTTGTTATTTAATTACGAGGAATATAACTTAATAATAAATGTGATAAAATCCAATCAAGTATTTACTTTAGTTATTTTTTTATAAATAAAGTCCCTCTAAGTAAATTTTCTACAGGAAATTGCCTAAGCGATTTCAGTTTAGTGAAATTTGTTTATAGAAAATATAGGAGATGAGGAGTAAAGGGTGAAGATGAAGAAGTGTGATCGTGTGTTTTAGGTCGGTTCGTATATCGTCGAGTGTTTTCATTGGATTAGATCACGGTTGAGTTTATGGTTTCCTGCGACAGCGAAGATAGAAAATTACAAGCTGATTCAATGGAATTGAATTATTAAAACATTATTAAATTGTTCAAAATGGATTCCATCAATCTTGTTCTAGACGTCATACGAAAGAGGAAGGTCTCTTCTCTGTCCCGGTTAACGAATAACTCCAGTTTTAGAGGTACGGGAAATTTTATAGGTGAACTCAATATCCGCGCAACCTAATTACCAATGCTTCTATTACCGTGACAAATCGGTTCCTACGTACCGCTACAGTTTAACCTCTTATTTATAAAGTTTTCAACTAACCAAATTAATTTCATCTTCCTATTAAATCATTAAAAAAAAACTTTCAAAATATTAATTAATTAATTCAAAATATATTAAAACATTAATTAATTCAAAATATTAATTCTAGGCCTCTAAAAAGCAGTATAGTCCGTTTTTTGTTAGTCGAGTCCTGTTGTAAACAAACTGCGTAGTATGTGTTAGTCCCTGTAAATACACAACACACAAACATGTATACGTGGCCTTGGGTGAACTCTCTGCAAGCTAACCGGTGATCTAAAATAACACCCACTCATTACATTTTGTCAATTCAATCGTCAGTGGTATAATGTAATAGGCCTAATAATAAAATTATAATGGTTTTAACATTTTTATACACAAATTATTTTCATTTCACATGACATTATCAGTTATTTATAGATTGGTGCAATGTAATAAAAAAATAAATCTTGTAGTATATGAGTCAGTTACATTTTGTAATACGTGGTGTGATGTCTTCATGATTTAGTGTGCGATTTGACGTAAAATTCTATTTATTAGCATCAATTTTCGTATTTTTTCTTAGTTTTTGGGTGTTACTGCGTGGTTGTGCGACAACATATGTAGACGATGGTTGACGAACCTTCTTTTTCCGGAAGTAATGTTAAACATAAAAATGGGAAACCTTTACGAAGCGAAGTAAAGACAATTACAATTAATGTTTTCAATAAGTTTGTTAATAAATATCGTAACCTAGAAATTAAAGAGATAGAATCACTTACTGCTGAATGTACCGGTGTATCTTTTTCAAATGTTCACAGAGTACGAAAAGAATTTAAACAGAGTGATGTTTTAAAAAACTCAATTAAAATAATAAAACCTAAAAAGCCTGCTTTAGACAAATTTGATGATATCAGTAAAACTTCTTTAAGACTTATTATTCATAAATTTTCCTTTAGAAATGAGTTACCTACTTTAAATTTAAAGATTATGTCGGTTGTCACTAATGATCCTGATTTACCCAACATTAGTCGGTCCACTCTTCATAAACTAATTCTATCTATGGGGTTTAAATTCAATAGTATGTTCAATCGTCATTCGTGTAAAATTATGCAATGGCATAAAAGCTACAAGCGGGCGTAGTGTAAGCAAATATTTTTGAACATTCTGTTCTGTTCGTTCCACTCGCCCGGTGGCTTGTTTACTCTAGGACTCAACTAAGAAAAAACGTACTATAGTTACTTTCTTAAAAAATTCAAGGAAATTTCAACTTATAATAGTCAGGCTCTGCATAAATAAGAACAATATAGTAGAAAGACAGTGGAGGATAATCTCAAATGAAAATGTATATAAGATAATAACCCCGGTAACAAATTTTTTTAGAAAAAAAAACGACTTATTTTATTCTTAAGGCACCCACTTAGAGCAGAAAACACTACACTTGCACACCAAATAATCAACTTTTACTGGGAATGAACAATACCGAAATGGATAAAGGAGTCTAGCAGGACATTGAAGAGTTGAGAATTTCAAAGGAGGATCTGATTATAAAATCTTGAAAATACGACAAGCTAATTAAAACTAACATGATAACATTTGAGACTAAAATAGAAAGAAATTTCAACAGTGCGTATTCGGACGAGGACAGACACCAAAAGTCGGATTGCCTCAGAAAGATGTAGGCGAAAAGGAAAGAAGCAAGAATAAAACAGCTTACACACTTCGGGAATTAGAAGAACCGATTACAGCATGGATTGGCTCAGAAATTGGACAGAACTGATCCTATGAGGGTGTTAAAGCAAAAGAGAAAACTGTTATACGCAACTTAAACGCGGATTTTCTTTATAGAAAATCCCAAATTACCGCTAAACTTTAATATAATCTAAAAAAAATCTGGTGTGAAACACTCACACAACTTTCTCTTGCCAGTGCAAATAATTTAAACAATATAACCTAACATTAGTAATAAAACATTAGAAATAAACAAAAAACTAACCTCAAAAACATAACCTTATTTTAATCATGAGTGAAAGACCCAAAATGAAAATCGACCTCAGTTTGACTTAAAAATACGGAAAATCATTCTTTCTCACTAAACTAGGCTCCATGGAGAAAAATGCTCTCAATAAAAGTTATAGATCTTTTAATTTTCTATAAATTTAATTATATACATTTTTGTCATAAAATGCATACTAAGGCCGAAATCTTAAAAAAATAAATTTTTCACACGTTTTCGTGAGAAAAACAGAAAATCGCAAATTACCGCTAAACTAAGCGTTATACAAAAAAATGTTTGAAACATAGGTTGTGAATTTTAAATTTTCTACAACGTTTATTATATAAGTTTTTGCGCTAAAATTTATATTATATTAAATTTATATTATTTATATTTTATAAAATAAAAACTATTTATTTTCGTGAAAACAGCCTCACCGAGAATTTCAGCAAACATGGCGTTTACCCTATCTTGTAGAGCATAAAAAAATGAATTAACCAGGCGATTTTAAAAAAAATCGTAGGACCAGTCTTTGAGAAAATCGCAAAAAAGTGAAAAATTACACGAATAAACTACTACTTCCGGTTGACCGATTTTGATGAAAATGTTCGTGTCGGGTCCGGTAGTGGTATGTAACTTAAGTTTCAAGTTTGAAGTTCGTACAATGTTCCGTTCTTGAGATATTCTGTTCACACACACACACACACACACACACACACACACACACACACACACACACACACACACACACACACACACACACACACACACACACACACACACACACACACACACACACACACACACACACACACATGCACGCACGCACGCGCACGCACACACACACACACACACACACACACACCAATCGCTAAAAACATGTTTTTTGGGTTCAGGGGGTCTAAAAACATGTAGATCCGGTGAAAACTCGATTTCGAAAAATCGACATGAAAACAATACTTTCCTTCCTATATATTCATATAGGCAACAGAAAGTAAAAAAACGACACTTTTCTAGTGGCTTCTGATCGTAAACGATACATTATACCGTAGTGCGTTTTTCCCGGATCAACTAATTGAAGGGGTCGGGTGAAGTGCTAACCGCTAACCCACATCAACATAATTTACGCAATGTTAATTTAAAGTTTACTGAAATCTAAAAATCATGTTTTTGAATTTTTTTTAAACAATTATTTTTTCCGTTAATATAGGTTTTCAGGATTATAAATATAGTATCTGCCCATAACAGACAGGCAGAGTGTCAAATTATTTACTCTCAATCTGCTAATTGCTGGGCTAAAATAAATATTTCTGTTTCTTATCACATGGTCAGCCAATTAAATGACTAAATCATTTAAGAACAGAAGAGGTAGAGGTGTAAAAGACACTAATCGGAGTTATCTCCTCTGAAAGTAATGAATTTCATTATACAGCCAGACCCTGTGGTGAATGCAGTGAAGGAGTCATTTGCAGAGTGGAAAATTTGTGCTTTTCAGAGGGCCCGGCATGCTGATAAGCGTACTTTTCTATTCATGAGGAAGGCAATGGTAAACCACCTCACTCCTCGTTTTACTTAGTAAAACCTCTACAGGTTCAAACCAGCTTTTCGGCTGATGACCTAAACAACACAAATATAGCATCCTGTTTAAAACGTGCTAAACATTTCATTTATATTTTTAGAATATTTAAGAAAAACCATGTTAGAAATTTTATCGGTTAGCAGTTTCTTCTGCCGACCTCTTCAATTGCTTACATACGAAACTTTAAAACAACCAGTGAAGAAATACGCAATTTAACCATGCGGATCAGAATGTTAAGTTTGGTTCAGGAAACTACGAGTATTTTAAAACTTTTGTGTTTACCGTAAGGAAAAAAACTGGGGCGAAACATTCACACAAATTTCTCTTGTTAATAAAAATAAATAATATAATGTATGTTTAATCATGAGTAAACGATGTAAAATGAAAGGACATAACCTAAATTTTAATGATGAGTGAATGACGTTAATGTGAAAGTCAACCTCTGTAGATTCAAAATACGGAAAATCCCTAATTGACGGTATACTCAGGTCTGTAGAAAAAAATATTTGAATTTAAAATTTGTATCTAGATTAATTTTATTCATTTAATCTCTGAATGGAAATACAGCCAGATTTTTTTAAATTTATATTTATTGACAGAAGCACAATAGTTCAAAATCAGAATAACAACATAGTTGTTCCAATACAAAAAACAAACTTTACAGATTATTTAGGTATGTACAAATAATAATAATAATTAATACAAACAATATAACGAATAATAATCGATCTTTACTAATAAACCTTAGTGATTCCGGTACATTCCACTAGATAGCGGTACAGGATGCGAAAGACTACGCGCTTACTAATTACGCCTAAAATGTATGTAACGCATTACAGTACCTGTTAGCTGGTTGCCTATCGATACGATAGTAGGGGCATGAATGCGTTATATCAAGTATGTTGTCAAATTCGTATATTGTTAAAATATTTTTTAACAGCCTTAATGCTTTTTATATAAATATAGGTACTTTTTATAGGTTAATTTTAACATTTTTTTATATTTAAAATTTATTTTATTTTTTTTTCAAAAAATTTACATCTGTTAGATACAAAATTAGCGAACATGATAACACGAATTGATATATTGATCTACTAGCAGAGGAACTTTTATTTTTTAATTTTGTAGATAAAAAATCTTGTGTGAAACACTCACACGACTTTCTCTTATCAATGTAGATGATGAAATATATAACCTATGTTTAATCATAAGTGAAAAATAAATAACGAAAAAACATAACCTAATTTTAATCATGAGTGAATGACGCTAAATCAAAATCAACTTTTTTCCACTAAAAAATATGGAAAATCACAATTCATGGTAAACTAAGCTCTGATGAAGAAAATTCCTGAAATAAAAGTTGTAGATTTTTTATTTTCTATAACTTTGATTATACAATTTTGTGGTAAAATGCATGCCAATGCCTGTAGTGGTACAACTGGGTTGTACATATGAAATGTTTATTTATTCAAAAAATGAGAGACTTTTTTAACAAAATTACATTAAAATTAATTTATATTATATATTTCAATTATTTTTTTAAGTGTTTTCGTTTAGAATTTATGAATGTAATGTTATTTAGTCATTTAATTTTTTTTTTATTTCACCACTGTTTAAAGTTATTGAATAATGAAGAAATAGAACTAAAATATGGTGACTTATTATCCAGACCTTGAAGAGCAAACACTTTTTGCTTTCTCTTGCCTATATGAATAGAAAGGAAGGAAAGTATTGTTTTCATGTCGATTTTCCAAATCGAGTTTTCACCGGATCTACACGTTTTCAGACGCCCTGAACCCAAAAAACATGTATTTAGCGATTGGTGTGTGTGTGTGTGTGTGTGAGAGAGAGAGAGAGAGAACAGAATATCTCAAGAACGGAACCTCGTACGACTTGAAACTTGAACCACTAGAGGATACCACTAGAGAACCCGACATGAATATTTTCATCAAAATCGGTCAACCGGAAGTAGTAGTTTTTAACTTTTTTGCAATTTTCTCAAAAACTGGTTCTACGACTTTTTAAAACACGCCACGTTTACTAAATTTTTTATGCTTTACAAGATAGGGTAGGCGTCATGTCTGCTAACATTCTTGGTGAGGCTGTTTTTGCGTAAAAAGTTGTTTTTTTTAAGATTGCGACATATGCATTTTAGAGCAAACATTTTTTACAATATAATTTGTAGACAATTTAAAATTCTACAACTTTTATTCCAAATATTTTTTTGTATAGGTAACGCTTAGTTAAGCGGTAATTAGCGATTTTCTCTTTCTTTCTCACGAAAACTAGTAAAAAATCGATTTCTTTAAGATTTCGGCCTTAATATGCATTTTACAACAAAAAAATATAATCAAATGTATAGGAAATTAAAAGATCTACAACTCTTATTTAAAGCATTTTTCTCTACAGAGCCTAGTTTAGCGGAAAGAGTGATTTTCCGCATTTTTAAGCCAAACTGAGGTTGATTATGATTTTGCGTCTTTCACTCATGATTAAAATACGGTTATGTTAATTGAGGTTAGTTTTCGTTTATTTCTAATGTTTCATTACTAATGGTAGGTTTTATTGTTAAATATTTGCTTTGGCAAGAGAAAGTTGTGTGAGTGTTTCACACCAGATTATTTTATTTATTTACGTCTGCCACATTACAATCTGTTCACATAATATAGAACAACCAATAATTTTAATAACAATGTTAACTATCATGATTACAATTTAATCTGTTAATAAAATTAACAATCCCGGCCGCATTGGCGCAGTTGGTAACGTGCTCGCCTCTCATCATGCGGTCTTGGGTTCGAATCCCATTCAGGCACGGCATATTTTCATACGTTACAAAAAAAATCATTTCATCATTCACCGTCTGCATTAGCAGTAATTGCACAACAGTCGGACGTTAAACAAAAAAAAAAAAAAAAAAAAAAAAAAATGTTAATAAAATTGAAATTAGTAAATATTTGAGATACAATGATGATTTCGAAAGAAAGTATATCAGTTAGAAAAAAATGATAATAACTGTAATAACGTTAGTTAATACCTATAACTTAACTTAAATCGAAAATACTATGTCTTTTCAGTCTTGTACTTGTAACACAAAAATCACCTAAGGTGAAACGTTACAGGCCGCAATATTAAAAAGTCCCATTTTCTTACCGATTTTGTTGAAAAAAAAAACAAAATACAAAATCACTAACTTACGCTAAAAGTGCATTGTTGTTTAGGTCATCAGCTTAAAAAGGCTGGTTCGAATCTGGAGAGGCCTAAGTAAAACGAGAAGGGAGGTGGTTTTGCCTTCCTCACTGAGTGGAAAAGTGCGCTTATCAGCATGCCGAGCCTTTTGAAAAGCACATATTTTCCTTTTCTTCACATAACAGCTTCACTTCATTCACCACAGGGTCTGGCTGTATAAAAAAATTCAGTACATTCAGAGAAGATAACTAATTATTAGTGTCTTATACACCTCTACCTCTTCTGTTTTTAAATGATTCAGTCATATAATTGGCTTACCATGTGATAAGAAACAGAACTATTTATTTTAGCCCTGCAACGGACAGATTGAGTTGAATAATTTGACAATCCACCTGTCTGTTACGGGTATAAAAGTACATTTTAAGGCTATAATCTTAAAATAACCATTTTTCCAACAAGAGCATAGGCCCCCAAGAATTTCAGCATACATGGTGCTTACGCTATTTTGTAAAACATTAAAAAATGTAGTTAATGAGGCGATTTTTAAACAAATCAAAGGAGCCGTTTTTGAGAAAATTGCAAAAAGTGAAAAATCACTCGAGGGCCTGAAAACGTGTACCTATATTCAGTGAAAACTCAATTTCGAAAAATCGACATGAAAACAAGAAACTCAATCAAAAAGGAAAATACAAGAAAAACAACAAGAATTAAAAAAAACTCATTCAAAAAAAAAACTACTTCCCTATGAATACTTTCTTCCCTATATATACTTTCCTTCCCTATGTATCCACATAGGGCAAGAAAAAGTAAAAAGAACAAAAAATCCCATTAACATCAGAGTTATTAAGAGTAATACTAAGGTTATGGACCGTGGCGTTAAACATGTATAATAATTCTTCAAACCATAGCCGAGATTCAAACCGGGGATCGTTTGCTTAGCA
Organism: Catonia carolina; assembly: GCA_035578175.1. Classification (NCBI taxonomy): domain Eukaryota; kingdom Metazoa; phylum Arthropoda; class Insecta; order Hemiptera; family Achilidae; genus Catonia; species Catonia carolina. The sequence continues at coordinate 6,711,299 of JAQMRL010000006.1, read as the reverse complement.
ACATCGAATGCAACTACAACTGCGCTACGGTGGTGGTCAAATTTGTTTTTGGGTTAAATTTTTTAATACTATTGTAGTGAAAATGTATATTTTCACTAATCCACCGGCGTTTCTTTCGTTTTCGGGCGATTACTGGTAAATTGGGAAAATTTATTTTGAAATCTAAGACATATTTATGGTTTTTATAACTTTTTTTAAACATACTTTAAAATTTTTAAAATGTATCATTGGCGTAAAAGACACGTAAGTTCAGTCATAATAATGAAATAAAACATTATTAAACAAAATCTGTAATGATTAGTTACCGACCAAGCGTGGCAATCGGTTGTAGTTCATAGACTTTCCGTTAGATAGCGCTAGTATCCAGTAATCGATTCTTTAACAAAGTTTTCAAGTAGATTATAAAAAGTTTCCAGACATTAAAATATTGCGGTTTGTTTACAAAAGTCAGACAAACTTTTTCTTATTACTTGTAAAAATATATATTTATTAAATTAAAAATCTAATAATATAGAAATATTTATTTATTAGAAGAAAATTTTTTTAATATATTATTAATAACAGTACAGTTGTTAATATGTTCCTTACTAAATTCAGTACAATTGTAAATTACAGTGTAATGTTAAAACAGTATTATTGTTCTTATTTTTGTTTTTTATTATTCCTAATTTGTGTACGTTGCAATCTGTTCAATTCAGAACAATAAGCAACCCCATGACCCAATGAGATGAGGATGATGTGTATGACGTGTAAATGAGATGTAGTCTTGTACAGACCCAGGCCGACCATTCCTGAGAGAGTATGGTTAATTGAACCCCAACCATCAAAGTACACCAGTAACCACTGTCTAGTATTCAAATCCGTATAGAAGTAACTACCTTTACTAGGATTTGAACCAGGAACCTTCGTCTCCGAAAAGCAGCTATTAAACAGCTGATTCTGGCGACGACTTTACCTCTAGACCAACCCAGTGGGTTATTGTCCTTATTTACTAGAGAATTTTTTATGTAGGCCAACTATTATTTTAAATTACGGAACATAATATATCACTGAACATTCATCACATTACCGAAGAAAACCCTCCAACTGGGAAATTCGTAGATTTATTCCATATTTTGTCTTGTCAGTTTAAATACAGGATTATTATAAATGAAATAGACAGTTTCGATAGGTTATAGAAAATTTATTTTTGAAAAGTTAAGGTAATTACTTACATGATTTTATAGAAGAATTCATTAAGTTTTTATTGAAAATATTTACAGATGTTCAATGTGTGCACCATTTGTAACACGACAGATATCAACACGGTAGTCGAATTCTTCCCAGACACGATTAAGCATATGACGGTCAACTGTGGCAAGAGTATTTGCGATACGTTGTTTTAGATCATCGATATCTATAGGAAGCGGTGGTACAAAAACTTTGTCTTTTACATAACCCCATAAGAAAAAATTGCAGGGCGTTAAGTCTGGACTACGAAGTGGCCACGGCGTAAACACAATGTTTTCCTCACATGCACGGCCGATCCATCGTCTAGCAAGACGTTCATCAAGATAATTTCTGATCTGTAAGTGCCAGTGAGGCACTCCATCTTGTACAAAAATGAAGTTATCACTAGCTTCCTTGAGTTGAGGCATTAACCATTCGTTTAACATATCCAGATAAATTACTCCGGTTACAGACTCTTCGTGAAAGAAGAACGGCCCGTAAACCTTTTCACGAGATAATGCGCAAAAGACGTTTACTTTAGGGGAATTGCGTGTATAATGTAGAGTTATTTTTGGGTTTTCTGTGCCCCATATTCTAACATTATGTCTATTAAGTTTTCCACTAATGTGAAAATTACATTTATCACTGAAAATTAGGCGATTAAAGAATACGTCATCATTTTCAACACAATGTTGCATCTCCAGACAAACATTTTTACGTACGACTTTATCACTGGTATTTAAACTTTGTACCTACTGCAATTTATAAGGTGTCATTTTCAAACGTTTCCGCAGAATTTTCCATTCAGTCGGTTGAGGAATTTGCAATTCTAAACTTGCTGATTTAGTTAATTTTCCTCGACTTCGTACATAAACATTACGAACACTATCAATTTGTTCTTCTGTAACAGAAGGTCTTCCAGTACTCTTCCTTTTACACAGACATCCACTGTTTTCAAAATGTTTATACCAGTCATAGATTGATTGCCTTGTTGGTGGTGGTTTACCGTATCTTGTTCTGAAATGACGTTGCACAACCGTAACCGAGTTTGTTTTGGCTAATTAAAGAACACAATAAGCTTTCTGAACTTGAGTAACGGCCATTTTGCTAGACTGGTCGTTGTAACAGCAGCCAACAACAAAATGCTAGCAACAGTTGTACCAACATAAATTTTAAAAAGTTCCTACAACCTATATATATATATATATATATATATCATTTACTGTATTCAAATACACCAGTTTGATGTTTAAGAAGATGTCGACAGTGTCTATTTCATTTATAATCACCCTGTACAGTACAATCTCAATTATCCGGACTAACTGGGACCAAAGGCAATCCGGAAAATTCGATAATCCAGGTAATATGGTTAATAAGCCATAGGCTACAAATCTTTAAATTAGTAAACTTACCGTTTATTACGAAAAAACAATGTTTTGTTACGAAATTACATAAAATTTCTTTAAAAGACATTAAAAATAACTTTTCACATAATTTCTCAACAAAGAATCGGTCCATTGTCTTCTATTTCAAACTCGTGTGGCGTTTAAATGAAGCACGGTCAAGTAAATGCTTTATCTTTAATAATTTATTTAGTCGGAGGGTCATTCTAGTTAAGCTTTCTTAAACTGTATAAACTGTACAAAAAGCATTTATTACCATACATTATAAAATTGTACAATCTATGCAGGTACTGTACATTTAATTACTAAAATAAAAAATCTGGTGTGAAACACTCACACAACTTTCTCTTGCCAATGCAAATAATTAACAATAAACCTAACATTAGTATTAAAACATTAGAAATGAACAAAAACTAACCTCAAAAACATAACCTTATTTTAATCATGAGTGAATGACGCAATATGACAATCGAACTCAGTTTGGCTTAAAAATACGGAAAATCACGCTTTCACGCTAAACTAGGCTCTGTAGAGAAAAATGCTCTAAACAAAAGTTGTAGATCTTTTAATTTTCTATAAATTTAATTATATACACTTTTGTCGTAAAATGCATACTAAGACCGAAATGTTAAAAAAATCGATTTTTCTCACGTTTTCGTGAGAAAAAAAACATAAAATCGCAAATTACCGCTAAACTAAGCGTTATACAAAAAAATGTTTGAAACAGAAGTTGTAGGTTTTTAAATTCTCTACAACTTTTATTATATAAGTTTTTGCGCTAAAATTTATATTAAAGCCGTAATCTTAAAAAAACAACGTTTTTACGTGAAAACAGCCTCACCGAGAATTTCAGCAAACATGGCGCCTACCCTATCTTGTAGAGAATAAAAAATTGAGTAAATGAGGCGATTTTAAAAAAAATCGTAGGACCGGTTTTTGAGAAAATCGCAAAAAAGTGAAAAATTATACGAATAAACTACTACTTCCGGTTGACCGATTTTGATGAAAATGTTCGTGTCGCGTCCGGTAGTGGTATGTAACTTAAGTTTCAAGTTTCAAGTTCGTACGATGTTCCGTTCTTGAGATATTCTGTTCACACACAGACACACACACAGACCAATCGCTAAAAACATGTTTTTTGGGTTCAGGGGGTCTGAAAACGTATAGATCCGGTGAAAACTCGATTTCGAAAAATCGACATGAAAACAATACATTCCTTCCTATATATTCATATAGGCAAGAGAAAGTAAAAAGAATGTTTGGCGTACGCATAGTCACATTCTTGCCATCATAGTTAAAAATTATTATCTATTTTAACATTAAATAAAGAAAGGCTACAAATCTGATCCGGATCAACTAGGGCCGGATAAACGAGGTTTTACTGTACATCCATAGCCCAGATTCCCAAAGTGGTCCAGGTGGATCCCCAGGGGTCCACGGGAGACTTGACGGGGGTCTACGTTGGCGTGAAAAAAATGGGGGTTCACAAGTTGTAAGTGGGGGTCCATGAAAATTTATCTGGTTTCGATAGTAAAGAACAAAAATATTGGCTTAGCTTTACCTATCAATGTAGGCATATATAATACACTACTCAAAAAAAGGGAGCAAAAAGAATTCCAAATTTTTCGGTGATTTTTGACAGGCTGTATTTCGGTGAAAAATGGTTGTATTGAAACTTTAAAAAAGCATTTTGAAGCATTAAGATTCTAATTTAGATTTTTTGGCTAAAAATTTTTAGGAGCTACGGTTCTCGTGCAATCCTAACTGATAGCGCGAAAAAATAATTTCGCAAATTTTTTGCTATTTTTTAGTCCACGGGCTTGAAAATTTTTTTTTCATTTAGGCCGGCATATGGATCAGATAGCCTGTTTATTTAGCTTTAATTTCCTTTTTTTAAAACCTCCCTTAATTTTTTTGAGTAGTGTATTTTAAGAAGGTCAGCGACTGTTACTTGTAAAAACTTGCATATTCAATATTTAGTACAACGCGTGTCGAGACTTGCAAAGCGCCGTCCGCCCGCCCGCCCGCAACGCTTCGCGCTTGTTCAGGCGTGCAAAGGGACGAAAGACGACTTGTGCTGTGCTTGCATGAACTTATTTGATTCTTCACCAATATAAATACGAATGCCAAGAACAAACGTTACTCATTATTTTCCGGAATTTTGAAAAGAAAAGTGTGAGTGAATCGATGTCAGTGTTTGCCAGTACCGAAAAAAGTAAGTACCTGCCTATTTGTTATATACATACTTTTATTTTATATTGTAATAATATTATATTTGTTATGTTTGCGTGTAGTAGGTACGTAATAAAAATTAAATACTGAACAGGGTCATTATTCGATACTTCTGTAATAGGATTGTGGATTGTAATAGGAGATACACATACGAACACCTAACGCATAACGGACAGTGAAAACAAAACATAACGAACAGTACGCACGTAACAAAACAAAACATAACGAACAGTACGCACAAAACAAAACAAAACATAACGAACAGTACGCACGTAACGACATTCCAACGTAAACATAAACACTCTTACAGCATCAACATCAATGTACCACCAGATGATCTTATTTACACAATGTCAGATGTGAGTACAAAAAAAAAAAAGAAAAAGACAATTTTCTTAATTTAAATAAATTGGATTGTTGTCCTCACTCTCTTTTAAAACTTTTAAAGGGATAGGTGATATACAATTTTTATAAAAAACAGAAAACAAAATATTAATAATTTATTAATTTTTTTCAACTTTATTTTGATGAAAGTATTTTAGAAGATTTAATAATTACTCCAACTGAATTTAAAGAATTTTAATTTTTTTTTAAGAATTTTAATTGTTTTAAGAATTTTAATTGTTTTAAATATTTCAACATTGGATCTGATAAGATTTTTTTTTTTTGAATAAAACAAAACACTAGTTGGATTTTCGATAAAAGCTTTTGAATTTTATTTCACGAACCTGGGACGTAACAAAAATGGTGCATCGACCGGGAAATTAAACAAGGATAAACCAGGACAAAACAAGGATAAACCAGGATAAAAACAGGGATAAACCAGGATAAAACAAGGATAAACCAAGATACGACAAGGATAAACCAGGATATAAATCAGAATATCATAAAAACTAAAACAAAAATTCAATAAATAACATCAATAAATCTTCTAAAATTCATAAAAATCAATTATCAATAACAATTTCAAAAAACGTAACAATCTCACATCTGGCAAGTGTATTGAAATTATCTGGTAAGGCATTGTTTACATACATTTAAATAGTCATCATTACAGAAAACAATAAACAGGTAGAAACATGGATAGACAAGTAGCACCAATTCTTGACCCCACTAAATTAGACGAAACAAACGTTAATTTCCAATTACGAATACGAAAAAGTACAACAACAGGAAACGTAAGACAAAAAAGACAAAGGTTACAAAAACTCTTAAATAATGGACGACAAATTGACTTAACTACGCTACATAGGTTTGACATAGACAAACAACTGACGGAGTGTCAAAACTATTTGGTAAAGTTACGAAACCTAGAAAATTTAACTGAAGTAGAAAAGTATAATGCCGAAACATTTGATGATAGGCTTAATAAATTATTAACATTCATATTAACTAATAAACCAGATAAACTTGTAGGATTTCAAAATTTAAAGGGAGAATTTGATATTTGGAAACTTAATAGGTTACAAAATTTCGAAATTGAGCCTAATTTAGAACAAAACAACATAAATATTGAAAACGCACATTTAGGAAATGATTTCTTACTTGATCAACAAGAAAATTTTGGTGTTAACCATATTAATATTTTACATTCCCCAGTAATGCAAAATCCTGTTCTTAGAAACGAAACTCCTGATATATTAATACCGAATGCAGTAGGTAATCATAATCCAGCCTATTTTAATCGTGAGTTAAACTTCAATTGGACGAAAATTGCAAATCCAATTGAAAATGAATTAAAGCAATTAACTATAACTGATGGACGTGATATTGATATACTAGTACGAAATATCAAAATAATTAAACAAATTCAGAAACGCTATGCAGTAGATTTACCTTTAGTATTGTTAACTCAATTTATGACAGGTTTTACTGAACAAATCTTTGAGAATTCAATTAAAAATAATCATAATTTCGATCAATTTCATAGAGATTTAGTCAACAAATTAATAACGCCAAAAATGAAAGAAATATTAAAACTCAAATTGTTGTACCGAAATCAGTCGCAAACAGAGACACTTAATGAATACATAAAAGAAATTTTAGAACACCATGAGGTATTAAGATTAGATCTAACAGAAGGTGAGTTAATTAATATAATTTTAACCGGTTTAAATGAAGTATACGCCGCACATATAGGTATAATTGGCCAACCTCGTAACTTACAAGATTTCAATAAACTAGATACCTATGTCTATGAGAGAGTTTATGCTAGGACTCTGAATGACATCGGCGTATCTAAAATAAGTGATACGAGCGTAATACAAGATATAAATAGCATGGTACCTTCACGAGGTAAACAAAATATATTAAAAGATACAACTTACAACACCGTTAGATCACAAATGCCTGCAACCACTTTAAAATGTTTCTATTGCCATAAATTAGGTCATATCAAACGAAATTGTAAACTTTTACAACAAAAAGGAAATAATAATGTTTCAAAAAACTAAATGTTTACAAATGTACTGACCATAAACATATGATGTGCATTTGTAAAAATAATTCAAGTAAATATTTAAAGTTGAAAGAAAATAAGTTAAATTGTAATTATTCTTTAAAAACATTACCAATAAAAATTAAAAATAACATATTTAATGCCCTTATCGATTCAGGTTCCACCCATAATATTATAAATCAACAACTGTATACATTTTTAAAAAATAAAAAGGCAATTATAGAGGAAGAAAACATTAATACAATTTGTCTCACAGCTGATCGATTTCCTTTAAAAATAAATAAACAAATTTGGATTAAGGTTAATCTTCAAAAATTATCATGGAAAGTGAATTTTAAAATATTATCCAAATTACAACACCGAATAATACTCGGGATGAATTTTTTACAAACAACCCGCGCAATAGTTAACCCAACAAAATCTTTCATAACTTTTGATTGGGCAAGAGGTAAACAATTTCACTTAACCGACCTATCTCCAGAACAAATTAACAACGTGGAACAAAGTGAGTATATTAAAAATACAATTAATGATTTATGTAAAGAATTTCCTGATGTTCTTACAACTAAATTAGGTTGTACTCATGTATTGAAATACGATATTGTACTTGAAAATAATGAAATTATTAAATCTAGACCCTATCCTTTAAATCCGATAAAAACATTTCAAATGAAACAACAAATTGACAAATTATTAAAAGATAAGGTAATTCGAGAAAGTATTTCCCCCTATTCTTCCCCAGCATTTTTAATTCCGAAACCAAACGGAACTAGTCGTCTAGTTGTAGATTATCGTCAAGTTAACCTAATAATTGATTCAGAGGCACAACCTTTGCCGAATATAAATCATGCGTTCCAATGGTTTTCCAATGCAAGATGGTTTAGTACGTTAGATTTAGCACAAGCGTACCATCAGATCCCATTGACAGAAAAATCTCGTCAAATTACTGCATTTTGTACACCAGATGGTTTGTACGAATATGAAAGGTTACCTTTTGGTTTGTCGACTGGTGCGCAAGTTTTAACTCGCCTTATGAATACATTATTCAAAAATATTAAATATAAATTTGTATTTAATTATATGGATGATATATTAATATATTCAAAAAGTTTTACAGAGCATGTTAAACATATCAAAATAGTATTGTCAATTTTACGGAAAGCTGGCATTACAGTTAATCCTGATAAAGTGACATTTGCTGTAAATGAAATACCGTTTCTCGGACATGTATTGTCGTACAAAGGAGTCTCTATAGACTCAAATAGGACACAAAAAATATTACAGTACCCACAGCCTATGACAGTAAAACAAGTACATCGATTTTGTGGTATGGTTAATTATTTTTCCAAATTTATCAAAAATTATGCTGATAGAATTGAACCACTAAATAAATTACGTCGCAAAAACACTCCGTTTATCTGGCACGACGCTCAAAAACTTGCGTTTGAAGATCTCAAACAGGCAATCGCTAATCCACCGGTATTAGCAATTCCAGACTTTTCCAAAACTTTCATTTTGCAGACGGATGCGTCTGATACAGGTCTAGGAGCTGTCCTACTTCAGGAACAAGAAGGATCTAGGAAACCTATAGCGTATGCTTCTAAAACACTAACAGAAGCAGAACGAAAGTTTTCAGCATATGAAAGAGAGTGTCTTGCAGTTGTTTTCGCAACGGATCATTTCAGGACCTATTTAACACATCGCGAATTTCTTTTAGAAACTGATAATCAAGCCTTAGCCTGGCTTCTTTCCAAACCAAAACAGTTAGGTAGATTAGCTAGATGGTTACTCCGAATATCTGTCTTTAAATTTAAAATTAATCACATCCGTGGTTCAGATAATAATGTTGCCGATGCATTATCGAGGATGTATGATCTAAATAACGAAGATATTCCGCAGGATATAACTTATATTAATAGTTTATTGTCACAATTCCCCCTATCTTTTACAGACGTCAAACTACATCAGGAACAGGATACCTTTATCCTACAACAAAAACAACAAAGGAATAGTAAATTTTGTTTATCCAAAGGAGTCCTATGTTCAAAAAATAAACATAATAATCCAACCAAAATCGTACTTCCCGACTCTTTAAAAGATTTAGTATTTAAATATTTTCATGATTCGGAGATTGGTGGACACTTAGGTGTTGAGAAAACTATACACAAAATCACACGATATTTTTATTGGCCAGCTATATATCGAGAAATTCCTCTGAAAGTCAAGGCTTGTACGACCTGCCAACGAAGCAAACCTGGGATAAATTATAAATGGGGAAATCTCAGTTCCAGAGTTCCGACAGCGCCATTTGACACACTGTTTATTGATACCGTCGGTAGCCTAGCAAAAACCAATCAAGGATATAAATATATTCTAGTGGTAGTCGATAGTTTCTCAAAATTCACATGGTTAGCCCCGTTAAAAAACACTAATACATCCTCTATTATACATGAATTAAAACGTATTTTCCAAAGTTATTCTATTCCAAGATTGATTGTCACAGATAATGCTAAAAATTTTAATTCCATAATGTTTAAAAACTTTTGTTTCAATTTAGGCATAAAACGAACCACCCTCTCACCCTATCACCCTCAACCATCGCATGCAGAACGTTTAAACCGAAATCTTAGGTCTATCCTTATTGCGTATCATGCAAAGACTCAAGCAACTTGGGACAAATCTTTATTTTGGTTTCAATTAGCTTTCAATATGGCTCAACATAATGCTCATGGGAAATGCCCATTTGACATATTGCATACTTTTCCAGCTCACACTCCATTAGATAGAGCATGGAATATCCAAGATATCCTCCATAGAAATCCTATACGTTCTAGTAATATGATGTGTGATATTAGAAGAAAACTAGTTAAATCACATAATGATATGGCACGTCGATATAATGCTACACGCCATCCCAATCCATTTTCAGTGGGAGATAAAGTTCTGCTAAAAACTCACCCCGTTAGTTCAAAACGAAAAAATATTTGTGCCAAAATGGCGTATCGATGGTCTGAACCTTTTTATATCATCGGCTTCTCTACTCCAGTTACAGCATTACTTCGTAAGACTGTAGGAGGAGATATCACTAAAGAACATATTTCTAATATTAAAAAAGTTAAATAGTATACTCATAAATTACATAATTTATTTTTAGGTGCTGTCTGTAGCGATCCTCGAGTTTGGGATGATTGTAATAAAAAAAAAAAAAATGCTGTTTGCATGTTGTTTGAATGTTTTATTGAATGGGGCCCCAAATGAATGTATATTACCATCTCAAGCCGACAACTGCTACATACTCATCTTCTCTTTTTCATTTTAACACTCACTCCCTTTATTTTGCTTACACGTACTGTGTGCTTCTCTTTACTCTCCGGGGGGAGGGGAAGATTGTAATAGGATTGTGGATTGTAATAGGAGATACACATACGAACACCTAACGCATAACGGACAGTGAAAACAAAACATAACGAACTGTACGCACGTAACAAAACAAAACATAACGAACAGTACGCACAAAACAAAACAAAACATAACGAACAGTACGCACGTAACGACATTCCAACGTAAACATAAACACTCTTACAGCATCAACATCAATGTACCACCAGATGATCTTATTTACACAATGTCAGATGTGAGTACAAAAAAAAAAAAGAAAAAGACAATTTTCTTAATTTAAATAAATTGGATTGTTGTCCTCACTCTCTTTTAAAACTTTTAAAGGGATAGGTGATATACAATTTTTATAAAAAACAGAAAACAAAATATTAATAATTTATTAATTTTTTTCAACTTTATTTTGATGAAAGTATTTTAGAAGATTTAATAATTACTCCAACTGAATTTAAAGAATTTTAATTTTTTTTTAAGAATTTTAATTGTTTTAAGAATTTTAATTGTTTTAAATATTTCAACATTGGATCTGATAAGATTTTTTTTTCTTGAATAAAACAAAACACTAGTTGGATTTTCGATAAAAGCTTTTGAATTTTATTTCACGAACCTGGGACGTAACACTTCTATAAAAGATCAGAAAGCCGAGAAAGATTGAACTTTTAGTATTTTTTATTATAAAATTATTTATTTACTCGACTGTGGTGATTCACTAAAGGAGAGATATATGATTGACTTGGATGTTTATACATATTTCAGTGCCCTAGTAGTTGCTGATGCTAAATGACTAAAAATATTTTCATAAATTGTACTTGTCTTTATGTACCACTCGTAACGTACATTAAAGTAATAAATAAATCATTAAAATTGCGGAGTTTTGATGTCAAAATATTATTTAAAAGTATTTTCTTTCCAATTTACAGAAATATATCACAATATAATTAATCAAAAAATGTTTTATATTACATTACAATAGATTCAGCCGTTTTGTGAAAACCTCTATATGGGTTTTAGCGGTTTATTGCTTTTAATAATTAAAATCAGTTTGCCGCCGGCATTTTGGTTTTTTCATTGCAATAATTAATTAATCCAATTCTATTCTGTTAAAATAGCCATATCCTGTTAAAATCGTCTTATGATTACTAAAACAAACATTTTTTTTCTTTATAGGTAAGTAACTGATACGAAACATGGCTGAATCTAAGAAGAAATGTCGAGAGTACAGTGTTGATTATTTGAAATTTGGTTTTCTTCCATCAAAGGCAGACAAACGATTGCCCATATGCCTTTTATGCAACAAAGTTTTGAGCAATGACTCTATGAAACCATCGAAGCTCGAAGATCATCTAAAAAGGTGTCATCCTGATAAAATAAGTAAAGATTTAAAATATTTTCAAACATTGAAGGAAAAATATGAAAAGAGACCCACCGTGCACAGTATGTTCGCTTCAACGTCTCAAAGTAACGATGATGGCTTGCGGGCATCTTACAATATCTCATTGCTTATAGCAAAATCTGGAAAACCGCACACCATCGGAGAACAGTTAATTTTACCCGCTGTTGAAGAGGTTTTAAAAACTGTTCTGCACAAACCTCCATTTGACGTACTCAAAAGAATTCCTTTGAGTAACAACACTGTACAAAGACGTATTGATGAAATGAGCTCTGATATTGAAAGCTTCTTGCGTAATTATCTGGAAACAACTCATTTTTCTATTCAACTAGACGAGTCAACTTTACCTGGTAATGAAGCATTATTATTAGCGTATGTTCAATTTGTTATGGACGAAGAAATCCATGAAGAGCTGCTATTCGCGAAAACTTTGGAGACGGACACTAAAGGCGAATCAATATTTAATGTCCTGAGTGATTTTTTTTAAAGAAAAATCAATTCCATTTACAAACATTATTTCGGTGGCAGCAGATGGAGCTCCTGCCATATTCGGGCGACATCGTGGGTTTATAAGCCATCTTAAAAGAATTATACCAGGAGTAACTGCAATTCACTGTGTCATCCACCGACAACACCTGGTAGCGAAAAATTTGAGTAATAGATTGCACCAATCGCTTCAATTTGTAATTAAAGCAGTTAACAAAATAAGAAGCAATGCGTTAAATACCCGTTTATTTGCACAATTGTGCGACGAAAATGATGAAGACTTCCAACGATTGCTCTTACATACTGAAGTACGCTGGTTGTCGAAAGGTGCATGTTTAACAAGATTTTACTCACTTTTTGAATCAGTTTTAGAGTTTCTGGAAAGTAAAGATTCAGATTTAAAAGAAAACCTGATCAAATTGAAAGCAGACATCGCGTATTTGACAGATTTGTACAAAAAATTTAATGACATTAACTTACAGTTACAAGGGGACAGCCTAAATTTAATAAAAACAAAGGGTGTAATTTCGGCTTTTCTTGGAAAATTGAAATTTATGAAGCAAAATATTAGTCGGCGCGAATTCTCCCAGTTTCCAAACTTGTCACAGGCAGAATGTCTTGATGCGGATATTCAGACATACGTTCAACATTTAAATGCCCTGCATGATGACTTCAAAAATAGATTTAAAGATATTTTGACGATGGAAATACCACCATGGATCATAAATCCATTTGATGAAACGGAAGTGGCGAATGTGGTATTACAAGAGGAACTACTCGAGCTTAGCACCAATGAGGAGCTGAAGGTGAAATTTAAAAAAGGCTATCAAACATTCTGGCTGCAAGCAGAAATACCCGAAAAATATCCTGGGCTGTGGGAAATTGCGAGAAAACTTTTGATAGCGTTTCCCTCGTCATACCTTGTCGAAAAAAGTTTTAGTGTTGTTACAAACCTATTAACAAAAGAAAGGAGCAGATTGAACATCACAGAACGGGGAGATTTGCGGTTATTCCTCTCAAAACTGAAGCCAAATATTGATAATTTGCTGTCAGTCCATCAAGTACATCCCTCCCATTAAAATTATAACTATTTTTTTTAATTGTTGATTTGCATTGTTGAAGTTACGTTACGTTATTAATGTTTAATTTTAATTCTATTAAGTCTGTAATCATATTATTTTAATAAATAGAACACAAGAAAATATACTATTTTTATTTTTATTTTTACCACTCCGAATTTAGAATAGGAACTCAGCCGCGACGCAAATTTCCATCGTTAGATCTAATCTTCACATTTTTTGACGAATTTTGAGAATATAGTAGAAATGTAGCAGCAGGGGGTCCACCGAAACCAGTAAAATTTTAAAGTGGTCTACGAGAAAAAAAAGTTTGGGAACCTCTGATCCATACTTGTCCAAGTATGGAAATAATCTCACCGAATGAATCTTCGATTCATTCGGTGAGCGCCTTTAGAATTATCTCCTGGTTAGGTGGTGAGATTATTTGTAAAGAGTGTTCTTTGGTATTTTCTACGGAGTTTGTTGATTTATTGTTGAATATAAGAATGCTTCAATCTTTGTGTAGTAAGTCGTTTGTTATGTACGACGGTGATTCTGTGATTTTTCTTAGTAGTTTTGACTGTAATCGCTGCAGGATTTTAATATCTGAATCGCTTGCTTCATTCACCACAGGGTCTTGCTGTATAATGAACTTCATTACTCTCAGAGAAGACAAATCTGACTAGTATCTTTTACAAGTCTACCTCTTCTGTTCTTAAATAATTCAATCATGTAATTGAGTGACCATGTAATAAAATACGAAACTATGTTTTGTAGCACTGGAACTAGGAGATCGACTACAAATAATTTATTTAACATTCTACCTCTACATTCCCTCTACACACCTCTACATTACCTCTACATTTTGCCTCTAATGGGCAAGATTGAACGTACATTAAATGCTTAAAACATACCAAAGCGGGTCTCCTTAAAAATTAGAACTAAATACGTATAACATCAAAACTTCTTCTTGACATTTGAAACAAAATACGTAAAAATTGGAAAGGTGGACAGCGTCAAGTATCTTGGACAGGTTATGCAACCGAAGACAGGAAAAAAGGAAGTAAAAACACAACAGACGAAGAAAGATAGACTTTGTATTTCGAAGAACTCACCATGACAACCTGTACGAAAAGAAATCACTTTCGGGATAAGTTAAGATTGCACCTAATGAAACTGTGAGAAAACCTGCGTTTTTACGCCCACTTGAATACCTTAGAAATACTGAGATAGCTGGTCTAAGAGAAGTAGAAAAAGTTTTGGGAAAAATCTTCTACAAGAAAATAAATCCATAGTAAGTAGAAGGTCAGTATGCCTACAAAAAATTGTACAAGTAAAACGAACGATTAATGGAAACAAAAAACTTTAATAAAAAATTTGAATTAAAGGAAAACGACGACTTAAATTCTATGGAAATTTGTAAGTTTATAGAATGGTTAACAAAAAACCTTTTAAGACGCCGATGAGTGTCTTAAAGAAGTCAGGAAGGATATTGATAAAACTGGAATAAACCGAGAAAACAATGAGTATGGAACCAAATTCATACAACTGTTGACTGATTTTAAGTACTTCTACGAAGAACAACAGCAGAACACAAGATGGAAAAAACAAAGGAGAAAAGTTTAATAATGAACGAATGCTGAAAATTTTGACTGTAAAAACCACTTCCAGACATCTCTCAAGTTAGTTTACACGGTTTAAAATTGGCCCTGTACAAAAAAACCACTCATTTGGTAGTCTACTTTAGGCTATAGAAATCTTGAAAAAGTAAAAAATTCCTAGAAAGAATTTTTACCAGAATTTGTAAGATGAAAGACAAAAAGAAAGTAGATTAACAGCAAATCTTTTATGTGAACTTAAGAAAGATAGAAATGTTTATAAAGAAGAAAGATATCTTTAAAAGTAGTTGAATTATTTAACATCCAAATGGCTCATTACGGCGCGGCGTAGCCACTGCCGCGTAGATTCTTATTTTGTAATTTCATCACTTAGTGTAACGGGCGAATAATTTGCTAACAAAACGATGATGCTTCACTGCTTCAATTTTATTCTTATTTTTCCGTGACGTTAATTTGAACTTTTCTCTAATATACTAGCTATTCTTTTATTTATTCTATAATTTGCTCAAGACTTTAAGGTTTTCTTCAACACAAGAAAAACTACAATAGCCTACGATAAAGCCTCATGGATTTTAAAATATATTTTTCTTAAACTGTAGAGCCTACCACATATTTATTGTTGTTTTAGGTCATCAACCAAAAGGTTTGTTTGAACCTGTAGAGGTTTTACTAAGTACAATGAGAAGCGAGGTGGTTTACAATTGCCTTCCTCACTGAGTGGAAAAGTATGCTTATCAGCATGCCGAGCCCTTTGACAAGCACGTATTCTCCACTCTGCAAATGACACCTTAACTTCATTCGCCTTAGGGTCTTTCTTAGGCCTTAGGGGCGCTCTGGCCTTCGGGTCTGGCTGTATAATTAAATTCATTACTTTCAGAGGAGATAAATCTGATTAGTGTCTTTTTCACTTTTTAGAATAGCAGTCTATGTTCCAGTACGTCGTTCATCGATGATCTAATTCAATTAACCAACCAATTGTTGTAAATTCAAGAAGTAATATAAAAATAATCGTAAAAAATAATCAAAATTAAACAATTTCTAATTTAAAATTTAAATATTCTAAACAGTAATTAAATGTATCAAGATGAATCATAAGAAGAAAATAAACTATTCAAAAAATTAATTCCAGAAACCAAATACCTCAGATTAAAGCAAGAAAAGAAAAGATAGTATAATTTTAATTAAACAATTTGAAATAATGAGAAAAATGTAAAGGAAAATTTTAAAGTATGAAAATAATCTTGTTTTTTCATCCAGGAGACTCCAAAGGGACATGTATAGGACATGTCAAGATAAAACTGATAAACTGAATGTTTATCACCAATGATAAATTCATCACTTACCACCAAAAAATTGTTTTTGCTACTGCTTACTTCAGTAGGCTTGTAATGAACCCCATTGAATCAAATATCACACACAACAAAAAATAATAAAATCTAACACAATTATAAATTCATCACTTACCAATAATTTTTCCCTGCTACTGCTTAACTTAGTAGACTTGTCATGAACCCCTTTGTATCAAATTGTACACGATATTTGTTTAATTAGAAGTTAAATACCAAAACTATTTAGAAAGGAATTCGTGCACACTGTAAAATCTGTCTGTATCTAAAGACCGCAGTAGAAACTACGTTAGCAGAAGCAGTTCTGAATCAAATACAGCGAGAATAATAATATTTTTTGCTCAGTTGGTATTTCGGTCAGTACTAGGAACTAGAACTGTCAGGTACTTTGTATAAGTAATAAGGTACCAGTATTCAGTAATAAGTTTTACTAGAAACAGAAACATTCTGTTCCAACCCAAGAATAATTTCACAATTTTTTTAAACTCATACCTTAAGATATACCTATCAACGTTTTAGTCATTTGTGACTATGGTACAGCTAACATATTTTAAAACCCTAGCCGATAACTGAACTCAGAAATTAAAAATAAATTATTATTGAAATAAGCTAGGTATATCGTATAATAGCTAGGTTAATCGTTAGCAGGATTATTTTGTTTTGACGTGTGGTAGAAAGAGTTAGAACTATTACAGCAGTGTACAATCAATATTTATTAACATACCGAGTCATATAATAATGCGCTTGAAGATCAAATCCTTTCGATATTCTAATTAAGCCAACTGAAGCAACAGAGCTATCTCTTTATAAATGTTTGTATATTTGTAGTTCTGTCGATACAGACAGGTGGAGTGTTTTTATTTGTACTCGATCTGCTAGTTCCAGAGCTACAGAAATAATTCTCTCTCTTTTATCACATGGTCAACCAATTAAATGACTAAAATATTTAAGAACAAAAGAGGTAGAGGAGTAAAAGACCCTTTAGTCACGGGTTATCTTTTATGAGAGTAATGAATTTTAGTATACAGCCAGACCCTGTGGTTAATGAAGTGAAGGTGTCATATGCAGTGTGGAAAGTAGATAATTTTCAGAGGGTCGGGTATGCTGATAAGCATACTTTCCACTTCTTGTTTTATTAAAGCCTCTCGAGGTCTAAACCAGCCTTTTGACTGATGACTTAAACAACAAAGGCATACTTATCAACATTTAGGTCAGTAGTGACTACGATTCCGCTAACATTTCCAAACTCTAGCCAGGATTTCAACTCAGGACCTTTCAATACACCAACCAAACTAACTGAAGCATCAATGCTATCTCTTTATAGATTGTTGAATATTTTCTAGTTTATTTACAGTTGCATGATCACTTAGTTATTACAGTAGGATGTGGTGCACTATCAGCGTGTTTAAACATGTTCCAGACCCTGGATGAGAATTGAACCCAGGACCTTCCATTTTGCAGCCTATACTCTAACCACTGTACCATAAAGGCGGATTCTGAATTATAATTAAACTAAAGGAATGAAAAAGGTTGAGTAGTATATATAAATAAAAATACAAAAATATCGTTCACAATCATTTTTTTTCCATAAATACACAACTCTACATCCTTACATTTAAATAAATTTGGTACATTACATGTACAATAATAATCATAATAATTAATAATAATAATCATAATTATGTAATATAATTAATATTAATTAATAATACAATAATAAATAAACAGTCAATTTAAATTTCGCAATTGGTTTTAAATATTTTTACATACAGTTTATGAATATAATTAAACAATAAAAAATTAAATGAATTTTTATCGTTCCTAATTATTTATATCAATTAATTAATTATACATGGATACGTAAATTCTTTTAATTAATTAATTATTTATTTATTTTTCAAATTTATTTTCACACGTGACTAAAATTTATTTATCAATAATTTTATTCTTAATAATTAAATTAAGTAATTAATATAATCTTAAATTACGTCCCGTTATTATTTATTAGTTATTTTGTATTGAATTATAGAGTAAGGGATGTTTCTTAATAAATTTTCTTAATTTTAACCCTTACTCTAAAAAGGAACTTAAATTGGCCACCAATCTAAAATTTATCTTCATTTCTCTGATTATTTAATAAATTTTATTTTTGATTTATTTGTTTATTTTAATTATCTAATTTTAAAAAATTCACACAATTTTTTTATTAAAAATTTATTTTTATAAGTAGAATATTTATTGATCAATACATAAATAAATTAAGTACATTTTTTGAAATAAATTATTATTGAACTAAGCGAGGTATTTAATCTAGAGGGATTCGTCTGTATGATGTGTCCAAATAAGAAATTCTCTCTTTATTTTATAAAAAATTTATTTATAATATAAATTAAAATAAAAAATATATGTTGTCGTTGTTTAGGTCATCAGCCGAAAGGCTGGTTTGAACCCGTAGAGGTTTTACTAAGTAAAACGAGGAGTGAGGTGGTTTACCATTGCCTTCCTCACTGAGTAGAAAAGTACGCTTATCAGCATGCCGGGCCCTCTGAAAAGCACAAATTTTCCACTCTGCAAATGACTCCTTCACTTCATTCACCACAGGGTCTGGCTGTATAATGAAATTCATTACTTTCAGAGGAGATAACTCCGATTAGTGTCTTTTACACCTCTACCTCTTCTGTTCATAAATGGTTCAGTCATTTTATTGGCTGACCATGTGATAAGAAACAGAACTATTTATTTTAGCCCTGCAATGAACGGATTGAGTGTAAATAATTTGACACTCCATCTGTCTGTTATGGGCAGAAAAAAATATATAATAATATAATATACCGGTAATAATTTATTTTGATTGAATCATTAATGGATGATATGATTTTGTGTCTGATAAATATATTGGGAGACTTGTTATGTTGAAACAAAAGTTATGCCAACAAACAAAACAGACTGTACACTTAAACCGAACCAGGTAGTAGCAATATTATTTCTGATAAACGGTGGGGACAAGTTCACAAGCCATATGAAATAGCACTATCTATATTGGTAATCCAACTCCCGAACTACAGAGTGACAAGAGTGAAAAGAATACTGAAGGTTAGTCACGAAATGAACTTTGTCTGAGACGAAGAGTAAAAGAGGAACAATCTACTGCGCATGCCCAGTTTCTCTATTACAATCCTTAAAACGTACTGACACTTGTAGTTCATTGGAATACACAATCCTTGTTTTATAACGCGACGAGTTGTACAGGAAATATTGTTTTGATTTGGCTATTCTGTTTTTACGTTTTACGCTACATTTATACAAATAAAAGTATTTTAATTCGTTAAAATTAATTCCGTTTCTTTTCATTTTAATTCTTCACATTTTATTCATTATTCTGTAGTGTTGTTATAAATTAGTTATCTATCCGTGTATTATAAGTTTATCATATCGATCGTTCAAAAGCAGCAGAAAACAATTCGAAGTGAGGAATGTAATGTTATTTTAAATGTTATTAAGTGTTGTAAAGAAGAAGCTAAAAATTAACTATACAGCATACGGCATACACAGTTGAATGTTTTTAGAAATGTACGTACTACGCTGAGTGTGACAGGGTCAAGATGCTCTGTTAAAATAGATGGTCACTACTGTGAACCCTTCTCGGTCAACTCAGGAGTCAGACAGGGAGATGGACTCTCTCCAATTTTATTCAATATGGCCATAGAAGAGGCGCTCCAAAAGGTAGCACATCAAGTTGTAGGTGTAGAGGTCGGACCAAAGATTAATGTGCTGGCTTTTGCAGATGATGTGGCAATTATTGCAGAAACCTTGGAGGACATGAAAACCCTTATCAAACTGTTAATGGAAGAAACAGAGAAAATTGGTTTAGTTACAAATGATTCCAAAACCAAATTTATACACTTTACAAGGAACCAAGGGGAAAGGCTGGGCAGTCTAAAAATAAATGAGCATGAATTTGAACAAGTCCATGAATTCAAATACCTTGGAGTAACCATCTCAAATAAAAATTCTGATGTTGTGGAGATACAAAACAGGGTAAACTCAGCAAACAAATGTATGTATGCCTGCAACAAATTACTTTCTTCAAAGTCCCTGTCCCACAAAACAAAGATTAGACTATATAAAACAATCATATGTCCAGTTCTATTATATGGCTCTGAAACGTGGAGAATGACCAAGAAGGAAGAAAAAAAGCTGATAGTGTTTGAAAATAAAGTCCTGCGCAAGGTATATGGGCCCACATATGAACAAGGAGAATGGAGGAGAAAACACAACAAGGAAATTAGGGACCTCTACAGTAACCCAGACATTGTAAGTGAAATAAAATGTAGGAGAATGCGATGGGCTGGGCACGTGCTAAGAAGAGGAGAAGAGTCCAACCTGAAGAAAATATTAGACCCCAACCTCACAGGAAGGCGCCCCCGGGGAAGACCTAGACAAAGATGGTGGAAGCAGGTTAAGTCCGACATGGAGAGACTGGGAGCTACAGAGAGAGATGCTGAAGATCGAGCGACATGGAGGCTTTTTGTTGGTGCGGCTAAATATCATCTCCGATATAGATGGCCATGGGAGTAAGTACGTACTACGCTGGCAGCAGAGCATTGCCCACACCGAGTCTTGGGTTCATCTCGTCATTACATATCAGTAGATGGATATGCTCATCCCGTTGCTAAATTTGGTGCTATCCGCGCAACTGTCACTTATATACTCTAACACAAAGTACAACCATTCTGATTGTCTACTTTTGTGTTAAAAGTAGAGCCTAGTTACAACCATATGCTGAACAGGTTGACATTTTTAGGTTACATTAAATAACTGATAATGAATAATATTTCACCTGTGATTGGAATCGCTGAAAAATAATCACCAACACCCTACAACTTAGCATCACAGTAAAATACACGATTGTACTAAGTGAAGTGATAACGAATATGACTTTAAATTTTATTTCGGTAAGGTAAGGAACGATTTTTCGGTCGTGACGTCATAGCATATGTATCGGCATACCCTTGTATTCTTTCCACCATACAGTGTCACTAACAAGAAACTGGTTTTTAAATTCTTTTACAATAATGAATAAATTTTTCTCAATAATTTATATATGCACAAATATATTATCATCACTAAATCATTGCAGCATAAAAATATACACACAATTAATTCCAAATTCTGCTGATAAAATTCCTCACTTGGTTTAGTAATAATTTATAAACACATTATAAAAAACAATAGTAACTTTTTAAAAAGGTAAATTAATTTTTAAAAATTTATATATTGACTAAGGCAATGTACATTACGTTATAAATATTAATATTGAATTTTAACAAACACAGTTCATTATTATAAGTTCAAATTACTCGTACGTTAATAGTATACATAATTTTGAAAAAATTATTAGTACCTAATTTATACAATAAAAAAAATTAAGAACATCAATTGTTTTAAAAATTTAAATAAGTTTTATACGATTTTCTTTAATATTAATTCATAATTACGTAACGATTCCTTTAAAAAATATAAATAAATAAAAGCTAATTTGATAACGCAGAATATATTTAATAATTTCTTTTTAATTCCCAAAAACATTTTTTATGAAAAATTTAAAAAACTACATGACAACCTGGAAAAATTATTAATGATATTTAAATTTTTTTTCAGTTATGAGGGATTACTTTGGGTTAAGGAATTGTGTAATAATTTCTCAGACCCTTGGAATCTCCTCTTTGCAGCATGCCACACTAACCTCTGTAAGTTACCACGGAGGCGGCTGATTATTAAATTACTTCTCATATTTGTTTACACTAGAAAATTTTTTAAATTTGTTTATTTTAATCTAATTTATCTTTTTTAAACGTACCCTACATAAATGACGTTTTCTTAAAACTATATACAAAATTTAGGAAGAAACTCGTGAACCACCATAACCCATTGGCCTCAAATCTGGCTACGCAGACTCTCCCAAACAATCCAATAAGACGTCTGAAACGTTGATGGAGCCGGGACCTCATCTATTAACGTGGTACTGTAATTGACTATCCATTACAATGTTCTAAATGCTGCACTTAAGGCTACACTTGTCTATTCACGTCGGAGTTCTGTCACTGGACTGTGTCTCCACTCACGTTTGTGTACCATGTTAATTTTTCCCAAATTTTGTGATATCACATTCACTGATTGTTTCCAACAGATTGTGAATTTCCTAAATAAATAAATAAAAAAATAAAAAATATCTTTTTTAGAATAACAATCGAAGTATACACAAATTTTTAATTTGAAGAGTAAAAAGAAAATGGTTTCTTAATCTTTTCTATTTGGGATGCTGCACCATTCAAAACATAGTTAGTTAATTTATAAAATAAAATCAAAGAAATAACTTTGTATTGAAGTTGTAACCAATCGTTTCAGGGACAGATCTCTACTGTGTTCGTGATCCTCACATCTGTAAGAATAATACAGATAAATAATAATCAAATTTTTTTCAGTTTATAAAACAATTAGTGTACGTAATATTTTCAGTAGTTAAAATATTTAGGTGATCTGAATTTACGTAGGGTTAAGAAAAAGGATCCTTATCTTAAATAAATTTTCATCTTTACATAGCGAATGACATTCAAAAGAATATAAAAGAGCTTCTATTAAAATTTCAAGCTGGCGCAATTGGTAACGTGCTCGCTTCTCATCATGCGGTCTTGGGTTCGAATCCCACTCCAGCACGGCATTTTCATAAGTTACAAAAAAATCATTTCATCATTCACAGTTGCAACTCAACGTTGTCACTAATGACCACAGTAGTTGATGCTACGTTAAATAAACAAATAAAAAATAAATAAAGTTGATAGTTCAGCGCTTGATTTTCTTTCGAACGCATCAACAAAATGTAAATTTTTTTTTTTTTTTTTAACAGTAAGAATTATTTACAAACAGTTTAACAAAAACTTTCAGTAAATGTGTTGATGATGAATAAAACTTGAAGAAGACAGCACTCAGCAGCGTTGCTTCCATGTCATCGTTTGGTTATAGTTGATGAAGGGTTTCTTCTTGGTCTTGGTGACGTACAATTTTTTTTTCTTTTTATACGGATGAAGTGAATGAAGGTGTGAAAAGGAGCGAATGAAAACGTGATACTGATGATCTGTGTAACTGATGATAGAAAATTTATTAGATGATTAATTTTAGATTAATGAGAGTTAGCAAGATTTAGTTTATTAATAAATAAGAGTTGACAACCGCAGTATAATTTTGTGTTTTTGATCTTAAAAGGATGGTTAAACATTTTTGAAAATGTAAATAACATACGACTTATATTTTCATTAAAATTTTATCAAGAATTATGAAAAGTGTTTTAATAAATAATATTTAATAAGACTTAATAAAATTGTATATAGGAACCACGTGACATTATAGAATATGAATCTATTTGTTTCTAGGATTAGTAAGGAGGGTATATTATGTATATAATATACTGAGAAATTCTAGAAACAAATGAAATCTATTCTAAAAGAATAATATATACACGTATTTATATTGTAATCACCTTAACAACTAAACAGGAGATACAAAAGCTTATATAAAAAAAAAATCAATAATTAAATTCTAAAAGAAAAACATTAAATATATTCTGCATAATTATTTTATAAATAAAATAAATCACCTAATACTGTAAAATATATTGGAAATAAAATTATATAATTTAATAAAATTTGTACAAGAATATTAAATTACCCTGACAAAATCAATTACTATTAAATAAATAATTATACAATATTTATTTATTTTAATTTATAAAAGACTGAGACATAAAAACTACAATGGTATGTATAAGTACGTATTATATAATCATCATAATTATTGTATTGTATAATAATTATTATAACAATATAATTATTAATTTACCCTGTGTAGAACTCTATATTTTAATTATTTTTTATTATATATTAGTATTTCAAAATCTGGGAAGATACAGAGGAAGAGAGAAACAGTATGTTATTTACTTATTTATATATATTTATTTATTATTTTTTTAATAAATTACTTATTTATCTTTTCATATAGTACACAAATATAAGAAATTATTTACATCATTATTTTTTTTTTTGTAAATATTATTAATACATCAGAATAATATCGTAATGAAAAATTATTAAAAGATGTAATCAGAAAATTATTTTATTTATTTTAATAAAAATTTTATCACATCTTTTTAATTTAAAAATAAATATTTTATATAATGTAGTTGTTTTTGAAGACATGTATATAATTACATCGTTTTTATAATGAAAAAAAATTTATTTTTATGATCATTTATTAATTTTATGTTTATATGTATGAGCTGGTACGTTATTATTTCTTGGATTGCATTTTAGTCTCTCTTTTACGATAATTATTTTAATACACAAAATTCAGGATTATAATTAATAAAAAAATTGAATTTTTTTGAATTAAAATTGATATTTATGTTAAGTGTTAATAGTGAACAACTAAACCGAACCACCATGACGGCCGCATTGGCGTAGTTGGTAACGTGCTCGCCTCTCATCATGCGGTCTTGGGTTCGAATCCCATTCAGGCACGGCATATTTTCATACGTTACAAAATATCATTTCATCCTTCATCGTCTGCATTAGTAGTAATTGCAGAACAGTTGGACGTTAAACCCAAAAAAAAAAAAAAATTATAATAAACCGAACCATTATAGATTTGATATTCATGACGCCCATTACAGGCAGGTGGAGTATTAAATTATTTGCACTCGATCTGCTAGTTCCAGAGCTACAAAAAATAGTTCTGTTTCTTATTACATAATCAGTCAATTACATGATTGAATTATTTAGAAATAGAAGAGGTTGAGGTGTAAAAGAAACTAGTTAAGATTTATTTCCTCTGATAGTAATGAATTTCATTATACAGCCAGACCCTGTGGTGAATGAAGTGAAGGTGTCATTTGTAGGTAGAAAGTAGATGCTTTTCAGAAGGTCTGCTGTGCTGATAAGGATACTTTTCTGCCTAGTGAAGAAGGGAATTTTATAAAGCACATCACTTCTCGTTTTACTAAGTTAAGTCTCTACAGGTTCAAACCAACTTTCGGCTGATGACCTAAATGAGTGTCAACTGTTATGCAATTACAGAGCCTTCCACAACATAATCTGGTACTGCTTTTATCCGCTTTAGTCAGTTGTTCCTAGGAAAAATAGACCTTGATGTGCTTATGTGTGAATTATTTTACATTCACAATAATCCCCTTGGTGAGGGCTACTTATTGGTAAAGACTTTTATGTAATTAATATCAAGTGTTTATTTTAAAAATAGGTTGTTTTCAGTATTTTCATCTTATAAAATGACTTGTTCAATCGAGTAAAGGGTTTATTTACTACAGATTTATATCTGTTCTTAATTGTTTGAAACTGAAATGTGAACAATGAGAGCCGCTTACGGATAAAGTACAGAGATGAGGATTTTGAGGTGTGTGACGGATTATGTAAAACTAGATAAGACAGTGAAATGAATATATCAACCATGAACCGGTTTGACCGGTGGAAAAATTAAGAACTACAGAATATAGTGGTTAACGCATATTCACAAGATGAGTTCCAAAATGGTTTGAAAGGTAGCCTACAACTCGAGGCGGGAGACTGAATTTGGAAAAACCAAAGAAAAGATGGAATAACCAATAATTTTAGGAAATGGATATACTTGATAAGATGAAATAAAGATTGTGATAGTAAAAGGTTTTGTGCTTTCAAAACCAACCAAATTTTTTTAAGTTTCATTCAAAACTAATACTACTAAATATTTGCTGAAAAAATTTCTAAAGCCAATATTTCAGCATATGCATTTGGTGAGAAAGGGAGTGTAATTATGAAACAAATACTAACTTAACATTTTTTAATAAAAACTTTAAATTGTATGGATCTCTGAACATAACCAATTGAATCCAAAAAAAATGTGGAAAAAATTTAATCAGTTCAAGTATTTTTTTGTAAAAATTTCATTAAATTTATTATAGATATGAATTTTTCCCTAATTTATAAAACGTCATAACTCAAAAATATGTAGTGTATAACGATACAGTTAAAAGTTGATCATCATATACTTTTTTTAAAAATTTTATTAATTTTTAATAGTTTACATTTATAATGGATCCATAGTACCATGTCTTCATAAAATAAAATTGTGCATAAATTTTAGATGGTAATTCATTCAATAAATGCCATTACATTTAATTAATAAATTTTTATTGTGTATAATTTTTAATAATAAATTTACTAGGAAACTATCATTAAAGTTTTACATACAACACTTATTAAATGTACTAATATAATTATTTTAAAATTACTGTAGTATATTATATATTATGTATATATAATACTTATATATTTTATCTATGTATTTTTTTTACTATGTACAACATTTGTCTTTTCTGAACTATATAAATTTTACATAACAGATTTTCATTTATTTTTTATTTATTATATTTTTAAAATATTTACATCGAACGTATTTACTTATTATTACATATATATTTATATATAAATACATAAAATACATTTACATACATATAAATTTACACTTAATAATATATTTATAATAATACATAATAATCATAAAAATACAACAATAAATACATAACCCAAAAATTAATAATAATAATAAAAACATAACTATCTTATACAACAGGCACAACGCCTAAAAAATCGGTGCATTTCCCAACAAAATAATAATATTAATCAAATAAATAAAACTACATGTATGAATTAATTAATAATAACAAATCTATATCTAATTTATTAATTAAACTCAAACAAATAATTACTTAATTAAGTTTGATTTTATTTATTTATTTATTTATTTTTAATGAAAATGTATAAGTAAAAAAATAAATAAATAAAAATTATTAATTATTATTATTATTAATAAAAATAATTTATGGAAATTTTATTTAATTTATTTAACAAAAAATTAAGTACAGTCTTTATTATGGAATTTAATAAGTTGTTGTTTTTATGAAATGTATCGTGTTTCAGCGGAATGTACTTTATGTTAAAATGTAAAAATAAAAAAAAACAAATAATAATTAAACTACAAAAAAATGGAATTATATTTAACATATTAATCACTGATGTACCAGTCTATATGTATAATATTACTCTAACAAAATATAAGTGCCCTACAGGTATGTAAACTTACCTATTATAAAAAAATTACACGTTTGTTTGAAATCGGAATTAATTTTATGAAGTACATTCAATAGTCGTTTGCAACTAAAAACAAATAAATTTTTATTATATTCACATAAATAAATGTGGTAAAAATTATAAACTTTAAAAAATTATCGTGTTGTTAAGTTATTTTACATGTATTTTTCTGAAATTGTACAGCGTAATCAGTAAAACCATTTGTTTTCACCCACACGCAAGTAGCCTGAAATCATATTAATTATTAAACTTATATTTTTATGATTAATAAATTATGTGATTTTATCATTTTTTTAACAATCCGCTATTGATATAAGTCACGGTTTTCCTAAATACCATTTTGTTTGCAGACGCTCAAGTTTTAATAGGCGAGTTGAAAAATAAAAGCTCTAGAAATCCATTTTTCGTTTACAGAATTAATGGAGTTCGTACAAATTTTGGATGACTAATACGAATATAAAACTGATGTTTTTTGTAGGGAGGGTGAGATCCAAGAATGTCTTATCGAACAAATCAGAAAATTAAATTACTCGAGGTGTCACGTTGATCTTGACGGAGATCTAGTTGTTGACAAAAAATACGATTAAACAACAATATTGCAATTAAACTGAAATTCACAAATATAATTTTATTGGTAAGATTTTATAAAGTAATGTCAATTAAACTTGGGTTATAACCGGAAGAAGGAAACAGAAATTATAAACTGAGGAGATGCGTTTTCTAAGAATGTTCAAGGGATCATACAAGGGAAGACAGAATTAAAAAATGCGGTATCACACAAGACTAAACAAGAAAATCAGTTATCATTGTAATAAATGAATCATCTTCAAAAATTAGGGAATATATTCTAAAAAAGATTCTGGGATACAACCCTGATGGAAAAAACCTAAGGAAGACCTCTACAACGATGGGAATAAATCATTTCAATCACAGATTTCTAATGAAAAATTATTTTTTTTAAACCGGAATAAACTAAAAGAAGTGTTTTTGTTTTGTTTAACATCTGAGTGTTTTGGATGTAACTACAAATGCAGCAGATGAAAGAAGATAAATGAAAATGAATGATGAATAAATGGAAGACCTGACTGATATTCGAACTCCCCTGGCTTCTACGCCAGGGGTACCGAGTTATGAATGTAATCTTATCAACATATTTCCAACGAGATAAAGAAAACATGATTTTTCAACGTGAATTAATTGTAACTTTTCAAACATCAATTTATTGAACGTACTTCATAACAGAAAATAAATTTATAAATAAGAGAAATAAAACCTAGTACAATGAAATTACACTGAATAAAGCTTTAAATTCATAAATTTTATTAAGAATAAAACAATCAATCTTAAAATAGGAAAACAAACTTATCAATAATTAAATTTAAACCAATTAAAATAGTAACTAATTTCAACAAAACAATTTTTCATAATTAATTAAAAAACCAAAGACAACCATAATTTTTCAATTATTTAAAAATGAAGTACATTTGAATAATAAATTAATTATATAATACACACTAATTTAATTTAAATAAAACTTAAAATTAATAAATTTATTTATAAACATTGCTTTGGTATCAATAATAATATAATTACATAAATATTTAAACAACAATATTACAAGAAGTTGAAACGGTGAGAAAATTTAAGAAAAATAAAACAATTACCCACCTAGACACTCAAAAAACGTTTAATTGTTTATCACATTACATATATATCAATAATAATAATAAAACAATATAATAATAATAATAATAATAATAATAATAATATAATACAATAAAAATAATAATAAAAAAATAAAGTAAATATTGTAACACATTCACAGTTTATTAGTTGTATCAACTGGATGATACTATAATACAAATAAAATATAATTATTCTTTCTGTTAGTTATTGTAATTTTTAAAAAAAATCCGATTTTTTAATTTAAAAATTTGGATTATATTTCTGTATTATATTAAAAATTACTTTCTAATATTTAGGAAAGAATAATTTTCTATCAATTCCTTTTATTTATTTATTTAAATAGTTGAAGTAATATTATTTGTACTCCAGTCGTTAGTTACCGTTTTAATAGTTCAATTATTTAATTAATATTTTATTTTTCATTATTTTCTTCGACTAGCATACGTTTTATTAAATAGATTAATAAAATCGAGGCAACGTGATATAGTATTAAAGTAGCTAAGCAGTTGCGAGGGTAATGCGTTCGTCAGTCGTTCCTGCTCGGCCGGGATGAATCTCCGCCCTCAGTAAATGCTTTGTAGGGGGAGTTGGCGGAAACCACCCCAGGGAAAAAGTCATGTGGTGTCTTTCGATGCTGATGCGCTGGAATCTTCATCACCGCTTAAAATTGCTGGTAGCATATGACCTCCAGCTTTATTATTTTGGTTGACTACACATTTTCTCATATGTTTTTCTAACGTTGAAGGTACTGAAAATGGCATTTCGCAAAATCTACATCTGTATACATCTTTTCCTAATCTTCCGTGGGTTTTCATGTGCCTCGTCAGTTTTGAACTCTGAGCGCAGGCGTAGGAACACAATTCGCATTTGTATGGTTTTTCACCAGTATGAGATCTTCTGTGAACAGTCAAATTACTACAGTTCTTAAAGACTTTACCGCAGAATTCACAGGTATCATTTCGTCTATTTTCTTTTTTCAATGGATGTCCCGGGAGACCAAGGTTCATAGCAGCTGCTGCGGCTGCCGCTGCTAATGAAGCACTTGGGCCGGGCTTAGGTCCGTTTTTTAATAACGGACTTTCTGAACTTTTTGAACGAGATGTCAATAAATCCATCGGCGATTCTCCACCTGGATACAAATGGTCTCTATGATGTGCTGTCATTGCTGGTAACCATAAACCGGCGTACAAACTATCTCGATCGCCATGACCTCTTCCTAAGTGCTGATTTTCTAAATCTAATTTTAATCTTTTACTGGTTGCATCGAATGGATTATCAAAAGGTGATGGTCCAAATAATCCGTGATGTCCACCCACTAAATCTAAAGGTGGTTGACCTGATATGATATTTTTTGCAAATTCTTCACGCAACCGTAAAGCAGCAGATTTAACACTGATACCATTTTCAAGCGATCGACTGGTAGGTGTTACCGGTTTGTTATTGTTATCAGAAATTATCGGTGATCTTTGAAGTAAATCATCTTTTCTCGATATATGCAATTGATGAGCCCCAACGCTTTCTTGAAGAGCTTGTTTGTATGCTTCGTTATACTGTTGGATATTACTCAAACCAAATTTATCCATCAGTTCCCCAACGAGTGAACCAGAAGTGGCTATTTTTTCTAAAGGTGTAGGAGTCGGAGTTGGTCGAGGAGTACTGGAAGACATTTTATTGTTTGATTCACCATTATTATCAGGTGGAGTTGAGGATGTCGATTTGGTGGTCAAATCTTCAGGTGCATCACCACCTAAATCATCGTCTTCATCACCTTCTTCATCCTCTAACTCCATATCTTCTTCTTCTTCCTCTTCCTCCTCTTCTTCTTCCTCTTCTTCTAATTCATCATCATCATCATCTTCGCATTCATCATCGAGAGTTTCAATAGATCCCTCGTTAGAAATTTGGTCCGGTGTCGAGGTGGTACTGCCGCCGTTGCCAACCGCGGTTCCCTCCTCGCCACCGGTCCCCCCGTTTCCCCGGTTCGACGATGATCTATGTATTTTCATGTGTCTTTTTAATTTGGAACTTTGAGTGCAAGCATGGTTACAGACTGAACACTTATACGGTTTTTCCCCTGTATGCGTCCGCCTATGAACTATTAAATTACTTTGGAATCTGAATTTCTTACCGCAGAATTCACAAGCTCGTATTCTTTCACCGGTCGATGAAACTGTATTCGAATTCATGGAGAAATCAGTAGGTTTGTCACTGTTTGGTGGCGTCGAAGCAGAACGTGGCGTTGATGTTAAGTCTATGGAATTACTTGTAGGTGTCTCTGCCATCTGTGACTGCTTTTCTGGAGGCGTAACACTTTGTGGTCTGTGTGACGGTACTGTTAAATTATTATTAGTTGTAGTAACAGAATTGTTATTATTATTACTAATATTGTTATTATTATTGGTACTGTTGTTATTATTGTTATTCGTTATACTACTACTGCTAGTTATACTGGTACTATTATTGCTGAGAACGAGAGGTGACGTGACCACGCTGACCGGAGGCTGTTGAGGGTTATTGCTAGGACTAGTAAAAGGAGGGGTTAATTTTCTAGGGGATGGTGAGGAATTTCCGTTAGCTGCTCCGGGACTAGTTGTGCCGGCTAATTGACGCAAGCGCTGCGAGTAGAAGTCCAATTGAGGCTCAAGAGGAAGAGCTAAAGATGGAGGCGGTGGTGGGGGAGGAACACTGGAACGTGGGGCTGGAGACTGTGGTACCGACGGTGCAGATCGTTCGGAGGTCGGCGGAGGAACGAACGAGGAATGCGGTGGTGGTGCTCCTCCGGCTGCGGCAACCGCTGCCGCTGCAGCCGCAAGACCGAGGCCGTGGTGTCGAAACTGTTCGGAAACTAGTTGCTCCATGCGAAAATGATGATCGTGGTGACTAGATGGGCGGGCGAAAAGCGAAGTCGGCGCTGAACCATGGCCAGGCCCCAAAGGCGTCGAGACCGAGGTGGGCGGGAATTGTGGGTGGCGAGTTGGATCTCCCAGCGGCATTCTCAGTAGTCCGCCCACGCCAAATGGATGGTGTAAAGGGTGATTGTGCAGCGGGTCTACCAAAGGCGAGGGCAGTAGGCGCGAGGCCACGCCAGGAGGTGGCAGTGACAGGGACCCCGCGGGGGTGGTAGGCCCGCCGTTCCCGTTTCCCGAACTCGAAGACGAGCTGGAGGACGAGGAACTGTTCTTTGGAGAACAGCCCGGCGATTCGACATAGATCTTGATGCCATGGCTTGACTGAACGTGTTGAACCAGCCGCCATGCTGAATGCAGTCTTTGTTTACACGTGCTGCACACGTAGTTACTTGGTTCTGCAACAGACAAGAAATTCAAAAAATCATTAGATTATATATCATTAAATTTTTCTTTAATAAAATCAGCAAAATTACAATCTGTTTTGTTATAAATGAACAAGAACAATAAGTAATAAGGTTAACATAGAAAAGACAAATTTACAACATTATACATTAATAATAATTGTTATAGATAATCTTTTTGTAATTTTAAAAATTAATTTTGAAATGATTCAAAATTAAAAAAAAAATATTTATACACATACACATAAAAATATCGAAAGTAAAAAGGTAATTGTGTTCGAATCTGTTAAGTAAATCCAACTCATTGTATCTGTTAAGTCTTGTAAACGTATGATCACTGTTGTCCAGTAAGTTTATCGCGAGATGATTTTGGATGTCCGTTTAGTCTTTGTTCATATGTTTTACTAAATCGTGTAGTTTCCTGTCTTACTGATTTAAGTTATAGATAAATTTGTTTCGTATGTACCATGGTAGCCTAAGAGATGATCGTAAAAATTTATCATTAAATGAAACTTAAAATTTACATAAACAGAAAAAGCTTAACATAATTTTGGGTTTCAGATAAATATAAGACTGCATTCTTAACAAATATTATACAGTGAAATAACGTTTGTTTGTTTATTGATAAAAGCAAATCACAGAAACTATTCAATCGATTTACAAAATTCTAACACTGCTAAAAGATCAAAGCTTCCTTAATAACATAGCCTTTACTTTGTTTTAAAATTTTGTAAAAAACATTTTGTAATTGGTAAAATTGTAATATATTTAAAAACTACAGATTTTTTCTATAATTTATATGAAGAACTTTTAAACTGAATATTATTTCCAGCGCGGGGGGGGGGGTAAATAACATTAAATAATCCAAGTACAAAGAAAAACCAAAAAACATATCAAATGCGTAGAACTACACTTTCTTGGATTGACCATTGTGTGGCCACAACCACTCAAAAAACAATGAGATTATGTTCGTTTTTATATTCTATAGAAACCGGTATATGGTCAATTCAATTGATGTAAGAAAATTCTTAAACAAGGTATACACCAAGCAATCGAATTACAAAAGTCTGACTATTTTTTTTTAAGTTCAATTCAACAGTTGAGTATAGGTCAAGATATATAGCACATTATTGTAGTAATACTGAAAAAGAAAACCCCCTTTTAGTTTTAGTTGTTCAGTCTTTTATTCCTTAATATTGTTCTCGACTATAGAAATTTCTCTCCCTCGGCGCGTTTCAAAACTTCTTCATTTCTTCAACATCGTCATTCCAAGTGGACGACTGTCGGTTTAACTCATTTCAAAAATCTGTCACAACTGTACTGCACTTCCCCCTTATCGATAACATTTTATAATTTTTCTCCGACCCCTCAATCAGGTTAATTCTAAACCCTAATAATACCTTTACCCTGAACACTCCAATAAGCTTTGAAATTTATTTCATCCCTCGTATTAAATTTATGTTCCATATCACGTACAGAATTTTTATTATTGTATCAAATTATATCAATAAATTTATAAAAATGTAATTCAGATCTTAAATTATTATAAAAATCTTTTATCGAGATATTAAGAAACATGTGGTTGAATAATCGATAACTATAAAATTAGGACAAAAGTTACAAGTTCGACTCTCTGAGTATTTAAAATATTCTAAACCATGTTATTTTATAACAAGTAAATAGTTCAATATGGATATCTATAATGGTTTTCCGTTCTGTTTTTATTTGTTTCTTATCTTTTTTTGCGATAAAGTATTATTTTGTGAAGAAAGTCAAGCTAAGTTGCATAATATTCCTTTCTGCCTACAGTGAATATTTTTTATTAGGTCAGGTATTATTTTTCTTTGTAATAAACTGATTTGTACATTTTTATTTTATTTCATGTTATTATTGTATTTGTATTTTATCAGTGAGAAAAAATAAATAAATTATTGTTATATCTTGAAGGTAAATATAAATTTTAAACTCCGAGAAACTACAAAATAATTCTATTTAATACTTTTTGTATGTCATCTAATTCAGCATAAATAACCAAAGATTTTCTCTTACAAACCTTATCAAAATCGGTTTGTTGTTAAGTACAATGTTCAATATACGTTAATTAATAAAATTATAAATTTATTTTTATAATATATTAATGTTAATCTACTAATTTTTTTTAACAATATGCAATTCGTTTCCAATTAATTAAAAAACATGTAAACATAAATTTTTAAGTAAAGATGATTAAAGTCTGAATTATAACATTCTTTGAATTTAAAAAATACACTCAGTAAAATGTTACAGGGAAAATTAAAATAATTAATGAATTACAGATTAAAAGAAAGACTCGTAGAAGAAAACAAAATAAACATATTTGAAAATTGTAGCTCACCATTAGAAATAATAATATTTCTTTTATCAAAAGAGTGTCAAGGATAACACCTGCATTTACCAGTCAGTGTTTCATCTTTTCATATTATCAAACTTCCAATAATTTATTTGCTTACTGAGGTTAGAAATTTACTACTGTGTAAGAAATAAAGCAGTAAGTAGGGGTTTCTACAAATATTTAACAATGTTTCGTAAGATTTAACACTGTTTTCCAAAGTTGGAGTTATGGTTATAATAATTTGGTGACCATTTCCAAAGAAAACTAAAATAAAATTTGTTTAAATGTTAAAATATAAAATAGTTTTCCAACCTTTTATTTTCATACAACAGCCATACAGTACTTAATATTTTTTGTAGGTTTAATAACGGATAATATTTATAAACAGAATTTATTTTTAATTTGTTTAGGTCGTCAACCGAAAGGCTGGTTTGAACCTCTAGAGGCTTTACTAAGTTAAACAAAAAATAAGGTGGTTTACCATTGCCTTCGCCATTGAGTAAAAAAGTATGCTAATCAGCAACCAGGCTCTCTGAAAAGCATTTACTTTCCACCCTGAAAATGACAACTTTACTTTATTCATCACAGGGTCTGGCTGTATAATAAAATTCATTACTCACAGACGAGATAACTCTGATTAGTGTAATTTACACCTTTACCTCTTCTGTTCTTAAAAGCTGCAGTCATATAATTGGCTGGCCATGTGACTACAGACAGAACATTTTTTTATAGCCCTGGAGTTAGAAGATCGAGTGCAAATAATTTAACACTCCACCTGCCTGTTATGGGCAAATCTGTTATTTAATAAATGTCAAAAAGACAAAACGATTATTAGGATATTTCTTTAGTGACCTATTAAATAATTAGGCTTTGACCTAATTTCATTTATTTATTTAATTTTATTAATAAAAAAATACATAGAAATAAATTCAAGTGACCTACCAATATAAATTAGTAAGATTTAAGCTTATTTCCTGCCCTATTGATTTCTAAATTTAAATTCATTCAAGCCTGTATATTTTAAAAGACTTTCACTTGCAAATTACTGAGCCATTATTTCACTTTATTATTTAATTAATTATTCTTATTAAGTAACAATAAAACAATAAAAGAAACACTTAAATGGTAATAATCATTTTATAGATATTTATGCAATTAAATGTATCGTAAAATTTAATTATATACCCTACAATGAAAAGTTAATCTTACTTCTTTATTAATTAATTATCAATTGCATATTTCTAGCAAATGAGGAGTCGACATAATTGGGTTGGCTTACATCACTGGGTTAACAAACTTTACTATTAGTAATATATAATACACGATGCAGAGTTTCCAGAGAATGTATAAATAATATTTATTCTTTATTGATGAAAAGAAGGGAGAAAGGAAACATCCAAACTGCACAAATGATATTCTTAAGGTGTGTCAAGGCTAAACCTTGTACAAGGTTACAAGGTTGTACAAGGCTAAACAGGATTCGAAATGAAGATACAAGGCAAAAATCAGGAATATTTCCATTCAACAAAAAAAATAAAATTGTACTGTGCCCAATAGGTTGAACATTTAAATAAAATACCAGAAAACCGCTTATGCAAGACGATACAAACCAGTAAGAAGCAGATACGGTAGTTGGCAGGGCGAAGAAAAGATGGGTGCCGTAATAGGTAGAAATGCCTAACCGTAAAGAGAAGAAGATTTATTCTGAAGGGTAGTTACTCTGTTTTTACCACTTAAGCAAAAGTGATAAATGTACTAAAATATACCCATTGGAACATTCTCCGTTTAGAACTATGAGTGTTGTCCATTATTAAGTCCAAGAAGTCTTCTTCCATTTTCACTTAAGATGAGTGTTGGAAAGTT
Source organism: Catonia carolina (assembly GCA_035578175.1). Taxonomy (NCBI): domain Eukaryota; kingdom Metazoa; phylum Arthropoda; class Insecta; order Hemiptera; family Achilidae; genus Catonia; species Catonia carolina. Next base: position 6,674,277 of record JAQMRL010000006.1, on the reverse strand, counting down.
GGAAAGTTCCTTGTAGCTAGGAACGGTTATCTACAGATTTACTATAGAAGGACGTATTAGTTCTTTTACTGCAGGAATTTTAAAATCGTCGTGCAGGGTTATTGTTTACATAAAAAGAAGCGCCAGAATCAAGTCTTAAGAATTTTGACTTAATAATTAAAACCTTAAGGACTTAAATACTACTCGTCTGTTTAATTAACCATCGATAAAAATTGAATTTATGTTTCAAAATGTTAATTTACAAAACCCTTTTCTAACTGGAACTAATCTGGATTTATGGTGTCCAGCTTTTTGAAGCAGCGACAGAGTTACGAATCAAGAAATTAACATTAATCAATTTATCTAGTAAGTTTATCTACAAATAATGGAGAATAACAAGCTCCCACGGACGATTTGGTTTTATGTTTTAACTAGATGTAGGAAACGCAAACGATTCAACATGAAGCGGATGGTGACGTTGAGAGAGCGATAGAGAAAGGGGTCTAGGGTATGAAGATGTTTTCAATAGGAATGAAAAGCGATTTGGGATGCGGTAAATATCCTAGAGCTGTAGAACAGTCATTGTACTAATAATAATATGATAATAAAAAATATCCTCTTCGTCAAGAAAAAAAAAATCGAAGAATTTTTCTTAAAACGCTTTATTTGCCAGGAGTCATGAAGACAGATTTCTTCACCATGTGAATGCCGAAGCTATCCAGCTACCCGAAAACGCGATCTGAATAGGAGACTTTCTCGTGTAAAACCATTTGAACTGGTGTAATGAACAGTATAAAGTTATTTATTTGTTAGTTAATAGTTACTTGTATATATTTTGAAGTATTTTGTTAAATATCAATGATTAGTAAATTTTATAAATAGTGTGTAAGAATATCGAAGCCGACCCCGCGTAACGGGAAGAGGGGAGGCCAAAGAAGAAGAAGAAGAAGAAGAAGTGTGTAAGAATATCGAACATAAACTAAGAACTATTAGTTGGTAAATTGTTTGATTAAGTACTTAGATCAATTAAGTTAAAACAAAATTGTTAGTTAGTCTTAGACTAGTATACTGTGGACAATTGTAACTGGCACAACTCTTGCCTACGAGTACACACAGTTCCGCATAAAGTAAATTCATAACCTATTTTATCAACAAGTTCTACAAATTTTAATGTACGCAAATGCCTACAACCTTATTTCAATGTACAAACACACAAATAATTATTTTATTTTAAAATATGTATTAAATTTCTCTTAGTAAAAATTTAAATTAACTTATAAATTACAAGAAATAAACTGCAAAAACTCACGAAACTATACTTTTACAGACGCACGCAACTAAACAAATTGGTCTGAATATAAAATAAACAGAAAATTATACATAAAAACAAATTAGCCACATTATTATGTCTGACAGATTTTTAATAACAATAGTGAAAACAAAGCGTAGTGACCGTGCGTGAGTCGTACATTACAGTAGCAATTGTATACTTCTGTGACTGTACCGTCGTTGCATGGCGAGGGGCGAAGAGTGGAGTAGATAAACACCGAAGCTGCTTGTACCAATTCGAATTGTCCAAGGTATAACAATAAATTAAAAAAAAAGTAACGCTTTTCTGTTGTTGATTAGGTCACCAGCCGAAAGACTGGTTTGAACCTGAAGAGGTTTTACTAAGTAAAACGAGGAGTGAGGTGGTTTACCATTGCCTTCCTCACTGAATAGAAAAGTACACTTATCAGCATGCCGGGCCCTCTGAAAAGAACGTATTTTCCAGTCTGCAAATGACACCTTCACTTCATTCACCACAGGGTCTGGCTGTATTATGAAATCCATTACTTTCAGAGAAGATAACTCTGATTAGTGTCTTTTGCACCTCTACCTCTTCTGTTCTTAAATGATTCAGTCATTTAATTGGCTGACCATGTGATAAGAAACAGAACTATTTATTTTAGCCCAGCAACGAACAGATTGAGAGTAAATAATTTGACACTCCACCTGTCTGTTATAAGCAGGCTTTAGCTGTATTGTACTTAAAAATTTTGATAACACAATGACTTTGTATAAAATCCACAACTCAGGCAAGATATAAACACGTGGTCTTTAATTTAACCACCAAGAAAATCGATTTAACAAATCTATTCAAACTTTGTCTGTAGACTACTACAAATTAAAATTACTGAATACAAAACTGTTCTTTTTAAAAGTGTGAGAATCAAAGTAAAGATCAAATTGAAGGCCGACACAAATAAAACGGGTAGACTAAAAAAAAAAAATGTAAAGCGATGACGTTGATTTTGACCGAAGAGAAAAGTAACAAGAAGAGTTTGTTGGCGTAACAAAGGCCGCGGCGAGCATGCGAACCACTAGGCTGTATCCGTTGAACAACAGCAATTAAACCGAACAAGTGTCACTGAAGTTTGTCAATTATTTGAAAACTGCTATCCTACACGGTGGGTCGGATAGTATAAAAGTCAGATAGCGTAGGAGGCGATTGCAAACGGTTGTTCGCGAGCATGGGCCGTACATCCTCCGCCTGCTGAGCTTTTGTATTTCAAATGTACACGGCTATCGCACGCGCTAATGCAAACACGTACCTCCCTCGGCGTGACTACCTTCACTTTACTCTTTTATCTACACTGACACCTCTAATTAAATAAAACTCAAACTGCCCCGCAAACTACAGACAATTCAATCCACACACATACACACAAACACATACATAAAGCAAACATTTTGTTTTATGTTGTTTCTATTACGGATAAATATCGTTCTCGTTATTTCACCCTTTATTGCACTTTATTATTTTATCTAAATAACTTAATTCCATAAATATATGACCTCATTAAAAGTTTATTTCATTCATTTCATTGTAATTAATTAAAATGTTTTCCCAATTTATTTATTTTTATTAAAAACAAAAATAAATTAATAGGTAAAACTACGAGTACGTTATTAATACCCTACATTTATAAATATTAAAGTTTTTTTAAAAATATTGACTATTTTATTGAAATACTTTTCTTTGAAAATTTATAATTTCATGCATTTTTCTTTTTTAGTTTAAAGTCGCATCAACTGCGTGGTTATTAGCAACTACAGTGAGCGATGCATCGAGAAATTTGGATTTTGACTTGTAAAAATTTCTAGACTCTAGCTGGGAATCAAATCCGGGACCTCCGCGTGGTAAACTAGCACGCTAATCATTACGCTACGGAAGCGTCCACATAATTTTTTAACCCCTGATGGAAAAAGAGGGTTGTTATAGGCCTACGTTTAACGTGACAGTGCAGTGCATCTGTCTGTGGCATCTTAGCTCCCAAACGGATGAACCGGTTTTGATTTAATGTTTTTTGTTTGAAAGGTGACTTAATTGAGAGCTTAGCTATGACTTAACAAAACCAGTTAACCGCAAGTAGTACTTTATTCGTGCGATTAACACGTTTTTACGATTTTTTCAAAATCGACTCCTACGATTTAAAAAAAAAATCGCCTAATTTTCTACACTTTTTATGCTCTACAAGTAGAGTATGTACCATGTCTTCTGAAATTATTGGGATTCTGTGATTTCGTTGAAAAAAATGTTTTTTTTTTTTAAATTGTGGCTTAATATTCATTTTAGGGCAAAAGTGCACAAAACCAAAGTTTAAAAAATTAAAATAATGACAATTTTTATGCCAAAAATTTATTTGTACAACGCTTAGTTTGACGGCAATTAGTGATTTTCTGTTTTTTTCATATTTACATAAACCCTCCGGAGTAGTTGGAAGGATTTTGTTATTAAAAGTTAAGTTCTATCGGTCAGTTCTAACTGGATATCGAACAAAAACGTAGCTTAGTAGTTGAAAAATTGAATCACTGAGGCGATTATATATTAATACTTTTTACTAAATCCCTCTTCTAATACGGCAAAATAACTTATTAAAAAGGGGAAAAGGGACTACATTACAAAACCACGGAAGATATTTTATTATTGAAAAAATAATGTTCAATAAAATGTCCGTAGTTGTAATAACAAAAAGATAGGAAGAAACACACTCCTGTTTTATAACGTGTCAATATGTGAATTTTCACCGCGTGACTATCTCCTAACACCAATAGAAAAAGACACTGCATGCCTTAAGCGTTTTACGTTTTCAATTTTTGTAATAAATGTACTCTAAGGGATGAAGAAGTTGGAGGGGTGTAACCGAACTCCCTTATCACCATTGAACATTTATTGAAAAATCATTATAGTATTTTAGAGATCAATAATGAACCCTCTAGTACAGAAAATTCAGACATTCTCTTGCCAAAGCAAATAATGAAAAACATAACCTAATTTTAATTATGAGTGCAAATAAAACGCCTGGAAACTAAACTAAGCTCTGTAGACAAAAAGATACAACATGTCATCACGTAACTAAATATCAAATAATGATTTTTACTTTCTCTTGCCTATGTGAATATATAGAAAGGAAAGTATTGTTTTCATGTCGATTTTTCGAAATCGAGTTTTACTGGATCTACACGTTTTCAGACCCCCTGAACCCAAAAACCATGTTTTTAGCGATTGGTCTCTCTGTGTGTGAACAGAATACCTCAAGAACGAAACATCGTACGAACTTGAAACTTAAAACTTAAGTTACATACTACTACCGGACCCGACACGAACATTTTCATTAAAATCGGTCAACCGGAAGTAGTAGTTTATTCGTGTAATTTTTCACTTTTTTCGATTTTCTCAAAAACTGGTCCTACGATTTTTTTAAAAATTACCTGGTTTGCTAAATTTTTTATGCTCTACAAGATAGCGTAGGCGCCATGTTTACTGAAATTCTCGGTGAGGCGTTTTTCACGTAAAGAAATTGTTTTTTTTTTAAGATTGCGGCGTTAATATACATTTTAGCGCAAAAATGTATAGGCTATAATTAAAGTTGTAGAAAATTTAAAAATCTACAACTTTTTTAACAAAAAATTTAGTTGTGTTATAATAATTTATAAATTTAATGCTAAAGGTTTCAAAACTTGAATTAAATGCTGGGGATTGCAATGATCACTACAGTCTTACAATTGGCCAAGAAAATCCCTTGGCCAGAGGCGTTTTAAATAATAGTGAAAAAATGTTTTGAATAAGTGTTGTGTTGTTTAGGTCAACAGCCGAAAGGCTGGTTTGAACCTCTAGAGGTTTTACTAAGTAAAAACGAGGAGTAAGGTGGTTTACAATTGCCTTCCTCACTGAGTTGAAAGAGTATGCTTATCAGCATGCCAGGCCCTCCGAAAAGCACTCACTTTCCACCCTGCAAATGACACCTTCACCTAATTCACCACAGGGTCTGGCTGCATAGTGAAATTCATTACTCTTAGAGGAGATAACTGTGACTAGTGTCTTTTACACCTCTACCTCTTCTGTTCTTAAATAGTTCAATCATATAAGTGGCTGACTATGTGATAAGAAACAGAACTATTTTTTTTAGCCCTGGACCAAACAGATAGAGTGCAATTAAAATAACACTCCACCTGCCCGTTTTGGGCATTTTGAATAAGTATTACCTTTAAACTGGGAGATAAAAAAAATCAAAATTTGATATTTTAAAGTAGATACAGGCTAAACGTAGACGTGGCAACCAACGTTGTATTCCAATTGTCGTTTAATTGAAACTGGTAATTAGATTAAATGATAGCTACGTGGTTAGAATGACGTATAATATATCATACAAATGTAATTTTATTATAAAGTAATTATGCGCGGTAAGGTCTTAAACGTTTCAACAACAAAATGCTTCGTATTATTACAATTCTGTAATTATAACTTTAATGTGCTTACGCAGTCAACAACTGTAGAGAACTCGTATTTGAAATGAATGAATCAAATTTTGAAACGTTTAAATACAGAATCGTATTGCTACAATTTAAAAACAAATATTTCTTAATTCAGAAACGACTAAACTACTGTAAATTATTAAAGCAACTAACAAAATTTATTTTAATATAAGTAATAATAATTTCTTTTATAATAATAGAATTATGACTAGACAATATGAGAAAGAAGATAGTTTCCTTCTTCGGGCACATTCTCAGAACACCAGAGACCAGAGTTTTAAAACAACTGGTAGAAAGATTGATTACATCCAAACAACATCCAAGATGGATAAAAGAGGTCAAGGAAGACATGGCGGAACTACGGATTACAGAACAAGACTTAAGGCAAAAAACGAATAAATTGAAAATATTACACCAAAGTGAGACTAGATTTAAAGAAATAGAAATAAAGAGGAGAAAGGTGATTTATTCGGAAGCAGAACGAGAAAGAAGAGCCCAAGTGATGAGAGATTACTGGGCTCCAAAAATTACTAGAAGATTACTAGAAAAGCCTCCAAAAATTGATTGAGTGGTCTAATATGGCCGTAAAAGCAAAATAAATAAATAAATAAACAGAATTATGATAATTTCTATATCATTACAAAATTTTAATTTTTTGAAAAAAATTAAATTTTTATCAGGTTTACAAAAAAAAATTTATCATCATGTCACCAAGAACGAATATTTTTCATAATTATGTAGCCTAATACTGTAATTTCATTACACAACCAGATAATGTGGTGAATGAAGTGAAGGTGTAATTTTCAGGGTGGAAAATATATGCTTTTAGAGGACTAGGTAGTTAAGCATGCTTTTTCACTCAGTGAGGAAGGAAATGGTAAACCAACTCACCTCGTCTTATTTAGTAAAACATTAAGAAGTTCAAACAAACTAGCCTTCGGCTGATACCCTAAACAATAACTGGAAAATCTAGTATAGTTTAAAAGTTCGAATATTTTGTAAAATGTTTAATTTTTATTTAAGAAAAATAACTAAAAGATGAAAATTATAATGTATTTTTTTATTCAACGAAGGAAAAACATTGAATACAGAATTTAAAACATTATTATATATAATCTGTTAGAAAAAAATTATTTCAACGAGAATGGTGCAGTGAAAAATATAATGTTTTAGGTACAGGCCTATAAAACCAACCGAGAAAGCAAAAAAAAAAAAAAAAAAAAATGTAAAATCTGGCATATTGATAAAAGTGTAAAGTGAAGACACACATGCCGGACCATGCGTTTTCTGAATACAAAGTAAGGTGGTCATTGAAAATTGAACTGGGTACCCCTACCTATTTTCCATCCCTGTATTTCCATCTTTATCTCTTAGATTTTCTTTCTCTCACACTTTTCTCTTTCCCTCTTTATATATTTCTTTTATTATTCTTTATCTAGGTCTTATGTTTGTTGGTTGGCAACCCGGGTAACACATTGGGTTGCGATTTAGAAATTCTGTACCCTACTCTAAATTACTTGACATGTGGTACTCTTTCTTTCCAACTGTGGTTATCCAATATTTTCTACTTTTGTACTGATTTATATTTTCTGTAATCTAAAATATTATTATTGTTATTACTATTTCAAGAAAGAATGAAGGAAAATTTAAAGAAAATTATTGTATTTAAATTACTTATGACTAAGGTTTCAGTTTGAATTGTTTCGAATCCAACGTAAAAGATGATTAACTTTAATATTTATTATACTAATGGACCGAGAAGGAACGTTTGTTTGTACCAGGCAATCTCAACAATTACCTAACTGATTTCAAAAATTATTTCACGTTTGAAAGCTTGAACAACTTCCTGATAATTAAAGGTTAATGTTGTTTAGATCATCAGCAGAAAGGTTGGTTTGAACCTCTAGAGACTCTAACAAGTAACACGAGGAGTAAGGTAGTTTTCAATTGCCTTCCTCACTGAATGGAAAAGTATGCTTATCAGCATGCCAGGCCTACTGAAAAACACAAATTTTCTACCCTGCGAATAACACCTTCACTTAATTCACCACAGGATCTGGTTGTATAATGAAATTCATTAATTTCAGAGGAGATAACTCTGATTAGTATCTTTTACACCTCTACTTCTTCTGTTCTTAAATGCTTCAGCCATATAATTGCATAAAAAACATGTGATAAGAGAGAGAACTATTTTTATTTGTAGCCCTAGAACTAGCAGATAGAGTGCAAATAATTTTAAAATGCTAGACCTGACCGGGAATCAAACCTAGGACCCCTGTTAATGATTCCAGCTGCGTTGACTATTACACCACCGGATGGTGTGTTAGTTCTTGTAAATATAACACTTTAGAAGTCCAACGTGTTTTTCTCTCACAGCTAAATAGATAATACAGCAATAAATCGATAACGGTGTAGATGAATTTTAATAAATAATTTAACAACGATATGATCGTGAAAGTAGACGATATCTAGTAGCTGTATGCTTCTAGCGTAGTAGACTATAACGATATACAGAAGGCTACGGTAGCATTATAATACAAAGGAAATAAATAGCTTCTTGTAAAGTATGTAACAGCTTAAGTACAGAATGGACGGAAGGAATGTGGTAGCTAAAAAAAGGCGAGAAAGAGGGAAACGGAGAGCTCTCTTAAGGGTGTCGGATAATGGATTGGACCAACCGGATTAAAGTGGAAGATGGAAATAAGTGATGTAGGATAAAAAAAGGAAGGCGTACAAAAAATGTATGTGATAAAAAATAAGAAAATAAGAAGAAGAAGCGTCAAAATTCGCGACTTCCGTTTCCTTCATATACCCACTTCTTTTCTGCATCCCTTCAGGACCATTTCCGTCCACCAGGCTGCTCAAGACTTCATCGTTTGATAGCCTTCTCACTCTTACACCCTCACACACTTACACTGACATATTTTTACTAACACTAAATAACATATACACAAATTCTTGAATATCACAAAATCCATACTATAACAACACACTTATTCATAATCTCTTTTTACTTTCTCTTGCTTATAGTTATATATAAATAGGAAAGTATTGTTTTCATGTCGATTTTAAGAAATCGAGTTTTTACCGGATCTACACGTTTTCAGACCCCCTGAACCCAAAAAATCATGTTTTTAGCGATTGGTTAGTGTGTGTGTAACGGTGTGAACAGAATATTTCAAGAACGGAACATCGTACAAACTTGAAACTTGAAACTTAAGTTACATACCACTACCGGACTCGACACGAACATTTTCATAAAAATCGGTCAACCGGAAGTAGTAGTTTATTCGTGTCATTTTTCACTTTTTTGCTACTGGTCCTACGATTTTTAAAAAAATTGCCTCATTTACTAAATTTTTTATTCGCTATAGGATAGGTTAGGCGCCATGTCTGCTGACATTCTTGGGAAGGCTGTTTCCTCGTAAAAAGATTGTTTTTTTTAAGATTCCGGCTTCAATATGCATTTTAGCGCAAAAATGTACTTAATAAAAAAATGTAGAAAATTAAAACCCTACAACTTTTATTTTAAACATTGTTTTGTATAACGTTTAGTTTAGCGGTGATTAGCAATTTTCTGTTTCTTTCTCACGAAAATGTGTGACACATCGATTTTATTAAGATATCAACCTTAGTATGCATTTTACGACAAAAATGTATTAAAAAAATTTATAAGAAATTAAAAGATCTACAACTTTTGTTTAAAGCATTTTTTTCTACAGAGCCTAGTTTAGCGTGAAAGAGTGGTTTCCCGTATTTTTAAGCCCAACTGAGGTTATTTATTTTGATTATTTGTAATGTTTTATTACTAATGTTAGATTATATTGTTCATTATTTACATTGGCAAGAGAAAGTTGTGTGAGTGTTTCACACCAGATTTTTAATATCAATATAACATTTAAAATGGTCAAAAGATTAACAATGTAATTATGAATTAGATAGAAAATTATTTATTTAAACTAATGTAAAATGTACAGAAGTAATTATGTATTAAGATACAGTATAATCTAGTCTGGCCGGAAGTTTATTCTTCCTGGAGTTGAAACCTAAAACTAATATTCGAGGTGGTATCTTAGCATCAACTTAAGAGTGATAGAGGAAATTTAGTAGGGAAATCTGAGAGAGTGAGAAGATTTTTGATAAAGGATAGACAGATAGAGTAGGGTGTATCTATACTTTAAGAAGGTTTAGTGATGATTTCCTAACTCTTCCTGCACCGTTCTTGTATTAATATAAATATGTAGGTAAGTGTTGCCTGTACACGCTAACTATATGTTACATTATAGAATACGGTCTTTCTAAAGACTGTACCAGCTTACAGTTATCTTAAGAGATCTATTTAAATATTCATTAATATGCCTTCTTGTTACTTAACTTTAAAATCTTACTTAAGTTAGTGTACACATTAAAATCCGGATACGAGTTTTATCAAAATTTATTAACCTTTATATACAGATTATTATTATTATTTTGTTTTAATATTTCAATTAACTATTAAATATGTGGCTTAATTAAAATTACTATGAATGAATTTTTAAAATTTTGTTAATATTGTTCTCTGCATTAGTTTGGTTAGTACTACATAAATCTTGGGTAATTCTCTTATCCACTAAGATATATTCTGTGAAAAAATGTTGTTATTTGTTTTCAGCAAGAATTTCGTTAGATATCTTAATAGTCGTACTAAGTTGTATAGAAAAAATTGTCGTACTAAGTTGTAAAATTCAAAAGAAAGCTATTAGGTGTATGGTGGGAGCTAACCAGCTAACCTCATGCAGGCCACTATTTAAGGAGCTTAAATTGCTCACAGTTCCCTCCCTCTACATTTTTGAGGTGATTATGTACGTTAGGAAAAATAATTTTATGGAGAATTTCAATGTTCACAATCATAACACGAGAAACAGGAATGATTATTATGTGGCTAATCACTCCACAAAATTGTTTGAACAAACACCTACTTATGCAGGGAGAAAATTCATAAATAAATTACCCCAATCTTTTAAGTGTTGTGAGGATTTGAATTCTTTTAAAAAAAATCTAAAAAATTACTTGATCGGTGAAACTTTTTATAGCGTACAAGAATTTCTTTCTTGATAATAGTGATACATTGTGTGATTCTTATATGCATTTCAGGTGTTATATCTGACGACATGTCCTGTACTCCTCCTGGAGTCTCCAGGGCGCAAAAAAAAATAAAATAAATAAAAAAAAATTCAAATTTGTAAATCTAAGTAAAAACATGTTCTCGTTAAATACTTCTTTATTCCTGGTGTTTTTTAAAATCAACTTACGCCTATAGTTTCATCCAAAATTCGTGAAAATGTTTAGTTATATAATTGACTTGATAATGCAGGGGTTTTGAATTAAAAATTAAGGTGTATATTTCCCTAGTGGTAGGCAGAGCTAGGGATAACGGAACATGACCTAAAAACAAGACAGAAGAGAAAAAGACACTTCACAACAAAACCACAAGATTGGAAATAAGGATTAAAAAGCAAGAAAACAAGAGTTTTTTCAGAAGCAGAAAAAAATAAGATCTCGAAACATGAAAAAGTATTGGTCTAAAAGAAAAGCGACTAAAATAAGAGAATCCAAAACTTGATTTGGCCCCCTCCGTGGCCCAGTGGTTAGCGTGCTACGCTGCAAAACGGAGGTCTCGGGTTCGATTCCAGGCCAGGATCTAGAAAATTATTACAATGTCAAACCGTACCTCATCTAAATGTAGCTGCTTGTAACTAACATGTCGATGCGACTTAAAATAAATAAAAAATCAAAATTATAAATCAAAGAATAAAAGAAACAAAAAAGGTATTTTCAGGTGAAGAAATGAAGATCGGTGAGAATGAAAGAATTTTGGAAGAAGAAGAAAACCGAAAAATATTAACATTGTTGACTAGAACGATCTCCGATGTAACTGTAGCCAAAAAGAAAAAAGTTAATATAGAATTAAGTTTATGTGTGATTATGATTGCTGAAAATTTTTTAATTTCTTTTCTTTAAGTAGGACTATTCAACGTCTCAGTAAAATTGACTGTCAGTTATTTTGTTTTCTATTTGAGCCTTTTCCTGTAAATTTAGATTTTTAATACTTAGGTACGTTTTTCTCAGAAACAGTTAAACCTAACAGGCTAAAATTTTTACCATTAAAATGATCATGTACATGCACATTCACCGATACTGTTTTAACTTTCTCAGGTGCTCAAAAAAATAGTAATATTCAAAAAACGTAGAAAAAAATAGTAAAAATTTTATGTTATTCGTTATTCTTTTAAAAACTTTATTATGTTCTAACAGATTAAATTGAAAAAATATCCGTAGCTAAAACCACCCTACAATTGTGTTGTTGTTGTTTAGGTCAACAGCCGAAAGGCTGGTTTGAACCTCTAGAGGTTTTACTAAGTAAAACGAGGAGTGAGGTGGTTTACCATTGCCTTCCTCACTGAGTGGAAAAGTACGCTTATCAGCATGCCGGGCCCTCTGAAAAGCACATATTTTCCACTCTGTAAATGACACATTCACTTCATTCACCACAGGGTCTGGCTGTACAATGAAATTCATTACTTTCAGAGAAGATAACTCTGATTAGTGTCTTTTACACCTCTACCTCTTCTGTTCTTAAATGATTCAGTCATTTAATTGGCTGACCATGTGATAAGAAACAGAACTATTTATTTTAGCCCTGCAACTAACAGATCGAGTGTAAATAATTTGACACTCCATCTGTCTGTTATGGGCAGACCCTACAATTAAAAGTGTGAAAAGTTTCATATTCGTATCTTTCACTAATTCTACAAAAAATGTACCTAAATATAGCAAATTTAATAATGGCGGGATACAAAGTACAGTCTCCCCTTGAGTGTTCCAATGAGACCATAAAAGTACAAACTATTCCGTTAAAATCATAAAATTGATATAATACAATAAAGTCCTTATCTACCATAGTAGGAGCAGGAAGTTTTAAATTTTGACGTAAAATAAATTTTAATTTACTGAAGATATGTACAAGATACACGAAAGCGCTATAAACATTGGTAAGTGTTTATGTTACCGTATTCTGGTGGTTAGAAATATATATTTCAATTTCAATACAATAAAGATGTTTTTTTTTTTTTGCGAACTTCTACAGCAATTAAAGCCGTCTTTCGCATTTCAATCGCCAAGCTTCCCGATCCAGCCAATCACCCTCCTGCAGATCTCTCTTGCTCATTGCTTCCATCACCTCCTCCATCCACCGTCTCGTTGGACGGCCTCTTTTCCTTCTCTCTGTTGGGGTCCAATTCCATATCCTACTGGGCCATCTGCTCTCACTCATCCTTCTCAAGTGCCCATACCAAAACAATACTTTTTTCCCAATTTCATCCAATACCCTACTTGGTTTTCCTACTCTCTGCCAGATTGTTTCATTTCGTATATGGTCCATCCTCGAAACACGACAACTGCGTCTCCAGAAGTCCATCTGTGCAGCCGCAATCCTTCGTCTACTTCTCTCAGTTAACTCCCACGTTTCCGCACCATATGTAAGAACGCTTTGTTGTATCGCTCTTCCAATTCTACACTTTGTTTCTGTCCGGATATCCTTTGACCACAAAACTGAATTCAGCATTCCTGTAACTACTTTTCCCTGAGTCACTCTATTTACTATCTCCCGTTGGCTGTTTCCTTCTTTACTCAACACCACACCTAGATACTTATATTCTCTAGGGGGAGCCTGATTCCCTACAGAGCGCGTCCCAGGTGGCGGATCGGGGGGCTCGTCCGGTGGCGCACTTGTGTGTCACTGGGAGGGCTTGAGGGAAATAAAATACCTCTCGCGGACCACACAGGCCGGAGAATACACTCCGTTATCAAAATTCCTGCTGCCTTGCAGTGAGAAGTTGGTTCTTCAAAGGCTAGTGGAAGACAACCCGTATAAAAAATCACCTGGTCCTCCAGGTTGGGGGTTGGAGCGATGGGCCTGCAACTCATCATCCGGAAAACCATAGACCGCAAAAAATTTCAATAACAAGCCTCGGACACGGACTGGAATTACGGATAAACAAAAACAAATAAAGATGTTACAATACCATATAAATCGGACATGCAAAGAAAAGAAATCAGTCAATAAGTCATTTATATGGATCACTAATCGTAGAATAGTAATAGTTAAAGAGATGCCTACAATCCATCCGTATCTACGTCACAGTTAATTTTTAATTTAAAGGATATGTCAAAGTATGTCTCATTATTATTACTGTTAAAGTTAAGACCGCAGATGTATATAAGTAACTAAAGGTGGAGGGCCCATTTAAACTTCCTGGTTAGTTTTGACGCGCCCTCCAGACAATAGTTAAACAATATGGGAAGTGATTTGTGAGATGCGGGCAGAGAAGCCTCATCAGCTTCCGGCCACCGCCCTAGTCCTCATGCACATTTGGAGCAGGCCTCTTCAAAAGAATAGGTGGAGATCTGCTGGTTATCTGAATGTCCAGGTGATTAAAAACTGCGGGTTCTCATTTCTATATAACTTTAAAATGTTCTGAAATTTTAAATATCATCTGTTTTGTTCACACTTACACACATATTAAACGTTTATTTACAAGTTTGTAAAAGTAATGATTCAGAGAGAGAGAGAGAACAATTATCCCGCAATAAAACACATAGGCCTACAGGACATTTTTTTGACACTTTTAATTGAAATTTATGCCCAAAACGGGCAGGTGGAGTGTTATTTTAATTGCACTCTATCTGTTTGGTCCAGGGCTAAAAAAAAATAGTTCTGTTTCTTATCACATAGTCAGCCACTTATATGACTGAACTATTTAAGAACAGAAGAGGTAGAAGTGTAAAAGACACTAGTCAGAGTTATCTCCTCTGAGAGTAATGAATTTCACTATGCAGCCAGACCCTGTGGTGAATGAAGTGAAGGTGTCATTTGCAGGGTGGAAAGTGAGTGCTTTTCGGAGGGCTTGGCATGCTGATAAGCATACTCTTTCAACTCAGTGAGGAAGGCAATGGTAAACCACCTTACTCCTCGTTTTTACTTAGTAAAACCTCTAGAGGTTCAAACCAGCCTTTCGGCTGTTGACCTAAACAAATTGAAATTTAGCCTGTTATTTAGTCTGTAACTTTTTTTTTTGACACTTTTAATTGAAATTTAGTCTGTTACTAAATTAATATAACAATTTCTCTGCCCATAACAGACAGGTGGAGTGTCAAATTATTTACACTCAATCTGTTAGTTGCAGGGCTAAAATAAATAGTTCTGTTTCTTATCACATGGTCAGCCAATTAAATGACTGAATCATTTAAGAACAGAAGACGTAGAGGTGTAAAAGACACCAATCAGAGTTATCTCCTCTGAAAGTAATGAATTTCATTATACAGCCAGACCCTGTGGTGAATGAAGTGAAGGTGTCATTTGCAGAGTGGAAAATATGTGCTTTTCAGAGGGCCCGGCATGCTGATAAGTGTACTTTTCCATTCAGTGAGGAAGGCAATGGTAAACCACCTCACTCCTCGTTTTACTTAGTAAAACCTCTACAGGTTCAAACCAGCCTTTCGGCTGATGACCTAAACAACAACATAACAATTTCTAAATGTGAAGCTAATGTTCCAAAACTTGATTTACTTGAAAGAGCGTGCGGTCATCACGGCAGTCCTACAGTTGGCCAAGAAGATCTCTTGGCCAGAAGCGCTTCAAACGTCTCTGCTTAGTACCCGGTATCGCCCTAGTGTACATGTTTTGTATGAAAGGGTTGTCATGTAATTCAAATTTGTCATGCATCGTCTTGTATAGTTGTTTCGCGACATTACGTTAGGAATTTGTAAGTCTTAGTGCAACATTGAGTTTGTGATGTAAATGGGGCATTGCGTTATCGTTCGTAGAATCTTGTTCTGAATCGCTTGTAGACGTTTCGTGTATGAAGGTTTAGCAGATCCCCAAAGTTGAACTTCATATGTCCAAATTGGTCTTAAGACTGTCTTGTAGATTGTTATTTTGTGTGACATGTTTAATTTAGAAGGTCTATCGAGTAAGCGTTTTAGTTGATAGAAGCGTGTTTTGAGTTTGTGGCATGTGAGTGTAACATGTGCGTTCCATGTAAGATTTCTGTCCAAGTGTAAACCTAAGTAGCGTGTTTGAGTAGTGTGAGATAGCGGAATATTATTAATGTAAACAGGACATTTAAAACAAAATTAATCGTACAATTACCCAATGCCAACTTTATTTGAATCGGTTCATGTAAAAAGGGCTTCAGTCCACTTTTCATCAATTTTCATTTAACAATTAAAAAAATGATGCCGTTAAACATACACACATAAAGGACTTCATTTCTGTTAACTAATTGTGAAATAAACAGTGCTGAGTTTGAATGTTCCGTGCAGAAAGAGCCCTTTCTGCTTGGAATAGAAATTTGTTTCCGCGAACCCAAACATTAGGTTACATTTATGTTGCGTTTTACTTCCTTGGTAATAACAGCTGACCGTTACTTATTTTATTCAATTCCATTTTTACGAAAGTGTAATTTTGTGAGGTTATAGCTATATTTTGTAGGTTTCGAGGTAAAAACTTTATCATGAAACCTTTTTCCTTTCAGGACGATTTACAAAAATCCTGTAGAATTAATTTTGGAAAACTCGAAGATATTCTTTAATTAAAATATAGAGAACTGCCCATAACAGGCAAGTGGAGTGTTAAATTATTTGCACTCGATCTGCTTGTTCCAGGGTTACAAAAAATAGTTCTGTTTCTTTTCACATGGTCAGCTAATTATATAACTGAAACATTTAAGAATAGAAGAGGTAGAGGTGTAAAACACACTATTTAAAGTTATCTCCTCTGATAGTAATGAATTTTATTATACAGCCAGACTCTGTGGTGAATGAAGTGAAGGTGTCATTTGCAGAGTAGAAAGTAGATGCTTTACGGAGAGATGTTTATTATATTATATTAATATTTGAGAGATGTTCATATTATTTTCAAACTATCAAATGAAAAACACATATTTTAAGGTTCTACAAAACCATCATACCAACAAAAACTCAACATATGCAAAAACGCTCAATAAAATCGATCTAAAAACTTGAAAGCAATTGGTAGAGTAGTTTTGAGAAAATGTTTTTTTGTTAACATGATATAAGATTTACTGGTTGCTTTTGAAAAATATATACTATATCAAGTAGTTGTTCCACTAGAACAAATCCTGATAAAATACCAGCATAATAAATAAACAACTTATAAATTATTATAACGGTTTAGACAATAAAACAGAACATAAATACCAAATTAATTTCGCTAATATACGGTCTCAACTATGAAATTTTACACCGGGATATGAAGAGAATTTAGAAAATGTAATTATAATGTTAGAAATTACACTTTTTAAATTTATAAATTGACCGTTTCAAATTCGTTTTGGGTGGGTTTTTGTCAGTTAATGACAGTGGCTATTAGGGTGTTTATAATACTCAATAATTTTCTAGCTACAAAAATCTTGATATCTTTTTGTTTTTTTTTCTTTATGATTTCTTTTGAATGAGTACGAGTAAAAGATTTACAAGTTTTATTCCTTTATTTTTATTATTTTATTTATTTATTTATTTGTTTTATTTAGTTAAACATAATACAATTATTGCTATACTAGCCCATTTACAATATTTTTAACTAAATATACTTGTACGCAAAAACTCTTCTTCACGAAGAATAGAAGAATTATGAATAGAAGAATAATTGTTCTTCACGAAGAAATTGTCCGCGCATAGGAGTAAACAAAAAACTTATTTAGACAAATTTATATATATACTGTTGTTGTTGTTTAGGTCAACAGCCGAAAGGCTGGTTTGAACCTCTAGAGGTTTTACTAAGTAAAAACGAGGAGTAAGGTGGTTTACATTTGCCTTCCTCACTGAGTGTAAAAGTACGCTTATCAGCATGCCGGGCCCTCAGAAAAGCACATATTTTCCACTCTGTAAATGACATCTTCACTTCATTCACCACAGGGTCTGGCTGTACAATGAAATTCATTACTTTCAGAGGAGATAACTCTGATTAGTGTCTTTTACACCTCTACCTCTTCTGTTTTTAAATGATTCAGTCATTTAATTGGCTGACTATGTGATAAGAAACAGAACTATTTATTTTAGCCCCGCAACTAACAGATCGAGTGAAAATAATTTGACACTCCACCATATATATACTAATAACTACTATAAAAAAAAAATACTATTATAAAATCTAACAAGGGTACAAGAAATACATTAAACATTTTTTGTTAAAAGCATTAAAATAAATGATAAATACCATTAAATTTATATAAATAATAATAATAACATTTTTAAACATTACCTTAGATTATGTACAATTGTATTAATACAGAAAAAACTTCTTTTTTCAATAACTAAAACTACTTTATAATAATTTTAGGGAATACATGTGGATATTTTTACTTATGAGAATTAATTCAATTAATGAGCACAGAAACAAACAAAAAATTACTACAATGAGGAAAGCAAAAAATAATCAGAGAACAGTTATTTTAAAACTAGGATAAGTTTCTCCTATGCATTGGTGAGCTCGTATATCGATAGGATATGATATTTAAGTTTATGTAATCGTTTATTAAAACGATTATTGTGGTTTACTTAATTGTTCTAGAAATATGATTAATTTAAATTATTCTTATACAAGTATTAAATTTTCGTTAATTCCAAATTTTTTTATAACGTTTTCTTGGCTTCATGAGTGGTACAATAAGGTATAATCGACCATCGATGGATCTTCTACGTTCGTTCTTCTAAACTCATTTTGCATTACTTTTTATAATTTAAAACAATTATTTTCCTATGATAAAATTTCTGCTCATAAAAGACACGTCAAGTGTTAAATTATTTACACTCAATCTGTTTGTTGCAGGGCTAAAATAAATAGTTCTGTTTATTATCAAATAGTCAGCCAATTAAATGACTGAAATATTTAAGAACAGAATAGGACTGGTAGAGATGCAAAAGACACTAATTAGAGTTATTTCCTCTGAAAGTAATGAATTTCATTATACAGCCAGACCCTGTGGTGAATAAAGTGAAGGTGTCATTTGCAGAACGGAAAATGTGTGCTTTTCAGAGAGCCCGGTATGCTGATAAGCGTACTTTTCAACTCAGTGAGAAGGCAAAAGTAAACGACCTCACTCCTCGTTTTAATTAGTAAAACCTCTACAGGTTCAAACCAGCCTTTCGGCTGATGACCTAAACAACACCATAATATATTAATCAAAGTATGTTATAAGCTAATTGCCTATAGCCTAACAGTCAGGTGGAGTGTTAAATTATTTGTATCTGCTAGTTCCAGGGTTATAAGAAATTCTGTTTACCACATGGTCAGCCAATTAAAAGACTGAATCATTTTAAAACAGATGAGATAGAGGTGTAAAATTAACTAGTCTGAGTTATCTCCTCTAAGAATAATGAATTTCAATATACTATCAAACACTGTGGTGAATTTAGTGAAGGTGTAATTTGCAAGATGGAAAGTAGATCTATTTCAGAGAGCCTGGCATGCTGATAAGCATACTTTTCCACTCAGTGAGGAATACGAAGGTACACTTCTCGTTTTATTTAGTAAAGCCTCTAGAGGTTCAAACCAGTATTTCGGCTGATAACCTAAACAACAACAGGCAATATACTCGTAAGATAAAAAGAAAATTGACATTGTATTCCTAGAAATATATAAATATAACCATAAATATTTGGAAATTTCAATTATATTAATTCTTTACAATCAAAAAGGTAATATCTTGTAACCGGCATGAGTTAAAATAATTGGGTGTGAAACATTCAATGAATTTCTCTTACCAATGTAAATAATAAAACACGTAACCTTTAAATCTCGGTGTTTACCAATTTTTTTTTTTTTTTTATATCCCTAATTTGTGTACGTTGCAATCTTTTCAATTCAGAACAATAAGCAACCCCATGACCCAATGAGATGAGGATGATGTGTATGACGTGTAAATGAGGTGTAGTCTTGTACAGACCTAGGCCGACCATTCCTGAGAGAGTATGGTTAATTGAAACCCAACCATCAAAGTACACCGGTAACCACTGTCTAGTATTCAAATCCGTATAAAAGTAACTACCTTTACTAGGATTCGAACCAGGAACCTTCGTCTCCGAAAATCACCTGTTAAACAGCTGATTTTGGCGACGACTTTACCTCTAGACCAACCCGGTGGGTTAATTGGTTTACCAATTTTGATAAGCGAAATATACAGAAAATAACTATTTTTTTTATTGTAGATTTACTGCAACTAGTTACTTGAAACTAACGAACCGTTTTTTTAAAGCGATATTATCTCTCCCCTCTATGTATACGAGTCACCCACTGGTGCTAGCACTTTTTTTCTAATGACACTTTACAGTGTTCTATAAACTTATTAATTTCTTAAATTTCTAACTTAATCCTATTGTTAATTTAAAGATTAATTTAGTAACATACATAAGTATATAACTTAAAAGTAGCTTAATATTAGGTTACTTGTAGCTAACCGTTAGTTTTAGTAACTTATTATATACATGACTTAAATATTGTTGTTTTAATCCCTAATTTGTGTACGTTGCAATCTGTTCAATTCAGAACAATAAGCAACCCCATGCCCCAATGAGATGAGGATGATGTGTAAGACGTATAAATGAGGTGTAGTCTTGTACAGACTCAGGTCGACCATTTCTGAGAGAGTATGGTTAATTGAACCCCAACCATCAAAGTACACCGGTAACCACTGTCTAGCATTCAAATCCGTATAAAAGTAACTACCTTTACTAGGATTTGAACCAGGAACCTTCGTCTCCGAAAATCAGCTGTTAAACAGCTGATTTTGGCGACGACTTAAATATAATTTACTCTTATTTATATTTTAACAGTACTTTTTTTTTCTTAAAACACTAAATCCACCAGCTTAGTTCTTTTCACTCGCCACACTATTACACTTTAGTTATCTTATTTTAACACACTAAATCTACAGGCTTAGTTTTTTTCAGTAAAATAAATCACTAATTGACGCTAAAATAAGCATTCCTTGTAGTACATTTTCTGGTTTGTCAATACCAACCTTATAAATTTTTTAACTCCCAAAATTTTTACTTTTAGTCGATATACTAATAATTAAATCGGTCATTTCAGAAAGCCCATAAGTCAAAAAACTAACTTTTGAAAAAATTAAAAAACTTGTAATTTATTATGTTTCAATTAAAAGAATATTAAAAATATAACTTGTTCAAAGGGCTGTACCCTTTAATATTAAAGATACTTTTGTTTTTTTTAAAGACAAGCCATTTGTTTTAAAAAAATAAAAATTTAGACTTAAGGGTGTTCTGAAATAAATTGCAGTAAAATGTTTTTGTTTTCTGTAAAGTACATTGTTAGACCAGAAGAAAATTGTGCTGTACAATAGTATTCATTTACTTATTTCAGTAGTTTACGTTATGACTTAAAATAGCTTTCTGAAATAATAAAAATTGAAATTCTTAACTTAAAGAAAGAAAATTGCTGATTTTCAGAGCTATTCACGTTGTTCATTGTTATCATAAACAGTAGACTAGTTAAACACCTTAAAAATATTTTTGCATAGAATCTTTGTATGTCTTCTTTCACTAGAAAGCTTCAAAAAAAATAGCCACTTTCATTTTTCAATTAAGAGAAAACACTTTATATCCTTAAGGATAAGCCTTTTCTTAGTGTTCCATTAATTAAGGAAAGCCAGACTTATGTGATTTTTGTAGGGATGGTGTGTTTACATTCAGTGAGTTCTAAAATGCACTAAAGAAACAAATGTAAAATTTTGACTTATGGGCTTTCTGAAATGACTTATTCAATTATTAAATATTTTGAATAAAAAAATATTATAGAAAAACCTATTTTGAAAATCTGATTGGTGCTGTAATGCTATTCCAAATCCGATTAACGGATTTTTCATGTATCATGTATATTTAATCTAAATTATACCTTCCGTTGGTTAAGAGAATTTTAAATTTTTCTACATATTGTTTAAGAAAAGTAAATATATAAAAATGTCTATTAAAAGATTTTTAATATAAAATATGATAGATGAATTCTTTGAAAATATAATCAAACTGTCCGAAAACAGTAATCTGAAATTTTACAACACAACTTTTCTTTTTTTTTTGGTGAAATTAAGATAAGCTTACAGCATGACCTAAAGTCCTTTACACTAACTCTCAACCCTCGAAACCGAGCTTTTTTTTAAAGGGTCTAGAAGAATAAAAATTTGCATGTGAAAACAAGCTGCTCTCTCTTGGTTAGGAGAAAGATATTCAGTGTAGTCTTGTTATTTATGGGAGTTGGTTCGCGTCATCTTATCAAGAAACAGAAGAAGGACCGAGGGGGTTGCTCCTTCAGGGAAAATACCGATAACACGCACTTCTCTATATAATAAATGAACGGATATTCTGGTCATAATAGGGTCTGCGCCGCATTAAATCCCTGAACTGCATATCAATGGTCTCCATTTCAAACACTATTTATTTACAACACAAACTTATCCTTTCTTTCCAAATGGATCACTCAAATCTTTTATATTTAAAAATATTACAAATAAATCAATATTAGGCTATTTAACGATAATAGAATTATTCAAGTTTTTTAAGAGTCTCACGTGGAACGGTACACGGGAATAAAACGAGAAAGAGACTCCAGGACAGGTTCAAAAAGTTGTACAAATTTCTTTCACGCAAATCCAAGTTACCAACTATATTTAAATTAACCATTTACAGCTTTTACCTTCGACCAATAATGGTGCTATGCCAGTCAACTTTACTGCTGTGCAAAACCATCGGTATTAGCAAAAATTCAATCAAAGCTTTTACGGAGGATAGTTAACGCCCCCTATTACGTAACCAATGAAACGCTACACTCAGACCTTAACGTAACCTACATAAATGACGTTTTCTTTAAACTCTATACAAAATTTAGGAAGAAACTCGAGAACCACCATAACCCATTGATCTCAAATCTGGCTACCCAAACTCTACCAAACAATCCAGTAAGATGACTAAAACGTCGATGGAGCCGGGATCTCATCAATTAACGTAGTACTGTAATTAATAATAATAATTTTTTTTTTATAATGTCCTCCGCTCACCTGTTACAGCCATCCCAACCTCCATGAAAGGGACTAACAGGGAAGCGGAGACGACCTACATGAGTTGAAGTAGTGCAGAAACAGATAGAAATCCTTGAAACGCTGCACTTACCAATCGGGACGTAAATCCAGGGGACGACAAAAGAAAAAAACACTAACTACATAAGCCTAAAAGCTTATAAGTAAATTTGTGCAAGGATTGGCAATGATACCACACCTACAGCGAGAAAAAATAACAATGAGAAAGAATACAAACACTAACAATAAGAAAAACAATCAAGCTAACAGCCAAGTAAAAAAAAAACAATTATCAAAACAGGAGTCCTATATGACTTAATAACGCTGGTAGGCTACTCAGTTCACCTACCAACTTGTCATATGGCTGTCCCAACTGGATCAACCCATCCAACATAATACAAATTTCCTCTTGAACGTTGATATATTTTTGTTGGATATATCAACCCCGCATTCGTCAACAACATTCATAATTTTAACGCATCTTGCCAGGGGGAGATATTCGAGTCTTTACCTTGTAGTCCAAAAGCCTGCGCCCTCTGGAGTTCACATAAGGCACCCTGTACGCTACATGCGCAATATTGACACTGATACCTCCAAAATAATTATTATTTTGATTTTCTGTCAGGTCTGTCTTGGTAATATTTTATCGTTATCGTATTTCACTTAGAATAGTGTTTATGGTGAATTACGTCATTGGTTATGAAGCTAGGGGAATCTGTAATAAGTCTAAGGATCTTACATTGTAAACGCCGCAAGATGGAAAAGTTAGATGAGTTTGTTGATCCCAACAGTTCGATTCCATACGTCCATACTGGTTTTAATATTTTCTTATAATTAAAAAAAATATTGCCCAGCAAAATAATTTTCTGTTTAACAACCAATATAGCTTGCGTAATCTAGTGTCCAACTGTTTACATTTCGTCCATATATGTTTTTCACTTGACAATTTTTTCATGTGAACATTTTTCTTCTAACGCCAAGTGAAGATTTTTTTGTTATTTTTTTACCCTCCACTTTACCACGTCATAAAGAAGTCTTTTTAATATACCTGACACTCATTCTGCAGTTAAGTCTAAAGCAAGGACAACAGTGTCGTCTGCAAAGGCAGCTGTTTTAGTTTGTTGAGTTGTGGTAAAATCAAATGTGTAAAGTACGTAAACGTATGGACTAAGCATGCTGTCTCAAGTTCTGCTATATTAGGAAGAGAAACTACATTATAATCTATTAAAGCAGTCCTTAATTTTTTTTAGAATAAATAACAAACTTTTTAAATTTACATTCTAAGTTTTTTATTTTAAATCGTTAACTTAACCTATAAGTTTAAATATAAATCACGAGTAAAAATTTCAATTTATTCTTTTAAAAATTTAAATTATTTTGCGTAAGAGTTTTTTTTCTATATAGTTCCCTATTAGGTAACAGGACATGTACTTGACAGTGAAATTATAGATTTTATTACAATACTTATTATTTTAAATTATTTATAAAATTTGCGTTAAACCATAAATAACATTTCAGTTAATATTTTAGTTTGTTAATTTATAGAAAAGAATTTACAAAATTATTCTTTAAAAATCTTTCAACTGTTTTATTATAGTTATTATCTAATTACGGTAATATGTCAAAGACAATTATGTATAGTTTAATAATGAGGAAGAAAACAGAATATTTTCAGGTCACCTAAATGGCGCAATGGTTTATAAAGTAAGTTCAACATTAATGTTAAAATAGGAAATGCCAGGTTTGATTCTCTGCCAGAGTTTATAAAATTTTAACCTACGGATAATGTAGACAAATCGATTATAATCGATAATGATCAAGTAATCGAAAGTTTTTAAATTTTTTTCAGTTACTGCTACATTACAATGTGTTTATTTTATCTGAATAATAATTAACTATTATGGCAAAGAGCGTGAAGAACTAAACGAAATCAAACATCTATTGATCTGTATTTAAATTTTGATTACAGTATTTTTATAAAGCTAACAATATTATCATCTCAACTTTGATTTTTGATCTCCCCAAATTTAGTCTACCCAAATAATTCTGAAATCTTTAAAGTGAATTTATTGTTTATGTACCAAGGTAAAGTCAACATGATCTTTTAGACTAGACTTGATTATTCTAAAATTTCATATTGAAATTTTCAGAAATACTGTAAATTGTATTCCGTATTTCCAAATGTATTGAAAATTTATTTATACAGATTTATTTTCTTTGATATACAATTTTGTATTTTTCACTTAATTTGTTAAATTTACCAAAGACAAATTTTTAGACTGTATTAGTAAAATTCAAATTATTTATAAAATAGTTAGGTTTTTTTTTGGTTAAGGTCCGACTGTTCTACAATTACTGCAAATGCAGACGGTGAAGGATGAAATAATGTTTTTTAACGTATAAAAATATTCCGTGCCTGAATGGGATTCGAACCCAAGACCGCATGATGAGGGGCGAGGTGACCTCCGCGTTGTAGGCTAGTGCACAAACCACTACGCTAAAAAATTCTAAAGTGTTTTTAAACTATGCATGTAATTTTCAAAGATTAAACAAAGTTATTATTTAATAGACTTATTAAATATTATAAAATTTCTAGTGTAATTTTTTATTACTGGTATTAAATTTAGGTAATTTAATATATTATTTTCTATAATTTATTATTTTATCACGGATTAATAAGAATAAAAATATATTAAAGTATTACATGTTAGATGAAACAGATGAATGAAATGGGGTTTGTAAATGTCTGTATATAAACGGTGGTAGAGTCAATCCCTTTATTTCTCTCCCGTTTGGTCTGCGGTCTCTTCTTCAACTTGTGGTTCAAGTTAAAGGATAAAAGGACAGGGCAGGATAACCAGGAAAAAGACTTAAGGGGATACCTTAGGGTTGGCCGCTTTCTCGACCTGTGGCTAGTTCCTTTCCACAATTTTAAGCCTTCGTTGAAATAGGCTACAATTTGAAACCACATTTCTCCGATCTGGTTGTTCTACTCTCTTCGACTTATATGAAACACTTCGTATAAATATACTTTCCAATATTTATTATTTTTATTATAAATCTTATAATAAAAATTATAATTAATAATATATTAAAATACATAAATATATTCTTTCAAACTAACAGCAATATGGAAAAAAAGAAAACACTTACCAATTATAGGACTTTCGTGTATAAAATACACATCCTCAGTAAATTTTCTCAACATGCGGTCTTGGGTTCGAATACCATTCAAGCACGGCATATTTTCATACGTTACAAAAAAATCTATTCGTCCTTCACCGTCTGCATTAGCAGTAATTGGAGAACAGTCGGACGTTAAACCAAAAAAAAAAAAAATTTTTTCTTATTCTTTGTATTCCTTTTCTGCCATGATGGAAGTAAAAAGTAGAAAGTTTTAAATTTATAAATTTTAAATGTTAACGACCCACCGGGTTGGTCTAGAGGAAAGTCGTCGCCAAAATCAGCTGTTTAACAGCTGATTTTTGGAGACGAAGGTTCCTGGTTCAAATCCTAGTATACTTTTATATACTTTTAGTAGCTATACTTTTATCCTAGTTGAACTTTTATACAGATTTGAATGCTAGACAGTGGTTACCGGTGTACTTAGATGGTTGGGGTTCAATTAACCATACTCTTTCAGAAATGGTCAGCCTGGGTCTGTACAAGACTACGCCTCATTTACAAGTCATACATATCATACATATCATACATAAATTCAGAACAATAGCAACCCTGGGGTTGCTATTGTTCTGAATTGAACAGATTGCAACGTACACACATTAGGGATTAAAAAAAAAATGTTAACAAATAAAAGAATGAGAAAAATCTATTGAATATTATTTTATTCACAAAAGTGCTATAAGTTGGTAAGTGTTTACTATTTTACCGTTTTATGTACTGGTAGTTAAAGAATATATAATTCGATTACCAATCTAACACGGCTGTTGAAAATACCTGATGCATTAGATGTTTGATAAAATAAAAAAATGTATAATATTATATATAAATAATAAAACCATTTTTGGAATAAGGTGTCGACACTTAGGTAGCTGAAGGAGGTACAGCGGGATGTAGAGGAACTTGGAATCACTAAACAAGACCTGCTAACAAAATCAGCTAAGTACAACTAACTATACTATTTTTGAAGACGGATTACCTCTGAACGTACGGATTGCCTCCTAACCACTTCATAGCTAGCCAATGACTTGCCAGCAATGTTGACAATACTTGCTCTCGTAGCTCTGTTATATATTTCGTCAGCAATTTTTTTTTAGTCTTTCAAAAACAATTATAACCTATGAACATACAACAGCTGATTATATTATACACCATTGCATGTTAATGCGTTCTATAATCGATGTGTTCAATACGAGATGCATGACACGAGTGAACTAAAGTAGCTCTTATACGCATGCGCGCGTAATGTTTGTCAAGTACAATCTGACAACGCTGGCAAAGTTCTGATTGGTTTAAACGCAGCAGAGCTCATCAACCGTGAAAAGTATATTAGTCAAGACCAATATGCTAACATTCGAACCAAAAACCAGAAGAGTGTACAACAGGGTGTTTACCGACGAAGACTGGAAACAGAGATCGGAACGTTTTAAGAAAATGGGGGCCAAATGAAAGGAAGCCATGCTTAGGAGAGCGCGCTTTTCAAAGAAACCCAACAATGGAACAGACCTAAACTTGAAATAGAGTGATCTTATGAGGTCTCAAAAGTAAAAAAAAAATATATATAATATATAGGCCTATATATATACTACAATAAAAACTTTATTGTATTTTATTTTTATTTTACTTTTTTTCCACTAGTTTTTTGATTTATCAACTACTTAGCCACAAAATTAACGACCTGGGTGGTTAATGACTTTTCTTTTATACTTCTATTTTCTTCTTAAAATTTCCACACTGATGAAAGATACATTCTGATCCATATAATTCTTTAGAAGTACTCATATACTTTCCACAGTAATCCTATTAAAAATCGAATAAAATAATACCTAGATAAGAAGATAAAAAAGCAGAAACAATAACAAATATGCATTTATTTAATAACTTAGAATACAACATAATTGTCAAAGTTGTTAAAAAGAACCCTAACTGTAAACTTTTGTAAATAATCATACAAATCATTTAATACAGAATTCGTTAATTTTAATAGATGACAACTTTGAACCCTAACTGAATACATAAAATACATAAAAAACAAATAAACAGTTATGTAAATAAATAATCCCCTATAATTACGCAAAATCATAAAACCGTCTGAGAAAACAAAATAATATATTTCCAAATATGAATATAAATAATAAATAATTTATTTTAATAAGATACTAATTAATAAATAGCCTGCATTAACAATAATATGTTTAAAACAGAAAAATATGGAATTGTTTTAGACAAATGACATTAAATTTTATAGGTATACTAATGAGTCAAATATATATAATATAAAATACATTGTATGTATGTGCTATATACGTAAAACACGCAATATTACATTATTGAATTGTATTGTAAATACAATATGTATATTGCATTGTTAATTAACAAGAAAATTTTATAATATATTGCATTGTAAATCAATATACTCAATTAATTAATAATCATGACATTACAAATTACGTGACGTATATTAAGGATTGTATTGGTAATAGCGGGAGGAGGTCTTTTGCTTGCATTGTACCTGGGTTATCGCACACCGTGACTTCTATGAGAACGTACTCGTAAAACATGTAGTGGTGTTTTGCCGTGCGGAATGGAATAAAATTGGTTATTAAATTGTTAAAAAATATATTATTGTAAATTCATCGTTATATTATTATTTACTACATATATATTTGACTAGAATTTCTATTTCGGTATTGTACGTACATTGAGCTGCACTATTTCCGTATATGATATTTAACGAACGGTATGGAAATTTACTTTAACGAGAAGAAGAAATTATACTGTGGACAATTTGAACTGGCACAACTCTTGCTCTACGTTTACACACAGTTCCGCATAAAGTATATCCATAACCTATTATTTCAACAAGGTCTACAAATTTTAATGTACACAAATGCCAACAACCTTATTAAAATGGATAAACTTACAAATAATTACTTCATTTTAAAATATGTTTTTACCCACCGGGTTGGTCTAGAGGTAAAGTCATCACCAAAATCAGCTGTTTAACTGCTGATTTTCGGAGACGAAGGTTCCTGGTTCAAATCCTAGTAAAGGTAGTTACTTTTATACGGATTTGAATACTAGACAGTGGTTACCGGTGTACTTTGATGGTTGGGGTTTAATTAACCATACTCTCTCAGGAATGGTAGGCCTGGGTCTGTACAAGACTACACCTCATTTACACGTCAAACACATCATCCTCATCTCATTAGATCATAGGGTTGCTTATTGATCTGAATTAAACAGATTGCAACGCACACAAATTAGGAATAAAACAAAATGTATTAATTTATCCCAGTAAAAATTTAAATTATACATTACAAGAACTAAACTATACTCTACAGACGCACGCAACTAATTAAACAAATTGGTCTGAATATATTATAATGAACAGAAAATCATATACGAAAACAAAATATTAGACACATCATTATGTCGGACAGATTATTATTAAGAACAACAGTGAAAACGAAGTGTAGTGATCGTGCGTGACTCGCATATTACAGTAGCGATTGTATACTTTTGTGACTGTACCGTCGTTGCATGGCGAGGTGCGAAGAGTGAAGTAAAAAAACACCGAAGCAGCTTGTGCCAATTCGAATTGTCCAAGGTATACCCAGTGATACTTACACACCGTTTTGAACCACGGATTTTATTTGAACATCAAACCAAGAATCTTTTGTATTTACACGTTCGATGTCCCACAGTTTGGAAGCTCCTGGTAGCTAGGTCAAGGGCTAGTTGGTTTGGATGGTCATTTAGTCGTTCGCGAAATTTATTATGGAAGGACGCGGTTAGTTTGGTTACTATCGGAATTTCGAAATCGTCGTGGAGGGTTTTATTACAGCAAATTATATAACTGGAGCATTTAGGAACAGAAGATGCAGAGGTTTAAAATACACTAATCAGAGTTATCTTCTCTGAGAGCAATGAAATTTATTACAGAGCCATACCATGTAAAGAATGAAGTAAAGGTGTATTTTCAGGGTGGAAAGTAGATACTTTTCAGAGGGTCTCGCTTACTGATAAGCATACTTTTCCACTCAGAAGGTAGGTAATGGTAATCCACTTCACTATTCGTATTACTTACTAAAATCTCCAGTGCTTCAAACCAGCCTTACGGCTGATGATCTGAACAACACATTACTGTTCTAACAGTAGTAGATGTATAACAATACAAAATAATTAATACTATACTAAAAACGAAAGATTTAGACGGGTGAATTCTCGCTCGTATATCCCTTCCACAAACTCCTACGTGCTTATAGACTCCCCTTATCCTCTTTACAGTGTTACAAGTACACTGTTTTTACATGTTTGATTAAATAAAAGTAGTTCATTCACTGTACTTTTTAATTTACTGTATTTATTATTTATTACATTTATTTACTGCAGCTGGATAATATATTATTAATATAAATATAGCTTACAAAATATAATTTACATCTTGTTTTAATTTTCTTACAAAATATAAACTTCACAGGTAATAAAAACATACATGCAGTAGTCCTGTACAATTAAATACGATAAGCTAATTTTTAAACAGGAAAATAGAAGTTTCAATTTTTTTTGAACGCATACGTCGCAAATATATAAATTATTACTTGATGTGTATTAGATATTATAGGCGGAGTACATTTTTTAGCGTAATGGGTGAAATAAAGTTTAAATAAGGTTTGAGTTTTAAGTCAACAGGAGCAGTAAGAGAGGAGAAAAATTGCTCGACTTGTGGGAGGGGCGAGGTGAGGAAGTGGCGAAGTACACAGCAAACTCCCACCCGCCTTAATTTACGATGCTTATTATAATGAAAATAAAACAAATGTTTATAGTGTGCGCCTGGCCTTAAATTAGCTTTTCTTAACAAGACGATAAGAATGGACAAAACAGAATAAAATAACATAATGATGTCCTACATTATATAAAATGGGTATTAAATTAATTTATGACAAGGGATTGAGTCCTTCGTCCTTTTTTCTTTCCTTTTTTTGAACCTTTTCCTTTTTTGCTTGTAATTCATCATTCTCTTTCTTTTAATCATTCTTCTTATATTAAAAATCTAACAAAATTTCTTTCTCTCTCTTTCACTCATTCACAGATTCTTTTTAAAAGGTCAAAAGTACACAAATCCAGTTGTTTATCTTTTTCTTACAACACTATTTTAATCAATCCTAACTTCTTTCAATAACCACATCTCTAATATTTAGAAATAAATAAATAAATAATAAAAAATAACATGGTCACAATTTGATGAAATATTAACCAATAAATATTAAAACTAATATTACACCCACAATAACACATTAAAATTTTATAGTACCATAAAAATAAAGTTCCATAAAAAAATATAAGATAAGATTCATTAAATTTTTTTTAGGTTTATTTAAATTTTGGTGATTGTTCATAAAATGATCACGAATACGTTTTTATAATCATTGAAAACACGTAGAATATTAATGTCAAATAAAATTTAGTAAATTTTTTATTACACAGGACAACCATTATAAAATTCTGAATTGTTTTCTTTTAAACTTATGATATTCTTTATCTTGCTGTAGTTGATTTCACGTTCAGAATGCAGTACGGGAAGTCCATACGCAATTTCATCTAGAAGTTTGAGCGCTACTACCCTAAGCAAAAATATCGTCTCAGCTCTACAACACGTTTTCATTTACAAACTCTTAATTGAATCTATATATATAAAATTCGATGTATGTGTGTGTATGTATGTGCGTGTATGTTCCCCTTTATCTCCTTAATTACTGAACCAATTTTCATGCAGTTTTTTTATGTTGTAACTATGATGCCGGTGCAGGTTTTAGGCTATTGAAACCCTAAAAAAGTTAGCCCTAAAGGGTTGAAAATAATGTTTATGTCCTACATTAAGGCTTTATCAGGTTAGATAATCTTCTGCTTTTAAACCAGCTGATGTGATTCAAATAAAGATTTGTCATAAATAAAAACATATGATTTAGCAAATAGTGACGTGGTGTTAAGGATCAGCTGGTGACAACATCACATGATAATTTTATTACGTAGATACGATTTTGTATTGTTGAGAATTTTATAAAAGTAAAGTTCCAAGTTTCTTTAATATGTTTTAATTTTATTTTAATTGGTGAGTGATCAATTGCTTTGATATTTTATTTTGACTTTTTTATTCAACGTAGATTTAAGTTTTTGGTTTTGAAATTATTTTTTTTGTGTTTGCTTTTTTTATATTTTCAATAATGCTATCAAAAAAAACATCACTGGGAAGAAAATCTTCAAAAGCAAAAAAAAAACTTCAAAAAGCAAGAACTGAAACGGAGGAACAACGAGAATCTCACCTATTTTTCTGCTATTTTCTGCTAAATATTTAAAAAAAAAGTGGTTACACCATTTTTGCGTCCAAAGCCGCGACGGGGCATGCTAGTTTTATATAAAATTGTTTATTAACGAATTTACTTGCCCATAACAGACAGGTGGAGTGTCAAATTATTTACACTCGATCTGTTCGTTGCAGGGCTAAAATAAATAGTTCTGTTTCTTATCACATGGTCAGCCAATTAAAAGACTGAATCATTTAAGAGCAGAAGAGGTAGAGGTGTAAAAGACACTAATCAGAGTTATCTTCTTTGAAAGTATTGAATTTCATTATACAGCCAGACCCTGTGGTGAATGAAGTGAAGGTGTCATTTGCAGAGTGGAAAATATGTGCTTTTCAAAGGGCCCGGCATGCTGATAAGCGTACTTTTACACTCAGTGAGGAAGGCAATGGTAAACCACCTCACTCCTCGTTTTACTTAGTAAAACCTCTACAGGTTCAAACCAGCCTTTTGGCTGAAGACCTAAACAACACAACGAATTAACAAACATTATAAATAAAGCAAGTTTTCTTTTATAGTTCCATGATTGAGTTATGTATTCCAAGGTTGGTGTTAAATGATATGAAAGAATTTAGGCCTACACATTACGCTAGGAAATGAAACAGAACGAAACAACAGTCCGGTAAGTCCATCTCATTAATTATTCATTAAGTTTTTTCATTCTTTGTTTTGTTTTTTTTTTTGTACTAGGTTGACGGACGAGGAGTAAAAGATTCACGTTGAAAAAAGGAGAGTCAGATGAGAGGGGTAACACTAATTCTGTCCCCCACGCTTAATTCACCTACGCGGGTCACTGTTTTCAAAACAATGGACTGCCAGTTTGCTTATGTTATGGTTAGGCCGTGACAATTCATATCGCTAGCTTGCTTACTTTCATTTTACTCTCATGAATCCTAAATGTAGGTCTAACTTCACATAAACTATTTTTATTGTTTTATATATGAATTTATAAATCTTAGTTTTAGTTACAGTCATACAATATAAATTATTATTAAAATAAAAATTGTAGGCAAATTAAGTAGCAATTTACAATATGATGTAAAAAAACAAAACAAAATATAATTTTCTCTGATAATTCGTTATTGAGGGAGACGATACCCCTCAATATTTTGCAATACAGACCTGAAAGGGAAGAGAGATGTTGGGAGGCCACAGAAAAGATGGCAATAATTCAATAGTTTTGTCCCTGTTGTGAATCCTTGATTATGAAAAGATAATGTTTTACGGATCAATAAATTTTTAGGCCTATATAAAAATTGTATCAGTCGTACAAAATTTAGACCGAAAAGACTTCAAGCGATTAATATTATTTGATTTTTTTGAACCATAAAATTTTATTTGCATAAGTCCAAATTGGTAACTTAAAGTTACCGTGGGCAGTCATTTTTCCGAAATGTGAATTTTATGTATGTCTTTTATTTATTTATTTATTTAAAGTGGCATCAAGTGATTAGTTATAAGCGACTACGGTAGATTATGTGACTGTAACTGTGGAATATGACTTATGCAAATTTTTAGACCCTGGCTGGGAATCGAACCCGGAACCTCCGCGTGGTAGGCTAACGCGCTAATCACTACGCTACGGAAATAATTTATGTTAATTTGCATATTAACAAAAAATTATGATTCCATTATAGATAAAAGAATGTTTTGTTTCATAATAATATATTTTTACTTTCAATTATTATTACATAATACTGGTCACCATTCGAATTCGATCACCGAACTGTTGTTACTTAATATTTGAAAGCTGATAGATTAAACCATTCGAGAGTTAATATCTTAACCTTTATAGTAACAATAGAATAAAACTCGTGTCTACATTTTATTAATACATTACATACGAATAAATGTCACAGTTTAATTTTCAACACAAAGCAAATCGATAGAAAATATTGTGTAAGAAATTAAGTTATTACCTTTAAAATACATAATTTATGACACAAATAATAAGATATCAATAAACATAAATTATCTACTTGAAAAGTAACGACATAATTTTAATCTTTTGTTAAATTATATTCTAATTTTCCTCAATAAAATTAAATGCAAAAATGAGAAAAAATTAGAAGTTTTTCAACTAAACTAGCACATGTGTTAATCTTATTAAAAACCAATTAGGTTTAAAAGTTCAACTGTACCTAAGTTACTAATATAAAACAAGAATAGCCTTTCCGGCAAATATAACAAAATGTTTAATTTTTAAGGGAAACATGTCTATAACAACGTACAAACAATTACAATTTTATTTAAATGTAATATCAGTAGTAACCGAAAGGCTGGTTTGAACCTCTAGAGGCTTTGCTAAGAAAAACGAGAAGGGATTAGGTTTACTATTGCCTTCCTCGTGAAAAAGAGTGTAAAAGTATGCTATCAGCATGCCATATCCACTGAAAAGCAACTAATTTTCACCCTGCAAATGACACTTTCACTTCATTCACCACAGAATCTGAATGTATATTGAAATTCATTACTCTCAGAGAAGATAAATCTGATTAATGTCTTTTACATCTCTATCTTTTCTGTTCTTAACTATTTCATCATATAATTAACTGAACATGTGATAAAAAAATAACTGTTTTATTAGCCCTGGAATTAGCAGATCGAGTGCAAATAATTTAACAAATGATATAAATCAAAAATGTATATTTGAAATCAACTCTAATGGTTCTAATGAAGTGTAACTCATTTTTCGATATCCTATCAGAGATATTTCAAGGAAAACTTCTTAAAGAACTTTTTTTAGAGAAAAAGATAAATAATATTTTCCCGAAAATAGTCTTCAAATAGATTTTTACGAAATAAAATCCAAATACAAATATTAACAAAAACAAAAAAATGTACAATTATTTTTGTACTTAGTCGTATTTAAAATTTTAAAAGCGGACAAACTGTTGAGTAATGCATAATGTAGGCCTACTTTACCTTCGGATATTATTGTTTTATTTTAGTAAGAAACTGAAGGATAATATTACATGGAGGAAAAAAACAGAAAAACAAATAATAGTCAAAAGAAAAAAGATATATTTAGAAAAAGACGGAAATAAAAAGGGTGAGAGTTGCCAAGCAGTATGATTGTTTCGATATTGCGTTAGGTCCGCGTATTGACATTTACATTTTTCAATCAAGCCGGGAGCGCTTGAAAGAAACGCGATCTCAAATGAGAATGAGACTGAAAACGAAAACGAGTATAAGTGTAGCAGGAGTTTTCAGGAGAGAAACACTGTACTGACAGCAGGCCAATCCTTTTTCTCTGATATTTTCTCCTTCAGGATAAAATAACGAATACAAAAAAAGAAAAGGGACTTCGATCCTGTTTATTAACATCTGCGTCAATCGTCAACCTTTGTCGTAACTCTTCCGCCCCTCCAAATTCACCCACGTATATCACTGCTTCCTATTCATTCCAATCATCTATCCTTGTTCAAGAAAACAAAACCCTGTCAAACAATATTAGCAGTCCAGTCAATAACATTACTAATACAATAAGGTTGAATTTTCCTTAAAACTCTTTTTCTTGGAAAAACTTATTTAGAATATTAGTTTGTTTAATAAATATTTCCTGATTTATTATTCTTTTTCAATCTGTCAGGAAAACTAACACAATAAAGCTATATTTCGTTCAAGTAATTAAAAAAGTTTATCTGAATGTGCGAAATTTTTAAAATTCTGTAATATTTTTGTAAAAAGTTTTTTAAATTTTCTTCTACACGTAACTGTGCAAAACTTCTGTATTTCTTCCTGTACTGTGGGATTGTTCTTGGTTCTGTGTATTGAAGAATGTAACAACGGGAGTCTGTGAGTTTTAAAGTATTTTTGACTGAAATCTTTGATTTATTTCAATATTACTAGTGCCCCAGAATGGAACTCTGTACATCCATGCAGATTTGAGCACGGTTTTCTTAAATTAATAATTTATTTTTTGGCGATACTTGAGATTTTTTGAGCATTCAATACAGCTGTTGGTATTTTTAAGTTAGCTGTTTTCTTTTGCTCTGTATATGAGTCTTCCACGATAGAAGCTTGTACAGGTAGAGACCAAGAAAATTTAATGTGTCCAATTGCGGAATTTGTGCATTGTTTAAAAACGGTGGTAGGCCTAGACATATTCTCCGTTTAAGTTTAAATTTCATGTGCAGAATCGTTTGTTCATTTGTGCATAAAAACGGTGGTAGACATATTCCTCGTTTAATTCTAAATTTGATGGGCAGAATCGTTTGGTCATTTGTGCATTGTTTAAAAACGGTGGTCGATGTATTCTTCGTTTAAGTCTAAATTTGATGTGCAGAATCGTTTGGTCATTTGTGCATTGTTTAAAAACGGTGGTCGATGTATTCCCCATTTAAGTCTAAATTTGATGTACAGAATCGTTTGGTCATTTGTGCATTGTTTAAAAACGGTGGTCGATGTATTCCCCATTTAAGTCTAAATTTGATGTGCAGAATCGTTTGGTCATTTGTGCATTGTTTAAAAACGGTGGTCGATGTATTCCCCGTTTAAGTCTAAATTTGATGTACAGAATCGTTTGTTTATTTGTGAATAAAAACGGCGGTAGACATATTCCTCGTTTAATTCTAAATGTGATGTGCAGAATCGTTTGCTCATTTGTGCATTGTTTAGAAACGGTGGCAGACATATTCCTCGTTTAATTCTAAATTTTATGTGCAGAGTCGTTTGTTTATAGTTTTATACGGCACTTCTTTCTAAGTAGGCCTACTACTGCAAGTTTTGGGATGCAGTTCGTAGATTTTTGTATAATGGTAATATATATGGATTTTTTTGCCTGAATGGCTGTAAACTTCAGCAAATGTTGTTACTGTAGTGTTATCATTGACTTGAAACCATAAAAATGATTTTTTTAATAGTTCATACTCTTTCCAAGCCGGTATTATCCATAACTATTTTTGAACGAACGGTATATTTGCAATTAATAGCCATTTTTTTGGTTTTATCAATGAAAATTATAAATATTATAATATAATAAACAGTAAAAGAGAGTTATAGAAAGTTGAAGGATCTGGCTTTGGAACCGGAAACCAAGACTAGAAGAGTGCAGAGGGTGACGGAAGAACTCCGGGCTCAGAGATCACAAAGAATGAGGGAATACTGGGTAAAGATCAAGGCTCAGAGATCGAAGTAGAGTCTTCCATGTTGTGGCTGAAGTGGTCCATTGTGGCCTCACAAGTAAAAAAAAAAAAAACAGTAAAATTGGGAAATTCAATAAAATAATTTATTTAAAGTGGAACTCTGTCATTAGTATTACGACCAATCGCAACGCTGTCGTATTTGTTAATAGCCTATTATCATATACTCAAAACTTTTAAAATAAATAACTTTTCCAAAATGTATTACTATAACAAAGTACTAACATAAATTTAAAATTCTTAAATTACAAACACATAAGTTAAAAACTGATGTAAAATATTGGTTAATGTAAATAGAATCCTAAAATTAATATCAAAGGGCCAGGTCGTCTAATTTCGTGACAATCAAATTGTTGCGACGTCAAACAAAATATCTTTTAACATGATAGGCATATAACATTATAAAGTTGCTTAACCAATGAATATTATTGGTAAAACTAAAATATTTTAGGTAAAATACTCATTCATTGTGTCCAATATCGGTTATTAAAGTTTATAGTAGTTTGTAAACACGCATGGAAAATATTATTGAACTTTGAGGGGGAATAATAATGATAACAATATTAAATATTATAGTATTAATAAAATTTAGGGCAGATCAAAGGTGGAATTCAAAATTCCTGAAGAATCAATAACGGGCGATTAATTGTTCCCTTTGGTACTCTATCATGTTGCGTAGACCAACTTCGAATAAACCGCGTAGAAAGCAAACGTGCATATGCAATCATTGGATTATTTCGTACATGAAGTGGACTGTAATTAGTTGCAATCGGAATGTTCTTTGATGCAGTCTGCGTTTACATACAGTTGACATATTGCATTCTTCAAATTTAGTTAGTTGTTAGTTATATTATGAAAGATATCACTAATATTGATGGAAGTCTGTAGAAGACTAATTTATAGATATTGATGGCAATCAAATCAAATATATCCTAGAAATACATTTAGAAAAAACAAATTTGTTGTGAAACAATCACACTACTTTCTCTTGCTAATGTAGAAAATGAACAATGAAAGACATAATATCCAGTAATTGGCTCTAAACTAGGCTCTGTAGAAAAAATGCATTAAGGGGAGTTTGGATCCCTATCCTAATCAATGTTAATGTTTGTACCTCTTTCTCAGCAACCCCTACAGCTAGAGCTACAATTCTTTTTTGTATGAAAGCCCACTTTTTGATACATAGGTAAGTAGAATGTGTAGTATTTAATTCAGGTTAGAATTTTGATTTGAAGAGACCATTTTTTTAATCGAAAAATCACCGAAAATATTTTTTTCTCCCACAATTTTCAATATTTTTAAAAACGGCCACTTCAATCAATAGAACTGGATGATTAACACAGGTACTCTATAAAAATTTCAGCCGTTTACCTTTTTTGGAAGCTGAGAAAAAGGTAAATAAAGTTCTAAAAATGACGTTTTGAGATATTCGTGTTTAAAGTTTGAGAAACAAAAATACGAGGGTAAACAAAGACAACAACAAAAATAGTGGAGTTTATAAACTTTTAGGTTATTTTGCCAACCTATGAATAAATAAGAGAGAGATGGCAGTGTGAAAAAAATAGGCTATAATAAATCACAGTAAAATATTAATCAAAAGGGAAAATTATTTTGTAAAATTTCCTGACAGATGGCAAAACCAGCTTTAACATGGTATAATCACAAAAAAAATAAAACATTTTCTAGTTGGCATAGCTACATGATTCTAACGCCGTTTTAAAGCGCACATTTCAAACTATATTTTAACGTAAAAACGAAAAACCGATTATTTTTTCATTTCACACTCCCCTTAAATAAAAATTACAGGGTTTTTAATTTCCTATAACTTTAATTATATATACTTTTGTCGTAAAATGCTTACTAACGCCCAAATATTAAAAACCCTATTTTTTACCGCTTAATGAACAAAATTAATTTAGAAAATCACTTGATAGCCCTAAAATAAGCGTTGTAAAAATATATTTGTAATAAAAGTTTCAGAGTTTTGAACGTTCTATACGTTTTTAGGTTTGAATTTGAAATTTAGGAATTTGAATCGTTTCTATGCAGTTTAATTCTAAAATATATCCATGTAAAATAAAAATACATATTCAAAATATATTTTTGAATAAACATCCAATATGGGACCACATTATTTATTATTAGATGCGTTTATTAAGGACTGATTTTTTACCTATTGTTTACGAAACAGCTGTTGACTATTTTCCTGATAAAATATAAACGACTGTCAGGCGTTACGCCAATCTCGTGTTCATTTGTGCATCTTACCACCATATCTAGTATTAGATTAGGGTGTTTTTTAAAAATATAAAAAAGTATTATTATATTAAAATTCAGTCTTAAGGTTTAAAAAGGTCTGAGTTTGATTCAGGTGATGTTAACTTCATCCCTTTTATTAATGAATACAATTAAGGAAAAGGGATGAAACGGAATAGCACGTGGGACGAATGCCACCCGGCACCAAGCCAAAAAAGGGTGATGATAGTCACAGCGCATATCCAATTCAACCCCATTTTTCTTTTTTCTTTATCCTACTGTCTTCACTACTTAACCCCGTTGCATCTGCTTCAAAACTACCACCGGCATCGCTTCTGTTGATAATGCATTTTACTTATATTATTTATCTTCCAATATTAATACACCCCCTTCTTAATTTAGACCTTCCCTTCGTATCATCTTATAAGGGGTAGCTCTTAACTACCCTATTTACCTATTTTTATAATAATTACTATTATTATCTCAAAACATATGGAGTGTTTATTTCACATGATATTATGTATAACATAGTATGATTTTTACAAACTAATTTTCTTATATAAAAGAATTTTCAATATTATATATTTTCCCATTCACCGGTTAATTGTAACACACAGGTAACCTATAACACATTTTTGACACATGTTTTTCTAAAATGATAGTGTTCTTTATTCATTTTTTAACCCTTTTTAAATTTATAAAAAATATTCAAAAGGTTATGTACGCGTGCTCACTCAATCTTACAGGTTTTATTTCTTTTAAGGTAAGATATCTGAAATGAAAATCGTTTCTTATAAAACATTGTAACCATATGTTATATCTTCTTATTGTAACATAAAAATGTTATAATTTAATTAAATACATTTTTAACATTAAGTAAACAAATTTACTTAAAATATATATAATATGATAAAAAGGTAGGCTATCCAGGAAGAATTCTGCTTAACTTTACAGGTGTGTTCCTTTTATTAAATAATAAAAATAATAAAAAGTCAATTAAACATGTGTTTGAAAACGCTTTATTAGCGAGTTAAAGCTAGTGGAAAATTTCAGTTCCCCTGGTGATATTCGGTCACACAAATTTTTGAAGCCACTTTTAGTAGTAAATTTGATGAATTTATATGATATTTGGTCTGGAAAATTTAATAAATCTAGTCCTAGAACTGTAACGTCAGTAGTTTTAAAGACATCTGATATAAAGTACTAAATATTGATATAAAAACACGTTTTGTTACGTTTAAACTGCAATAACTACAAAATTTATACATTTTATAGCTATTTGTTTATCCCGAATTTTAGTAGCTAATGCAATTTGTAGAAAATTGAATGGTGAAGAATTTGATGTAAGTTGAATTAATAAGATACGTTACTAGTACAATAAATTAAGGTATACTTTAATACAGAACAATACGTTTATATGAGAAAATTTCAGTAGTCGGAAGAAAAAAAGACGGTAGTCAGATTCATGGTGCAGCAAAGCCATCAGTCATTTCACTAATTCAAAATTTCCAAAGTGAATTCTTGCGACTCATTTACTAATTGCATGAGTTACGTATCCCATAGAACATTGCACGATGACTTATGCATCACCTACGTCAAAAACACATATCTACAATTGTAGTCTACCGTAGGTTCAGAGAAAACTTCAAAATTATAATGCCTTGATGTTGTTGTTTAGGTCATCAGCCGAAAGGCTGGTTTGAACCTCTAGAGGTTTTACTAAGTAAAAACGTGGAGTGAGGTGGTTTAACAAGGCCTTCGTCACTGAGTGAAAAAGTATGCTCATCAGCATGCCGGGCCCTCCGAAAAGCACACATTTTCCACTCTGCAAACGACACCTTCACTTCATTCACCACAGGGTCTGGCTGTATAATAAAATTCATTACTTTCAGAGGAGATAACTCTGATTAGAGTCTTTTACACCTCTACCTCTTCTGTTCTCAAATAATTCAGTCATTTAATTGGCTGACCATGTGATAAGAAACAGAACTATTTATTTTAGCCCTGCAACGAACAACAGATTGAGTGTAAAAATGCCTTGATACGCAACATGAATTCTCCAGACTTATCAGGAATACGACAAAGGTGACTGAAACGCTGATGGAGTAGAGACATGATACATTAACGTAACTCTATAATAGTTGTATAGTAATTATGTGTACAAAAATATGATATTAAAATTTAACACATTTTTCGTTATCGGAAAGCTATCACGGGGTGGTGCTCTCAAACCCATGAACACGGTTTGTTTTTAATTTAGGGCCTATATACAATATAAATGACCATAACAGACAGGTGGAGTGTCAAATTATTTACACTCAATCTGTTCGTTGCTGGGCTAAAATAAATAGTTCTGTTTCTTATCACATGGTCAGCCAATTAAATGACTGAATCATTTAAAAACAGAAGAGGTAGAGGTGTAAAGACACTAATCAGAGTTATCT
Source organism: Catonia carolina (assembly GCA_035578175.1). Lineage (NCBI taxonomy): Eukaryota > Metazoa > Arthropoda > Insecta > Hemiptera > Achilidae > Catonia > Catonia carolina. The sequence goes on along the minus strand of JAQMRL010000006.1, from coordinate 6,631,963 downwards.
CCTCTGAAAGTAATGAATTTCATTATACAGCCAGACCCTGTGGTGAATGAAGTGAAGGTGTCATTTGCAGAGTGGGAAATATGTCCTTTCCAGAGAGCCCGGCATGCTGATAAGCATACTTTTCCATTCAGTGAGGAAGGCAATGGTAAATCACCTCACTTCTTGTTTTACTTAGTAAAACCTTTACAGGTTCAAACCAGCCTTTCGGCTGTTAAGCTAAACAACAACAAATACAATATAAACATTTTTGCTGGTTGTATTTTTACAGTTGCACAATAAAACAAAATAAGTAATAAAAAAAACTTCTACTAAAAGATTTTTAAGATTTATATTTTAGTAAAGTCCTACATGGATATAACACACTATTTCACAAATATTTAATTGACAACAGATTGTTTATTCGAATAAAATGAAAAATCACGAATATTAAACAACTCAATATTAATATAAGAACAGGAAATGTATTTAGATATACTTAAACATCTAACAAATCAACAAAAACTAACAAAGGATTTAAAAAAAAAGATTCGTTAATATTTTCTTTGTACGCTGTACTAATTAGCATACGAAACCGTAATTTCTGCCTAGGGATAAGGTCCTGCCAGGCAGATGCAAAGGGAGGAACCCTATTGTTTCATTGAACCTACGCGTGCCGATCTTAACACTGTATATAAAATATAAACTAATAAAACATGTTGTTATCAACCTCTTTAAGAACCGGTTAGGAAAAGGGCAAAAATTATATTACAATATATTTAATGTAACTCAAGTTACTGTAATCGTATAATTTATCCAAATTGGATAAAATCTGTACGATTTGAAAGTATAATATTTTATCAAACTGTTTTAAACAAAAATTAAACAAGAACGGATCGATAAAAATTCGGATAAAAGAAAAATATTATATTACATTAAAAAAATATGTTTAAAATTCGAATGAATTATTCAAATATTTACCAACTCTAAAATGCTTAACAGAAAATAACAAAGATGACCGGGAGTCGACTCGGGACCTCTTACATAAAAATCAGTTTCGTTAAATCCTACATCAACAAACCACTAAAAAAATTTTGTCGTCTGATGCACATTAAGCTAATGCAGATGGTAATAATATTAAAATTACCGATGAAAAATATTTGAAACTATGGATCAATCCCGGGTTTCTTGGCATAAAAGCTTATTTTAATTACAACTCAGAAAAGTTTTCATTAAAGAAACCCCTCCCCGTATGAACAGATGGTATTCCCCACGATGTCATCAATAATATTTTCAACCAGTTTCAGTTTCAGAAGCCAGTTAAGCTGACCACTAATTCAACTGGCCGGCGAAACGACTAGCTAGTATAATATTCCTTTAGGATTTTTACCGAATTTTATCGCTCATAAACGTTTGTTTAAAATTCAAAAAAATACTTAAGTTTTCTTAAGTAATAATCTTTAATGCATAAATCACCGAATTTTAGATCCCTGGGTTATCAAGAAGTTAGAAATTTGATGTACGTCATGTTAGATTACATACCGTACTCACGCACTTTGATTTTTATGTTGTTTGTACAAATTATAATTTTTTAACCAAATACAATGATCGAATTTATATTTTATAACTGAGAAACAATAGTTGATAAGTTTTCTTATATGTTATTGACATTTCCCTAATACGGATAACTTACAACGCAGATAACTTAGCCTAATGATTATACTTATGGGTCTGTAATTAGCCTTTAGCTACCTTTGTTTACTAATGTACACCAATTCGTTGTTCATTACAGATGAATATATTAATTTATCATGAATAATTCACTTTAACAATAAGTAACAAGGCTACTTTATTTTCTTGGTAGTATTTTTAAGCTCAGTTTTTGAGCAGAGCCAATGAATTAAAAAAATAATACGTCAGAGATTTTAGGCCTTTTTTACATACTAATAATGTAGCTTGATTTTATGCGCAATTTGCAATCGTATATACTTAAGGTTTGAATGAAAATGAACTTAGTACTACGCTAGTGATGGTCCTGAGTTCGATTTTCAGCTAGAGTTAGAAAATTATTACATGTTTAAATCCAACGTTTCTTAACGCAAAGTAGAATTATACTATTTTTTAAGGCTGATGAGGTCTGAAAGTTTGTATGGCCCCCTACCCACTTTATAGCTAGCCAATGACTTGTCAGCTATTTTGGGCATTGATGTCTCTATTTTGGCCTCGACAGAATGGAGACATCTGAGAAGATAGGCGTTCCACGGTAGATCCCAGAAAGAGTAGGGGAAGCGATGCTGCAGGATGAAGAGGGCTGGAAGATGGTCGCTCAGTTTGCGGAGAGGGTGGTCGGGAGACTGCGAAGGGAGGAGACATATAGAGATCAGCGGGATCGCCCTCTCTAACAGTGAATCAATCCTGTCCCGATCTCAGTAGGTAAGGTACGCACACTAATTTCCTGAGCTGATGATGAAAGAGATGAATGAAAGTGAGAGAGTGAGTGCTGGTCAGTGACAGCGAGAGAGGAATTAGGCTACGGTTCCCTTCCACGCCCCGCTGACAGTATGTAAATTTTTTTTCACCCGACATTTCCCTGGTAGTATTATATAAACAGTTCCGAGGGAGGTATAGGGTTCTTTGCTGATGCCGGATCAAGTGGCCAGGCGGCGGGTTTTTGGTTGGTCGGCGGTTGCGGCCTCCTTGGGACTGGACGAGGACGCCACTCGCCCATCGCGAGGGAGTGAAAATGAGTTTTTCTCGCCGCCTCGGATAAAAAAAAGACGTACCAGCAACGTTGCCATTACTTGCTCTTGTAGCTCTCTTTAAATATTTCGTCAGCCATTTTTTTTTTTTTGGTCGTTCAATAACAATTATAACCTACAAACATACAATCAGCTGATTATATTATAAAGTATTGCATGTTAACGCGCTCTATAATCGATGTGTTCAGTACAAGATGCAATACGAGTGTGAACTATTGCGGCTCTTATACGCATGCGCGCGTAATATTTGTCAGGTACAATCTGACAACGCTGGCAAACGTTCTCATTGGTCTAAACGTGTGAAACAGCAGAGCTCATCAACCGCGTAAAGCATATTAGCTACGATTAAGGTGTTGATTGACTTTACCTAAACTAGAAAAGAAACTAAATATTTAACCACTTCTTCTTTTTCTTAATCTCCTTCTCCTCCTTTAACTCTTCTCCTTCTTTTTCAAGGATTACGTCCCAGCACCTGTTCCAGCATCCACCTAGGCACTGGTCGCCCCGGATCACGCTTTCCAATTGGTTTATAACTTTTGGTAAGACTAGGAATCTCATGTGAAGACATTCTTTTTAGATAATCGGTCCATTTCCGGCGGTGTCCCATAATTTTGTCTCCCTAAAAGAACTGACACCTAATTTCCTTCATATGTCCTCATTTTTGTACCGATCCAGTCTACTATGCAACTTTTAACGTTTCTCACAGAGCGCATCTCTGTTTGTTAGAACCGCCTACTAACTAAAAACCCGCCGTACTGTCTTATACAATTTCACCAGTATGTCAGTTTGAATTTTTCCTTTTAAATGACAACCTATCGTACCAGAAAATTAAATTGAATTTTTGTACATTTATGGTACATCGTTGTCCTCTTCAATAATACAACATATCCCAAATAAACATAACAAAGAAATTAATAAAATAAATTAAACAATAGAAAATTAAACATAGCTTATAATTAAAAGTGAAATGAATTAAAATAATAAATAAATGAGTTTACCTTATGATTGTTAAAACAATACAAAATAGATATTATAACAAACGTATTTATAACATGATTATATAGTTTCATATCAAATGACATTTTATGAACGACGCCTCATTTGTAAAGAAAGATGTAATAAAGAAATAATAAACAGGAGAAAGCTCATGTATTAAAAAGAAAAGTATAAATTATTTAATTTAAAAAAATATATAATATATAAAAAATATGTTTATACATTCGTAAGTAATGAGCAATTCTTTGGTTATAAGTATCTTTTAGTTTATGTTCGGTGGGCGTAGAATTTTCTGCGGTGACTTATCTATCTGTATGCGTTGTTATAATATAGTGTCTGTCTGGCTATCCGTTATTGTCCAGCCTATTATAGCATGAATTATTTATATAACATAAATAGGGCGTACATTATTAATCAGCATTTTGTTGATGGACATTGTTATATTCGTAAGAATATACATTTAACATTGTATAGGTTATATTATTTTTTAAGGATACATCTCCGTACAGAAATTTGTCATGACAAACTAAAAATATAAATATCTTTTCATATATCACTTGATTGATTGATTAAAATTTGTATAAATATTTCATTTTACAAATTGTTAATTCCACTAATATGAATTTCATTCATTCGTGTATCCTAAATACGGATAATCTTTACTATTATTTTTACTTTCTCTAGCCTATATGAATTTATATAGGAAGGAAAGTATTGTTTTCATGTCGATTTTTGGAAATTGAGTTTTCACCGGATCTACAAGTTTTCAGACCCCCTGAATCCAAAAAAAAACATGTTTTTAGCGATTGGTGCGAGTGTGTGCGTGACCAGAATATCTTAAGAAGGGAACATCGTACGAACTTGAAACTTAAGTAACATACCACTACCGGGACCCGACCCAAACATTTTCATCAAAATCGGTCAACTGAAAGTAGCAGTTTATTCGTGTAATTGTTCACTTGTTTGCGATTTTCTCAAAAACTGGTCCTACGATTTTTTTTCAAATTCGCCTGGTTTACTAAATTTTTTATGCTCTACAAGATAGGGTAGGCGCCATGTTTGCTGAAATTCTTGGTGAGGCTGTTTTCACGTAAAAAAATTGTTTTTTTAAGATGCATTTGAAATTGCGGCTTTAATATTATGCATTTAATTGTAAAAATTTATACAATAAAAGTTGCAGAGAATTTAAAATCCTACAACTTTTATTTGACGTAGGCCTACATTTTCTTATTTTATACGGGTTTGAATTCTAGACAGTGGTTACCGGTGTACTTTGATGGTTGGGTTTCAATTAACCATACTCTCCGAGGAATAGTCGGCCTAGCTTCGTACAAGACTACAACTCATTTACAACATTTTTATCTCATTGGGTCATGGGGTTGCTAATTGTTCTAGATTAAACAGATTTCAACGTATACACATTAGAGACAAAAAATTGTACATTTGAATTAAAATACACCTTAGATAAAAATATTATAAAAAAAACAAATGTTATTTCTACCCATCGAAAACGGATTTTTCAAATTCATTTCTAAATGAGCTTTAATGGCTCAAATAGAATCTACATACCAAATTTAAAGTTTATAAATGTTTTGTATTTTTGGATATTTTGTAGGGAGTAGGCGAATCAATCTAATTGAGTGGTATTTTGCATTTCTGTTTGTATATAAATTTAAATAAAAATAATTTTCTTACATTATCTCTATTCAAAATAGTTTTGTGCATATCCGGTCGCAACTATGACCCTATCCTTGGAAAGGATGTATTATTATTATTATTATTATTATTATTATTATTAGAACCTTGGTCGGTATTTAAAACAATGCCCGTAAGTTCTCACAAGAGAATAGACTTACTATTATACACTAAAGATGAATAGCCGAGTTAGAAATAAAAAAACGAGAAATATTTTTGTATTATACACTCCGGAAATAGCAATAATGATGACGGAGTGGAGGCAATAATTCTTTTTGTTTTATTTGTAGACCTCCTTGTTTTTAAACCTGTTAGAATGAATGTCCAGAGATTCTTGTTCGTTAGAGGGGCTTAGTAACTTGACCATCTGTGGAAAAATTAACACTGATATATTACTTTTGAATACTAACAGATATTTTTTTGTAACTATTTCTGATCTTTTTTAGATAAAAATATTCGAAAATCATCAATTAACTTATTTTGACTATTAAATAAATTTAAAAATATTTATGGTTCTTCAATACGTAGTTATTTATTATTTTGGATTTCAGTAATTCGGAGTTCTAAAAATATTAGACTAATCTTTCTTTCTCATCATAGTTTATTTATTTTTTTTTTTTTTTAGTTTATTTAAAGTCGCATCGACAGTTTGGTTATTAGGGACTAGTGTGGATTTTTGTACTGTAACGGTGAGTTTTTTAAGGTGTTAGAATTTTCAGTCTCTTTCTGGGAATTGAACCCGGGAGCTTTTGTTTTTTGGAGGCTAGCGCGCTAGTCACTACGCCACTGAGATGGTCACATCTTTCTTAATACATAGATTAGGAAATTTAATTGTATTCTAATTTTCCAGATCATACAATAGAATCATATCTAGGTTTTTCCGCTTTACAATTCGGGGTAATCTTATGCTCTAACTACGCCGTTTAAGGAGAGACTGTACTTTGTATCCCGCTAATGTTAAATTTGCTACTTATAGGTACATTTTTTACAGAATTGGTAAAAGATAACAAACTGAAACTTTACATCCGTATAGTTGTTTTGTTGTGTTTCTCTAGCTACTGACATTTTTTCAAATTCATCTATAGCACCATAAAATTTAAAAAAATAACGAATAACATAACATTTTTATAAAATGTTTTTATAAGTTTTTTGCATATTACCAATTTTTGAAGCATCTATGGAAGTCATAAAAATGTCAGTATATGAGCATGTACAACGTAAATAACTGGTAAAAATTTCAGCTCGATAGGTTTAATGCTTTCTGAGAAAATTGTACCTAAGTGTTAAAAATTTAAACTTATGGGAAAATCAAAAACAAAATGTACAAAAAGTAAATTACCCATCAATAGTTAGTTAGAAAGTTGAACTAACAGCTGAAAATATTAAAAGCAGTGATGCAGATATTTAAGAAAATGAAAATTCCCTTTGCACTAAAACTAGGCTAGTTGGTTTGGATGGACATCTAGTCATTCGTGAAATTACTATATTATAAGGACGCGGTTATCTCCTTTACTGTCGGAATTTTGAAATCGTCGTGGAGAGTTTTATTACTTACATAAAAAGGAGCGCCAGAAGCAAGTCTTAAGAATTTTGATTGAAAGGCCTGGATCGACTTCACATTACTCTCTGCCGCTATTCCAAAGAGCTGGACACCATAAGTTCAGATTGGTCTCAAAAGGGTTTTGTACATTCAAATTTTGGAACGAAGATTCAATTTCAATCGAGATACCTAGCTTAACTTTTAAGTTTCAACTTTGTACGATATTACGTTCTTGAGATATTTTGTTTACACACAAACCAATCGCTAAAAAAATGTTTTTTGTTTGTTCAAGGAGCCTAAAATGTGTACATCCGGTGAAAACTCGATTTCGAAAAATCGTAAAGAAAATTATACATTCCTTTCCTACAGTATATTTATATAGGGAAGAGAAAGTAAAACATTACTGAAACATCCGTTTAATATCGTTGTAACGATCCTTTTTATAATTTTAAAACGCTATTCATAGAGACTCAAGTTATATGTTTATAGTTAAACAAAAGAAAAACAATATCCGAAAATAATTTTACAGAAGAGGGCTACTGTGTGACAGTAGGTTAATACAATAACACATTAATTGCAGCTGCAATGCAAAGCCTTTCTGCATTGAAACAGAAACTGTGACGTGATGTCCATTCAATGAACGACCACTAGATACATAAGAGAGACGAATATGGACAAGGGATGATTAGAAAGGGTTAGAGGGTGGTTTTAGTAGGATTGCATAAGGGATGCAAGAAAAGGGTTGAATATTGAATGAAAGTACACCGTATGTAAGGTCCAGCCGTGCTATGGCACTATTTAACCCCTTCTGACCGCCCTCTAAATTCTGTGTCGCCTGATGCTGATCTATTATTACCTTACACCCCCAATATATACACTTACAAAAGGCACTTACGTACGCGTAATCACGGGTACATTACGTTTAACATGTGTGTAACTAGAGCTTTAGTTATAAAATATTTCAACAGTGTAATATTTTGAATTAAAAATCAAACACCGAAATATTTTCTTTAGTTTATTTAAAATCGTATCAACAACTTGATCATTAGTGACTACAGTGGGTTTTAAATTGTAGTAGGCTATTCGTTTTTACACTCTAGCCGAGAATTAAACCCGGGACCTTCCGCTCTTTAGCCTAGCTACCCACTAAGCTACGGAGGCGGAAAAACTGAGAAATTATTATATGTAACTAAACACCTTACGTCAAACTTACCTTACGTGTCAAACCTTACCCGTTAAAATTGTCTTACGGATTTAAAATAAAGATATTGAAGATCCGATGTTTTAGATATTTTAGATCCTGCGTTTGAAAAGAACAAGTTTTCGTAAATATGCCTTAGAATTTTCATAAAACACTACAATAATTAAAAAAATGTACGTATCATAATAAGCATTGCATTTGACAAACAATACTCACTAAAAAAATTTAAATGGTTTTTTCCAAACTAAGATTTATAAATTTCATCAAACCCCTCAAATTTGTTTTAAGATAAATTTTAAGCCACAACGTCTGCTTGGTCATAAGGAATAACCATGTGTTATATAAAATAATTCCGGGATTTATAAACATAATTAAACATTTTCTGATACCTTAATTACGAATTGAACCGCGATATTCTACTTTAAAGCTAAACGTTAAATAATGTTTCAAACCAGTGTACCAAATGAAAATTCTTGGTCAAAAACTTATGTAATATTTTTTAAAAGTTCTCTGTTTTGTTATTAATGTTTTACATTGAAACGGGAATAATTTAATGTTTATGATGGATGATTGCCCATTACAGGTAGTTGTTGTTGTTGTTGTTTAGGTCATCAGCCAAAAGGCTGGTTTGAACCTGTAGATGTTTAACTAAGTAAATCGAGGAGTGAGGTGGTTTACCATTGTCTTCCTCATTGAGTTGAAAAGTACACTTATCAACATGCCAGGCCCTCTGAAAAGCATATATTTTCCACTCTGAAAATGGCACTTTCACTTCATTCACCACAGGGTCTGGCGTTATAATGAAATCCATTACTTTCAGACGAGATAACTCTGATTAGTGTCTTTTACACCTCTACCTCTTCTGTTCTTAAAAGATTCAGTCATTTAATTGGCTGACCATGTGATAAGAAACAGAACTATTTATTTTAGCCCTGCAACTAACAGATTGAGTGTAAATAATTTGACACTCCACCTGTCTGTTATGAGCAAATTACAGGTAGATGGAGTGTTAAATTATTTACCACTCGACCCGCTAGATCAAGGGGTAAAAAATAATTTTGTTTCTTATCACCAAGTCAGCCAATTATATGATTGAAACATTTAGAAACAGAAAAGGTAGAGATGTAAATGATACTAATCGTAGTGTTATTTCTTTTGAGAATAATGAGTTTTATTATACAGCCAGAACCTGTGGTAAATGAAGTGAAGGTGTCATTAACAGGGTGGTAAGTAGGAGCTTTTCGGAAGACCTGGCATCCACAGGCAAGGATACTTTTCCACTCAGTGAGGAAGGCAATAATAAACCATTTCACTCTTCGTTTTACTTAAAAAAAAAGCCTTTAGAGGTTAAAACCGGCGTTTCGGCTGATGACCTAAACAAAAACATGAATGAATTCGTTACTTTCATAAATCAACTTCATAAATGATACGGATTAGTAAGGCTATACTAAATAGATCCGACTTCAACCTAATGATTTATAATTTCTTATAGAAGTTAAGATGGCCATCTCTTCCGAGGTCATCCAATTCATTTGTGTTTAATTAGTAGATAGATTTTGGAAGTACTTCAACTTAATTATATTCCATAAAATAACTAGGAAATTGATAATAGTTGATGGTAGAGTAAAATCCCCTCCCGAAGACTGGTAAAACTATTAATTATCCTCGTTAAGATCTAATCTACTTGTTAAAGAATCTTTAAAATTCCAAAAATGACTTTATATTAGAGTAATATTACTTAAATGAAACCATAATTTAATTTATAATTAATAATAAAAAAAGAAAACAATTAAAAGTTTTAGAACACTAGTAAGTTATATAATAAAAGAAAGATAAAATAAATTAGAAAAGGAACGATAAATTTTCAAAGTGTTTGACGAATTTGACCAGCGACAACAAATTGGCGCGGTTAAAACTTAAAAAGGGGCCGCTGAGAGTATATCGAGTTGGAATTTTAAACTGGCAATTAAGCTGGCTAGCCGATGCGTGAGAACTACCTGTTAATTGGTCAGTGAAAGACTCAGAGGAGATGACCAGACCGAGCTTTTAAATTTGGAATGTGGAAGACCTTTGCCGGGCGGCGAGCGGGATCAACCTGGCCGGCGAAGCAAAAAGTGAAAGTAAGTACGGTGGATAACCAGCAGAAAAAATTATCATTTACTTTTTATAAGAGAAGTAGACTTCATCTAACCTATACGATTGTTTTCAATTATAGAGAACTTATAAATAAAATGTCAGACGTCACATTGGCTAACTGTTCTCTCTAATGACATTTTCTACATCTCTTTGCTTTAACCTCTATGGTAGAATTATTTAATCTCTTTGCTATGACGACATTCAAACAGTAAATATAAACCTCTAAGTAAAAATTTAATTCTGTAATTAAAATTCTAGCATTATTTCATTACTGTACATTTATGGAAACGATATATGTTTTCTTTTTAAGGAAATATGTTGTTAACATTGAATTAACATTTGTCGACGTGTTTTATTCGCTTGTACTCTGGTCAACATGCGTTCCCGTGTCATCTATATACTGTACACAAATTTTACGACAAATTTATTTTTTAAATTTAAATTTATAACGTTCCAGTTAAATGTAATACATTTATTTGCATATTATACTGAAACGAAATTTCCGTACTCATTTTTTATAATTTATTGTGTATTTAATGTATTTAAATCAGCAGAAATTTTTGATTAAAGTAAAAAAAATTATTAAAAGAAATAACAACTCAATGATTTTGTATTAAAAAGTTCTTTACTCGACAATTAATTTGAAGAAGGAATTCAAGATGTTTGCCAGGCCATCCTTTAGTTGCCTATACTAAACATTGTTGCCCAAAACGGGCAGGTGGAGTGTTATTGTAATTGCACTCTATCTGTTTGGTCCAGGGCTAAAAAAATAGTTCTGTTCCTTATCACATAGTCAGCCACTTATATGACTGAACTATTTAAGAACAGAAGAGGTAGAGGTGTAAAAGACACTAGTCAGAGTTATCTCCACTGAGAGTAATGAATTTCACTATGCAGCCAGACCCTGTGGTGAATGAAGTGAAGGTGTCATTTGCAGGGTGGAAAGTGAGTGTTTTTCGGAGGGCTTGGCATGCTGATAACCATACTCTTTCAACTCAGTGAGGAAGGCAATGGTAAACTACCTTACTCCTCGTTTTTACTTAGCAAAACCTCTAGAGGTTCAAACCAGCCTTTCGGCTGTTGACCTAAACAACAACAACTAAACATTGTATAACTCTTTTCCCAAAGACAAAGAACTGAAATGGCTAGCGTACAATTCAGTAAAATAACAACGGTCAAATAGCTGTGGCCAAAATAACCGAATTCAGCTCCAGGACAGCGTAGTTTCAACAGAGAAACACAAGCAGAATATGCAACTGAAACTATTGTATTATACGTAAAAATTTACGTTAACCATTACTGAACTATTGTACAAAACAGCAACGCTGTCTGTAGATGAAATTAAAACTAAAACGACAACATTGCAATGCTATGAAGCAAATCCGATTTTGTAGCACGACCGGTTCACGAAGCGGTAACATCGTCTCAAAATCGACGATTGCCGGCTCTAGGGTTAATGTACTTATGTAGTTCTATTTGGGTAAAAAAAAAAAACAAAAAAATATTGTACAAGAAATGTAATGATCATGATAATTGTGTAAATTACATAATAGGAATGAGAGCGTTAGGAACCCCACTTGTGCATACCCAAGAATAAAATTTGTGATTAAATTAGCAGGTCTCTACTCCAGCATCTTTTAAGGTGTTTAGCGGAATTACCAGGTAGATGTAAGATGGAAAGAGTACGTACCCGTGGGTTATCGTGTTCTTGTGATTTATTGTGAAAGCATTTGTATAGGTAGTCGATGGAATTTTGAACAAAATTTAAATTAATATATAGACAATAAGAGCTTCAATAAAGAAAGAAAACAGAATATTGGACAGAAGAAAGAAGGAAAGCCTACCACAAACGAAATTCTGAGAATGTAGGCTGCAAAAGAGCGTTTAGAAATGTCTAGTCAATTTGTATGGTCTAAATTTGGTCCTATACAAAAAAGGAATAAAATTAAAACAACCAAGTTTTTATATACATACTGTTTTACATTCAGTTTATTTGCTAATTACTTGTAATTAACAATTAATAATAAAAAACTACTTTCTCTTAAATTATCTAATATTTTATTCACATTACAGGCTATGGACACATCTTCATTTACACACAACTCAATTTATAATTTAAAAAACCATAGAAATTCATAGAATAGGCTCTCTCTATTCTTATATAATAATACACACATAATAGGCACCATACTTAGAAAATACGGTTATGGTCAGTTTAACCAAAACAAATCAGTTTTATGGTGACTTAGAAGAAATTACAACGTAGCTTATATTGTGAGCATACTTCATTCGAGTTTATATGCATGTACATGCCGTAACTCTTATTATTATGCGTGAAAGAATATTATACACAATTATAAAAATATATACTATTTATTATATACTAGTTTTACAGGGTGACACAAAAATGTCACCGATGGTTTTATCAGACGGAAATTATTCTTTATATATTACAAAATTAAATAAATAAAAATTAAACACTTTTAAACAATTTTTGATTTATAACTTGATGTTAATAGAGAAATTGAAGGAAGTGAAACCTTTAACCCTTTTAATCCCAAATTTGTAAACTGTATACAGAAGAATATGTGTACATTGTTTCAAACATTTTACTGATATTTAAGTGTAATAAAATAACTTTTAGACCTTTAACCCTTTGGATGGCCAGACAAAAAAGTGTGACATGTACGTCACATTAGGACTTGATGGTATGAAAGTTCCCACCAATAAGAATAACTCAAATTATTTTCAGGCTTCCTAAACAAAACAATATTCTCTTACTTAGATTTATAGTAAAAAAACTAAGTATGATTTAAATATTATTTAAGACTTCAAAAATTTTACAATAAAAAGATATTGGTAAAATGGATAAAATCACTATTTAGTAACAGTTTAAAAAATATACTTGTACAATATATTCAAAGAAATGTTACTTTATTTTAGTAAATGAAACAAACTTCTGAAACCAAAATTAAAAAGAAATTAATGGTTCCCTCCGAGGCACAATGGTCAGCATACTACACTGCAAAGCGGAGGTCTCAGGTTCGAATCCTGGCTAGGGTACAAAAGATTATTACACTTCACACCCAGCATTCTTTAATCCAAAGTTGCCTCTAACACCTAAAATGTTGAGGTCTGTTATTTCACTCCAATATGCCTTCTACAGGGTGATTCATGAAGTTCTCCCCCCACTTCTACAGCACATTGTACTAGTAAAAATAATGAAAAAATGTTATATAAACATAGGTCCGAAAACGCTTCGTTAGCGAGTTACAGCTAGCGAAAGTTTCGCCTGGATTTCAGTTCACCAGGTGAAATGAGGTCTTCCTGGAATTGTGGTAAGGTAGATTAAGGGGCAAATTCAATCATTTCTTATGGTTTTTGATCTGATAAATTGAATAAAACAGGTCCCAGAACTGTAAGTTAAATAGTTTTTGAGAAAACCAGTGTCAAATGCAAAAAATGGAGTGAAAATCAAATTTTTTCATCTTTGGGCACGAATAACTTTGTTATTTCACCAAGAAACAGTTAAAAATTTTCAATAAAAAATGTAGAAAATTTTATTCTGAACAAACCGGTGTAAATAAAGTACACAGAAAGCGAATAGTTTTTGAGAAAACCAGTGTCAAATGCAAAAAAATGGAGTGAAAAAAACACATTTTTTCATTTTAGTTTTTCCGGTTAATTTTACTTTGTACTCTTATGAATAAAAACTCATTTAATCAAACATCTATTCGCTTTCTGTGTACTTAATTTACACCGGTTTGTTCAGAATAAAATTTTCTACATGTTTTATTGAAAAATTTTAACTGTTTCTTGGTGAAATAACACAGTTATCCTTGCCCAAAGATGAAAAAATAAGTTTTTCACTCCATTTTTTGCATTTGACACTGGTTTTCTTAAAAACTATTTAACTTACAGATCTGGGACCTGTTTTATTCAATTTATCAGATCAAAAACCATAAGAAATGATTGAATTTGCCCCTTAATCTACCTTACCACAATTCCAGGAAGACCTCATTTCACCTGGTGAACTGAAATCCAGGTGAAACTTTCGCTAGCTGTAACTCGCTAACGAAGCGTTTTCGGACCTATGTTTATATAACATTTTTTCATTATTTTTACTAGTACAATGTGCTGTAGAAGTGGGGGGAGAACTTCATGAATCACCCTGTATGTCACACTGGGTTAGAAAGGGTTAAATACTTAGGATTTACAATCTCTAAGGAAACAAAGAAGAAGAAATTAATATCAAATTGAGGCAAGCCATAACATTAATAAGGAACTTTAATTACTAATATGGGGGATAAACATATCGCAATAACACAGAAATAGGAATACTTGTATCAATAAAACGTAGCATAATGATTTATTGGATTGACATGTGGGTTAAGTATTAAAAAAATAGTGGTAAAATTAAAAGGAACGAGATGGACTTCTGGAGGGAAAGATTTGGGCGACAAGAATGGACCGAAACAACAAGGAACTACGAGGAAAATTAAAGTGGACAGTGATATCTTAAGTTACACTAAACAAAAGAGGATGATATGATGTGGGTATGGATAAACATTATTGGATAAAGACATGAAAACACAAAAATAAGAATAAACACATCACAAAAAAAAAACACAAAAATAAGAATATTCAACTCAAAAGCAATCAGCACACTGATTTATTGAGCTGAGAGTTGAATTCAGTATAAAAGAAACAGGGGTAAAATAGTAGACGGAGATAAACTTTTAGAGGCAAATATATAGGTTGACGGGGTAAAATAACAGAACGAGATGAATTTTTAGAGGCAAATATAAGGGTTGACGGGGTAAAATAGTAGATCGAGATGAACTTTTAGAGGGAAATATATGGGTTGACTGGGTAAAATAGTAGATCGAGATGAACTTTTAGAGGCAAATACATGGGTTGACAAGAATATATAGAGTAACTAATGAGGAAATACGAGGAAGAAAAGAGGTTGAAATTATATGGGCATATGAGAATGGTAGATGGAAATCGCGAGTAACGGATTCCAATGGGAAGGTACAAGAGAGGAAAACCAAAATGTATCTACGAAAAAATCCCTGTATGATTAATGAATACATACCACTAAGTTCAAGAAATTTGGGTCAGGCGATGAAACGTTAAAGTACTAAATTTCTAGGAGGTATGATGTAATAAGCTGTTACCTTGTACTTCTGAATAAGAAAACAACTCGATTTTAATTTATTTTCAAGAAGATTAAAAATATCCCAACAATATAGCCAATACTACAATTTACGAATCACCTTGTATAAGAAATTTATATTATTATTATTACCGTTACCTGGAAGGCAATAAGAGTAATATTATAAAATAATAATCCAATAACACTTTAACACTTAGTAGCGTTTTACTAGACAAATTGCCAAATAAATAAAATTTAAATCGTCTATTTATAAACTCACTTTAATTAAACGACGGTTAATCATATTTAATTACTTTTTTTACTTATCTCATTTAATAAAATACATAAAATTTTAATTTTATTTGTTTTTATGATTTGTGAGACAAAATATTAATTTCTTTGCATTTTAATGTAAAGAAATTATTTATGTACTAGGGGTTTCAAAAAGAGTTACAAAATTTCAATAGGTATACATTAAAAATGTTACATATTTGATATTAAATTTTTATTCTTTCTTTGAAGGTGTTATTTAAAAATTTTATGAATCGTAATCTTTACTAAATCTTTTACAAATTGCTTTTTATATTAACATACAAAAATGTAACGTTTATAAAAAAGTAAATACTACCATATTTCAGAATCTGACTAAGACAGAAAATCATTAAGAAGGAAAATTTACAATTTAAGAGTGGATTTCACCATGGATAAAGAGAGACTAAAAAATTCTCAAATGAGGAAAGGGACAAAACATCTACTCCAATTCAAAAATAGTGGGTAAAAAACAAACCGGGAGAAATTTCTAAGAAGTAATTTCTAATAGTGTCATTTTGGTCTATTTGTTGTCTATTCGCAAAAAAAATAAATAACGTTTGTTTGTTTGTAGAATGTAATCTCAGAAACAATCCAACATATTTCAAAAATTACAATTACAGTTAAGAAGTTTAGAGTTTTCTGAATGACATCTGCAATATGATAATATATATTTTAAAATTTTTTAAATAAATTTTTATAGCTATATTTGTACTTGTATTTTGTTTTTTTTTATTATTTAACGTCGCATCAACTACAGCGGTCATTAGCGACGACGTTGGGGTGTAACTATCGTACAATGGAGGATGAAATGATTTTTTGTAACGTATGAAAATATGCCGTGCCTGAGTGGGATTCGAACCCAGGACCGCATGATGAGAGGCGAGAACGTTACCAACTGCGCCAATGCGGCCGGCTGTACTTGTATTGTATTGTGTATTCAGGTATCTTACAATAGGCAGGTGGAGTGTTAAATTATTTGCAGTCGATCTGCTAGTTCCAGGGCTACAAAAATAGTTGTGTTTTTTATCACATGGCCAGCCTATTATGTGACTGAAGCATTCATGAATAGATAAAGTAGTGGTGTAAAAGACTAGTCACAATTATCTCCTCTGAAAGTAATGAATTTCATTATACAGCTTGTGGTGAATAAAGTGACGGTGTCACTTGCAAGGTTGAAAGTAAATGTTTTTGAGAAGGCCTGGCATGCTCATAAGCATATTTTCCACTTAGTGAGGAACGCAACGGTAAACCAACTCGTTTTACTTAGTAAACCCTCCAGAAGATCAAATTACCCTTTCAGAAGATGACTAAAACAACAATATTTAGGTAACAGGTACAGTACCACCCAACAAAATGACATAATTTACTTTTTCCTTTTTCAAAAATGTTTGAAAATGATTTACGGGACAGGTATTAAAAAAGTAATATCACATCCGTTGCTTTACAAAAGGTTACATAAACCTTCCTAAAATCAAAGATCGTAGGCTACTTTTTTGTAAGAAATATATTTCTTTACTTTTTCATATAACAAGTATATTCAATTTTTCTCCTCTTCCACTCGTGATATCATACTGATATCAAAAATTTGCTGTTTCCAGTACTGGTTTATTGGTAAAAGCGCATATGGTTTTTAATGAGTAAGGTTGTGTAAGAAACTTTAAGTTTAGTTAACCGTGAAACAAACTAGCTAATTTTCTGATAAAAATATTTGTTAGAACATTGTTGAGTCACTCAGAATCTACTTTTTGACCTTCTTGTATATTTCTGTTTATTTATTTACATCATAATAAATTATTAACGTAAGCTGTTTAAATTTATAAAAATAGCAACATTGTTATTTTTCTTTTATAGTAACATAAAAGAATCAGAAGAAAGTACTTTTATTATTTCTGGGAAAAGAAATATTTTTCAAAGATGCTTCGGTGAAACTTACTAGGTGCCTAACGTAATTAATTGCTGAACTAAAAGACCTGGGTTCAATACTTATCCATGAAGCTGAAAAATTGTTGTTTACAAACAAACACATTCTATTCAATCAAAGATTATAATAAAGTATCAAAAAATAAAATTAAATTAAAATTAGTGGTTACCGGTGTACTTTGATGGTTGGGGTTCAATTAACCATACTCTCTCAGGAATGGTCGGCCTGAGTCTGTACAAGGCTAAACCTCATTTTACACGTCATACATAAATCATCCTTATCTCATTTGGTCATGGGAATGAACCACAGCTTACAAAATGTTTGTAGAAACTGCACGGTAGTGAAATGTACGAGTCTGACTGTTGAGGTTGGCAGCACTGTCGTATTTTCACTTCCTTTCCTCACAGCCCATCCATATGCAAAAGGTAATCTCGTGACTTATATATCTATAATTGGCTGACCCTGTGTGAAGAAACAGAACTATTTTTTGTAGCCCTGGAACCAACAGATCGTGTGCAATTAATTTGACACTCCACTTGTCAGTCATGGGCATTGTAAGTATTACATGTAAAGAAGATAATTTTCAGATAAAAAAATGATATAAAAATTATTTATTGTAGTTTATATCTAATAAATTCAAGTTAGTTTCATAAACTATAATATTAGTTTTAAAGAGAAAATAGATTATCACCATAATCATGATTGACGTAACAGAAATGAAAAAGGGTTGGTGATAGGGTTACGGTGATTCTGACCCAGTGAGTGGTCTGCTATTGTGAAAGCGTTACCAACGAATACAAGAGGACAGAAAAATCTATTGTTCTCAAGATGAACGGTGACGTCATTTTTAATCACATGTTATTCTTTTACTCGTTTTATTACCTCACACAAACACACACATACATTTTTATCATCTGCTACACGATAAGCCTTCCTATCGATTTTAATTTACATTATCGATATCATTGTATAGGTGTACACAAATGGTCAGCTGCTTCGATACTAACACATTCACAAATATCGATTCAAAAATGGTGCGATTGTACTATCTGAAGAGTGGATTTAAACGATAAACAATAACAAAAAACGAACTACGATTAATATAATCTAAGCACATATGGTGCTTGAAAAAACTTCGAATAACACATGCAAAATAAGTTTTTATATATCTCGACTAATAAGTAGTGTTATACAAACACTCGATAGCCTTTCTGTAGGATATGGTCATCCAATAAAATAACTACTTTTTTAAATGTACTAATACACATCTGGTTAACATACGGTTTAGAGATCACAAAGCCTATTAGTTTTTTATTTATTTATTTATTTTTACATAATATCATTCGTATATCATCAATTTTTTGCTTTCTCCACTGTAATTGAGTGGGAATGTATTATTATCATAAAAAAAACAAAAAAAAAACACTTGATCTGATATTCCAAGCACATTATATACCAACAAATTTTGACTCCAGAAGTAATTTACACGAATATTTTTGAAAAATTATTAGCAAAATCAAATTATTTTAATATCCCTCCCAAAAATTACAGAAAAATTCCCGTAACAGTTCTGTTTGACGAAATTTACTCTATAAAGGTAAATATACTCATAACAGGCAGATGGAGTGTTAAATTATTTGCACTAGATCTGTTTGTTCCAGGGCTACAAAAAAGTTTTCTGTTTTTAATGACATGGTAAACCAATTATATGACTGAAGCATTTAATTAAGAACAGAAGAGGTAAAAGTAAAAGAGGTGTAAAAACACTAGTCAGAGTTATCTCCCCTGAAAGTAATGAATTCCATTATACAGCCAGAACCTATGGTAAACGAAGTGAAGATTTTCATTTGTAGGGTGGAAAGTAGAAGTTTTTCGGAGGGTCTGGCATGTTGATAAGGATACGTTTTACTCAGTGACTAACTGGCAAACCAGTTACTCCTCGGTTTACTTAGTAAAGCCTCTAGAGGTTCAAACCAACCTTTCGGCAGATGACCTAAACAACACATAAAGGAAATATTGGTTGGTCCCGATATTTCTTTAAAAAAATCATGTATTTTAACGAGACAATTTTGTAAACTGTTCCACGATCAAAATCGAACTTTTGTTCCATATTTCAATTTACAAAACCCTTTTGAGACCAATCTGGACTTATGGTGTCCAGTTCTTTGAGTAACAGCACAAAGTAACTGTAAAGTCGATCCAGGCCTTTCAGTAAAAATTCTCAAGATTTGCTTCTGGTGCTCGTTTTTATGTACTAAGAAATAAAACTATACATGACGATTTCAAAATTTCAACAGTAATAGAACTAACCGCGTCCTTCAGTAGAAAATATCGCGAACGACTAGATGACTACCCGAACCATTTAACCCGTAACCTTGCAACGAGAACTTACTGTTTTGTTTTCCGTGTGTACCTCATAAATTAAATTTATTTCTTTAAACAAAAGTTCAGTGAAATTGTTTATTCTCAAAAATATTCTTTTTTAGTCCGTTTTATGGTCAACATTATATCATAAGATCTTTTGACAAAGTTTTCCACTCAAATACATCTTTTTAAGTTTAATATTTATTTAGAACTGTTAACTGTTAATTTAAACAATAACCATAATGAACGAGATACATTATAACATAACATAATTCCCAGGAGAATTCCACCCATACTAAGATATCTGGCTTTTAGTGTTTATATGAAGCCGCCAATTCGTGTACACTTCTTCGATTGAATTTTGTAATTATTTTACGGATACAACAAGATCTGTTAAAATTTAAATAGTAAATATCACATTTTGTTAAGGTTTAAAATTAAACTATGTATTCTGAATTCTGATTTAAAAAAGCCTGGAGAATGTGTTGTTGTTTGATTATCAACTGAAAGACTTGTTTGAATCTCCAGAGTTTTTACTATGTAAAACAAGGAGTGAAGTGGTATAAAATTTGCCTTCCTCACTGAGTTAAAAAGTATATTTATCAGCATACCAGGCCTTCTGAAAAGGGCATATTTTTCACCCTGCAAATGACACCTTTACTTCTTCACCACAGGGTTTGGCTGTAAAATGAAATTCATTACTCTTAGAGGAGATAACTCTGAGTAGTGTTTTTTACATTTCAACGCTTCAACTGCAATAATTACGCACCTTATTTGCCAGTTAACTGTATGATAATTAATTAATTATAATTTCATGGACAGAATTGTGGCAATAGATCCATTTTGTCAGAACCGAGCATCGTATATGTCAGCAATACTTAAGTCTTTCAAGACGTAAGTTCTCAAGCAATTCCTCATTATGTGTGTGTTATTATTTTTTGTTTTGGATCTTTATCATGATTAATTGATTAGTAAATTATTTATAAAATTTATGTGTGTATTACTGTTTTATGTATATTTAATTCTGTTTACTGTATTGACTATATTTGTTTGTATTCTTCTCTTCGTTTCTTTTTTTATTACTTTTGTATTGTCTTTTGCTCTATAATGAAATATTGTTTCTATAATCGGGCCGCAGACGGGCTGTTAAAAATAATCTAATTGAAATAAATAAATAAATTTCTACGTCATCTGTTTTTACTTGAGTCAGTCATTTAATTGGCCGATAATCTGATAAGAAACAGAACTATTTTTGGAACTCTGGAACTAACAGATTGAGTGTAAACAGGAGAATATTGTATCTTTATTCTACGTAGTGACCTAAAATTTTAAGTAACAAGAGTAGCTGATAGATAATCGAATGCAAACAAAATGTTCATATGTGCAATCCCCTATCTCTCAAAGGATTAAGCTGTTGTAGACGTATGGCTGGACTTACGGACCGTTGCATCCCCGTGTTAAGCCTAACCTATATGTCCATCATGTCACTTCTAGGGCAACGTTCAACCCTCCTATTAGACAACGGCTAGTCGGGTTGTTGAACCGGTCTTTAAAAACTTTAATTTCTTTTTAAAAAAAAATATATTACGCTCCAATAAACATTAACAATACTAATTTGTAAAAATAGGGTGGTATTAACGAGGGTGGATAGTGAGAGATGACGTCATTTTAGCTGACCATCCCTTGTGTCCTCGTGTTCCTTTCATTATCATACTTTTTCAACCCTGTCCCTCTTCTGTATATATCTACACATCCTTCAAATCCTTTCATCCTTTATCTTATTGACATATTATCTAATAGTATATCTATTTTTACTAATGTAAACATATAGAACTACGGATATTAATTTTATTAAAGGGGTGAGGTTCAGTAACAGGAACTGCTGTTGTCAGTTAATTAACAATGGAATTAGATTTTGATGTTGTTTTTTATATGTGGTTATCGATTGCCAAATAAACAAACAAATAATTTAGACCACCTGGTAGTTTAGTTGATAAGGAACTTGATTACGAAATGAAAAGTTCTGTATTCAATTCTCGAATATGTCTACAGTGCTGCAACTTCTCGACGATTTAAACCTCACGTCAAGACTGAAGCACCAGAAAACGTAAAACATTTTTTTGGTTCAGTAAATAAGGATCTACCGGGTTTGTCAAGGAGTAAAGTCGTCGCCGCTAATCAGCTGTTTAATAGCTGATTTTCGGAGACGAAGGTTCCTGGTTCAAATCCTAGTAAAGGTAGTTATTTTATACGGATTTGAATACTAGACAGTGGTTACCAGAGTGCTTTGATGGTTGGGGTTCAATTATTCATATTCTCTCAGGGATTATCGGCCTGAGTCTGTACAAGACTACATCTTATTTTCACATCATATATATATTTCTCATCTCATTGAGTCATGGGATTGCTTATTGTTCTGAATTAAACAGATTGTAACGTACACACATTAGGAATAAAAAAAGTAAATAATAGTGCTCTATTTAGTTTTAAAAAACTTGCAAGAGTTGTGAATATTTAGTAAACAACAGTATTCACCAGAGGTTATTATAGTACGTCCAAAATGAATAGGCGCATCCACTCGAATAGCTATAATAAGTACAGTACTAATAATAGTTACTAATAATAACTAATAATACTAACTAATAATAATAGTTACGATAATAATAGTACAGGGTCTTTCCTAAGTCTACAGACTGTTTAAATATTTTATCCTGATAATCGAGACAAATAAATAAACAATTCACTCATTTTCTGTCACGTTATTTGCGTGTTATCTTGTATATGTAGAAGAAGAGAAGTGTGATCACAACTCTATAGCTGTGCGCTCCAATTCATATTGGACAAACTATACTTCAGTGTATTTTAATAATTTCTACTGAATTTATAAGCATTTTATCTGCACATAAAAATGTTAAAGCCTTCACTGACTGACTCATAACCAAATCTACCACTTCCACAATAACTAGAAAGCTGAAATTTGGAGGGAATATTCCCTTTAGAGTTAATGCTTTGAAACCAGAATTCTATGTTTCGTTTTAATACGGTGGCCGTTTTAAACAAAAATTGTTATTTCGGTTTTCACATAATAATAAAATAATAATTTTTGGACTAATGTAGATCTAGGATTGAAAAAATTGTTCGTTAATCTACAATTAGTTAAAATAGGTATAAAACAATTTGTTAAACTTTTATATTCAATTTTTTGTTACTATTTGGAGTAGCTTAAAACTAGAGGGTTTTTAAATGTTTGAAATAGGTTTAGAAGCTTTGGAAGAAAGTTTAATTTTCATTTTAAAATAATTAGAAAACTTAGTGAAATATTTAATAAATTTTACCGGACATTTAGGATCGATTACCAGGAGGAAACAAGTTAAAATTTTTGACAAAAGTATAAATTAACTTTTTAAGGACAACAGATTTTTATAAAAAAATACAAAATTCCCTAACTTCAGTTTAGTTTAAGTTAAGTGACATGTTAATTGAATTAAATAAGACTGGTTACTTTGCATGTAAACATAGAAATAACGTAAACATGTTTCATTAGCCTGTTTGTCGGTGTCCACATAATACTTTAATGTATTACAGATTTTCTTTTTAAAATAACACATTTAATTAGTTAAAGAATAGACTTCTTAACAAATGTGGGCTACTTAATGAGACGTAATGGGTGAGAAAATAATCATTCAGGGACATACCCACATGTTTGTAGTATAATAAGAAACAAGAGAAGTTTACAAAAAAATAAAACTATATAATATTATTAAAAAAAACAAACAATAAAATGTAGTATTTGAAACCTCTTTAGAGAACTATTATTAATCCAGTTTAAAATTTCCCAAGAAGTTAAACTTGGCAAAGAAATTTTATTTGTTTTAATTATTTTTTAGAAGAATTTTTTTAAAGTAAAAATAATACAAGAGTAGTGATTATCTGGTCAAGAAATAAACTACAAACAAAAACATACGAAGAATAAAACAAAGGCTAAATCATTAGTGCAAAAGAAACTAGAACTGACTACCGTGGAAAAGATCCGAATTAATCACCAAGTAATAAAAGAACACTATTATTTTTACTATTACTACTATTATACTATTTAAGAAATAATAGACAAAAATACATAGAATACACACAAATATACCCGCTTGTAAAATCTTGTGTTATTTTCGGACTTTTTTACAATTAATTTAAGTGGGAGAAAAATGTTATATTTAAGATAGACCTTAACAATTTAAAAATACACACATTAAAATTATTAAACATAAATATAATTCTAAATAGAGAAATACGAAAAGACATTTAATGAACGGAATATAATTATATTACAGTCAATTCTCATATTTTTTGTTCGTTTACGGTCAATTTTAGGTTATGTTAAAGATTGGAAGCTCTTTTGTAGCCATATTATCAATATACAATACGAAATACTGCCTATTACAGACAGGCAAAGTGTTAAATTATTTGTATTTAATGTTTTACATCCAGGGGTACAAAAAATAGTTCTGTTTCTTATCACATGGTCAACCAATTAAATGACTGAATAATTTAAGAACAGAAGATACAGAGGTGTAAAAGACACTAATCAAAGTTATTTTCTCTGAGAGTAATAAATTTCATCATTATACAGCCAGACCCTGTGGTGAATGAAGAGAAGGTGTCATTTCCAGGATGGAACGTAGATGCTTTTTAGAAGGGTTGGCATGCTGATAAGCATACTTTTCAACTCAATGTGGAAGGCAATTGTAAACCATCTCTACGTAGTAGAAAAATAATTACTAAATGTTAGATTAAGCCTACTAAATTTATGGCACAGCTAAACCAAGTAGGGAACTTAAAAAAATTACAAACCTTTCAAAAATATTACGTATAACTGCGCACCTTTTTATGTCAATAAGAAAATCCTACATGATGACCACAAAATTTCATTTATAAGTAAAATAATTAAATCTAGCTACAGCGTTTTTTACGTAAAATTAAATGATCACACCAACGAATTGATCACAAAAAATCGGAAGCATCACTACCAGGGAATTCGTAACGCAGGTTGGAACGTTAATGGGCCTGAAATGTTCTATAAAGTGATTTATCATTACTATTTTTTGTAATGTTTTTACTTAGCATTCATGTACTATGAAAACTGCCTCATAGAATATAAATACCAGTGGGCATCGCTCTTATTTTCCATTTCATTTTCCTAGTACATGGTTATTTTAATAGTTGCATTGGATAATTTCCACCACCTCTAGCGTAATAGGGCAGTAGTTTACTGTAAGAAATTTTGTATTATCGTAATTTATTTTTTATGTAATGTGTAATATTGTTGTTGTTGTTGTTTAGGTCATCAGCCGAAAGGCTGGTTTGAACCTGTAGAGGTTTTACTAAGTAAATCGAGGAGTGAGGTGGTTTACCATTGCCTTCCTCACTGAGTGGAAAAGTATGCTTATCAGCATGCCGGGCCCTCTGAAAAGCAAATTTTACACTCTGCAAATGACACCTTCACTTCATTCACCACAGGGTCTGGCTGTATAGTGAAATTCATTACTTTCAGAGGAGGTAACTCTGATTAGTGTCTTTAACACCTCTACCTCTTCTGTTCTTAAATGATTCAGTCATTTAATTGGCTGACCATGTGATAAGAAACAGAACTATTTATTTTAGCCCTGCAACGAACAGATTGAATGTAAATAATTTGACACTCCACCTGTCTGTTATGGGCGCTATGGGTGTAATATTATGGAAATAATAAATTATTATTATCTTTATTATTATTTTATCTTTTTGTCATCCTTTCTTTACTTTTATCAAATTTGCTTGTTGTACTTGTGATATAATTGCATATAAGTGGCGATGTCCGGAAAACAGGACGTCAATATATTTTACGTATGTCAACGTTCGGTTTACCGGACGTCCTTTACTTATGCGTAAAGTTTCAACGACCGGATAACCAAATGTTTACAAAAATAATTTTTTGTTAAACAAAATTTAATGGAATACTGTACTTTGAGACAACTTCCATTACACGTTAAAAGAACCGTTACGGCGCCAAAACCCACAGTTGCCGCTAATGACCAAGCTATCGATGCAACGTTAAATAAAACGAAACAAAACTATTTTACATAGTTTTAGTGTTACGATTTTTTTATGAACACAATAAAAATTAATTTTTAACAAAAAAATCTGGTGTGAAACACTCACACAACTTTCTCTTGCCAATGCAAATAATTAACAATAAACCTAACATTAGTATTAAAACATTAGAAATGAACAAAAACTAACCTCAAAAACATAACCTTATTTTAATCATGAGTGAATGACGCAAAATGACAATCGAACTCAGTTTGGCTTAAAAATACGGAAAATCACGCTTTCACGCTAAACTAGGCTCTGTAGAGAAAAATGCTCTAAACAAAAGTTGTAGATCTTTTAATTTTCTATAAATTTAATTATATACACTTTAGTCGTAAAATGCATACTAAGACCGAAATGTTAAAAAAATCGATTTTTCTCACGTTTTCGTGAGAAAAAAAAACAGAAAATCGCAAATTACCGCTAAACTAAGCGTTATACAAAACAATGTTTGAAACAGAAGTTGTAGGTTTTTAAATTCTCTACAACTTTTATTATATAAGTTTTTGCGCTAAAATTTATATTAAAGCCGTAATCTTAAAAAAACAACGTTTTTACGTGAAAACAGCCTCACCGAGAATTTCAGCAAACATGGCGCCTACCCTATCTTGTAGAGAATAAAAAATTGAGTAAAATAGGCGATTTTTAAAAAAATCGTAGGACCAGTTTTTGAGAAAATCGCAAAAAACTGAAAAATTATACGAATAAACTACTACTTCCGGTTGACCGATTTTGATGAAAATGTTCGTGTCGCGTCCGGTAGTGGTATGTAAATTAACTTTCAAGTTTCAAGTTCGTACGATGTTCCGTTCTTGAGATATTCTGTTCACACACAGACACACAGACACACACACAGACCAATCGCTAAAAACATGTTTTTTGGGTTCAGGGGGTCTGAAAACGTATAGATCCGGTGAAAACTCGATTTCGAAAAATCGACATGAAAACAATACTTTCCTTCCTATATATTCATATAGGCAAGAGAAAGTAAAATTATATTTTTCTGTAACGTTGAAATTGTGGTGAGCAATGTTAGGGTTACGCCTGTATGTTGTCGAAATAAGAGTTGGCACTTATGTACATCCTTATGCAAATTTTATGGCACTTTAGGATTAAATTTTTAAATATTGTTAGGGTACTGAAAGGGTTAAAGATAAAAAAATTAGATAATTAAATAAGAAACTCACCTGAATGCGTTGTATTTGACTCAGCATCCGCAACTTCAGTACGAAGTTTTTTACAAGGACCTTCTTCCGTTGAAGAATCTAACTCTTCCTTAATCCTTCTTGGCCTAATCTCTTCATCACCTTCTTGAAGATCTTCCTTGATAGGTGTCGAACAGACAGGTTCTTCGGGCGAAGGAGTACACGGAACTCTTGTGTTTGATTTTTTAATCGGTGCTGATATGGAAGGTCTTCTGGCGTTAACCACACCAAGCGGTTGTTGACTACCATCATCGCTATCACCAGAATCTAAATGGTTTCCAGGACCGGCTTCAATACAACTGTAATTTTCCTTGTTACAAGCAAGCACCTTGTGTTGGATAAATTTTACTATATCACCCAAAGCGAATGGTTTTTGGCAGACTCCACAAGTGAGAATATCTTGCCCACCGCCAGCTTCCGCATCCGCTGAAACAGATAACATAAAACCATAAGATTATTTTAATTGTTCATTAAAAATTAATTACCATATGTAATCAACTTTTTATAAGAAAGAGTAATGAACTTCCTTAGAATAAAACTGCTTAACCTCCAACATTATAAGATTTTTAAAAAAAGTGTATAAAATGTACTTTTTTGGCACATCTTATTTAAATTAAAATGTAAATTAGAAACTATTAAATTTTTTGTTTGATTGTATACAAAGAATATTTTATTCTGAAGCTAAAAATAACAAAAAATTCATATGAACTAGTAACATTTGTGGGTAGCTACACTTTCCTTCCTTCCAAGAAACAATTAATTTTAGAATTACAATGTATAATAATTACAATATATAATTAATAATAGTTTCTACGTAAGTTAACCTATCGACAACGAAAAAAAATCATAGCATTTTTAATAATTTACAGATCCTATCCGAAAATCGAATCCGGGAATTTCCGCTTTGCATTAGAAAGTACATACTAGTGCTCAAACAATTGAAAATATAAAACACAACTTTAATTAAGAACTTAGGACTTTGAGAAAAACTTATTTTCTTTACATGCCGTTTCATTTAAGAAGTTCGACAATTCTCTTTGTAGCAATGACTTTAGATTCTTCAGCTCTAAAAAATCTGTGGAGGTACATCTAAACTATCTTCTCAAATAGTTCAACTGCATATGCATCTTATATCTTATACACCAAACTTTTCTGTAAAAAGTTATTAAGAGAAATTTCACTTTTACGCTCTCTAATATGAGCCAAATATTGCAAAAATTGCATATTTTTTTCGTCTACGATCAGATTTTCAATTTCATCATTCTGATAACACTCATGATTATGACAAGAATCATTCATCTCAACCTTATTCCTTCGATAAGATCATTTTCGAATGAGAGAACATAATACAGCAGTAAAACTTAAACAGGATGTATTTCAAACCAGACATAATTAATACAGTAATCAATTAATTTAAAAAAAAATTAAATTTATTTAGGACTGCCTCTGAAATTTTACAGTAATTTGTCATTGTTAAATGTTGTTGTTTAGGTTAACAGCCGAAAGGTTGGTTTGAACCTCTAGAGGTTTTACTAAGTAAAAACGAGGAGTAAGGTGGTTTACCGTTGCCTTCCTCACTGAGTTGAAAGAGTATGCTTATCAGCATGCCAGGCCTTTCGAAAAGCACTCACTTTCCACCCTGCAAATGACACCTTCACTTCATTCACCACAGGGTCTGGCTGCATAGTGAAATTCATTACTCTCAGAGGAGATAACTCTGACTAGTGTCTTTTACACCTCTACCTCTTCTGTTCTTAAATACTTCAGTTATATAAGTGGCTGACTATGTGATAAGAAACAGAACTATTTTTTTAGCCCTGGACCAAACAGATAGAGTGACATTAAAATAACACTCCACCTGCCCGTTTTGGGCATCATTGTTAAATAAAACCTTGTATATAAATAACCATATAGATCACGTACAATGAGTTTTTATTAAATTAACGTCTATTTTAAAATACATCGGCCTATTTTCTAAGCTTTAGAAATACATCAATCACGTAATGCACAGGTTTTTACAAAAAAAAAAAAAAAAAATGAAGAAGCACCAATAAAATGAAGAAATAACTAATTGAAGAATCACGACAAAGGAAAATGGATTAGCCAATATCAAAAAAATACAATTATAAAAAATTAACTGAAATTAATAGATAATTTTTAATTGAAAATGAATTTATCAACTGAACTTTATATTATAAAATAATAAATTGACTTATTAAATTGGTGTTATTTATTAAAAAATGCAATTGAGATAAATAATTTCTAATAGATAATGCATTTTAAGATATAGTTAGTTGATTAATAATAACAAAAATAATTCAGTATTAAAAAGTAGATATATTAAATAAGTCCACCTTTTAAACATTTATAGTTCAATTAATTAAATTTAAATTGAATCTAAATTAACTGGAAACGTTAAAAATACAATGGTAATTTTTTTTCATTAATCTATTAACTTTATTTTATTCAGTAGCTTCTTTTGCAACAAAAATTAATTCCGTATAGAAAAAAAACTTAAAGTTTAAAGGAGTACAAATTTATACTAATTAAAAAACCTGTTTTCTTTTATTATTATCATGTTGTCTTGTTTTAATTAAAAGAAATATACACACACTATAAACCTTCTGTTTGTGTTTATAAAAAAATAAATAAATAAATGACTATATAGAAAAAGAAGATGACCTGTCCAATAATTTGTTCTCACGGCTTTGATAACCTAGTAATGTTTCAATTAAGTTAAGTTATAAATTTAAAGTGGTACCGATCAATTTTATGTCCTAGATTAAACGTTATTCCTTGAAAGTAGTTTTATCAACAGTGCTATAAACTACGTAAATTTAATCCTTGAAATTTATTATTGTTTAAAGAAGTTAAATTTAATTAATAAATTATATTAAATACTACTGGGTATAAAACTATTCTATCAATTCGAAAGAAAACCTTTGATATATATACCTAAATTTAAATGTAAAAGAGTGAATTTTTTTAGCTTTTATTTGTTATCGGGAACTGTAGGCTATTTTGATGATAACCAACTAATGAGATCGCTGCTTCTTAAAGAATTTTGACGTGATTCGGCATGATTATTTTTTTAACAGGGTCCTCCAATAGAGTTTGATCAGGAATGGGTGTCAACTAGTCACCATAAAAAATTACTTGTGTTGCTTAACAGTTAATAGCGACTTTCTACCAGCTGACTGACTGGGTCTGGCCTGAAGGCTGGTGATATTTAAAAAAAAATCTTATGTTATTAACATGAAAAATACCAACCGGGTCTAGAGGTAAAGTTGTCGCTGGTTCCTGGTTCAAATCCCAGTAAAGGTAATTGCTTTTATATGGAATTGAACATGAGACAGTGGTTACCGGTGTACTTTAATGGTTGGGGTTCCATTAACTATATCTCTTAGGATTGGTCGGCCTGGATCTGTATGAGACTACACCTCTTTAACACGTCATACACATCATCCTCATCTGATTGGGTCATTGGGTTGCTTATTGTTCTAAATTGAACAGAATGTAACTTACACACATTAGGAATAAAAAAATGAAGAAAATTCCAGGTTAATATCCGGAAAATTTTAACGTACATTTTCTTACGATGCTTACGTATTAGTAATGTGACTAATCACACAAATGTTGGTATGATGTCGGGGTAACAATTCTAAGCATTAGACTTTTAAAAACAGAAAATCAAGGAAAAGGAACGAATACTATACGAGGTAAGACTATTAAATAACGAGACTGACGTTGTAAAAAAATTTATTTTTATTTTATACATAATCACTTATTGTCACCTTCAATATACACTCCTTCTCTATCCCTACAACGCTCCATGCGAATTTTCCACTGTTGGAAACAGTGCTGGAAGTCATCTTCTGTCAGCTCCTTCAGTACACGTGCCGCTTTCTCTTTTACAGCATCCACAGACTCAAATCTTATCCCTTTTAAAAGAGACAAGGTGAAATCTGCATTAAAAGGGACAAGATTTGAGTCCGTAAAAGCTGTAAAAGAGACAGCGGCACGTGTCCTGAAGGAGCTGACAGAAAATGACTTCCAGCACTGTTTCCAACAATGGAAAATTCACATGGAGCGTTGTAGGAATAGAGAAGAAGTGTATATTGAAGGTGACAATAAATAAGTGATTGTGTATAAAATAAAAATAAAATTTTTTACAACGTCAGTCTCGTTATTTAATAGCCACATCTCGTAAATAAGATAGACAAACCACTTAAGGAGTCATCGTGGGCAAGGATGGATGCAGATCACACACGACAGATTACTGAAAGCATTCAAAATGGCCTCAGAAGTAGTAAAATAATGAATTTTAGAAAAATTGTTAAAAATAATAAACTTCATTCATTGACATATAGATGTTAGGTCTGAAATAGATATGAAAGTCTGTATGTCTCTACATACAATACGAAACATGTATGGTAGGACAGAACACAGAGTGTTATTATGCAAATATCGATAAGCTTTAGTAAAGCAAAGGGACAGGCCATATAGAAATAGGCCGACTTTAAAGCACTAAGTAGAACTGAGTAAGTTTGCTGCGGTGTGTTCAATACGGCTGTGTCAACAGCAGGCGTAACGAACAGTCGGTCAGCAGCCTCCTTGATAAAATCTCATACTCCAAATCTTATCTTCTCTTTCTCTAAAAAAACCCCCTCACAACTTCACCCTTTCAACTCATTTTATTCAAAGAATCCCCATCCTCTAAAGTTGCCTTTCAGCCAACTTTTATTTTACATTATTATTTTTCTTGAAAAATATCGGATTAAAATTCAGACCACGTTTGTACAAAATCGGCTATATAACATTTTACTTATTATAAATTTTGTCTGGTTATTATAATAATTCAGTAAATAATATGATTATATTATATAAATGTTTAGTCTAATTTATTTATTATTTTATTTCAATCGAATCTCATGTCATTGAATTTTCCATAACATTTTCTAACAATATGTTGAGGTCATCATCCGAAAGGTTAGTTTGAACTTCTAAAAACTTTACTAAGTAAAACAAGGAGTGAGGTGGTTTAAAATCCCTTCCTCACTGAGTGGAAAAGTATGCTTATCAGCATGCCAGGCCTTCTGATAAGCATTTACCTCTACTTTCCATCCTGCAAATGACACCTTAACTTAATTCATCACAGGGTTTGTTCGTGTAATGAAATTCATTACTCTCAGAGGAGATAACTCTTAGTAGTGTCTTTTTCACCCTTCTTTTTCTGTTCTTAAATGCTTCAGTCATATAATTTTGGCTGACCAATTAATAAGAAACAGAATTATTTTTGTTGCCCTGGAACTAGCAAATCGAGTGCAAATTATTGAACAATCTACTTGCCTTTTATGGGCATAAATTACAGTCATCCAAAAAATCTGGAATTCTATGGACTTCAAGAATTCAAGAATTTTTGTTTACAGGCATAAAATTAAAAACTTTGAAAACATCCAATTAATTTTATTATTATTATTATTACTACTATTAAATTAATTAATATCTCATCACGCGGTCTTGGGTTCGAATCCCACTCGGGCATGGCATTTTTTCATACGTTAAAAAAAAAAAAAAAAAAAAAAAAAAAGTTACAAAAATTCATTTCATCCTTCACCGTCTGCATTAGCAGCAATTTGCAAAACAGTCGGACGTTAAACCAAAAAAAAAAAATTAAATTAATTATAATAAAAAACATCCAAAAATCTGGGATTCTATGGACTTCAAGAATTCAAGAATTTTTGTTTATTGGCAAATGATTAAAAATTTTGAAAACATCCAATTTATTATTAAATTAATTAAATTATTATTAAATTAATTATAATTAAAAAGATCCAAAAATCTGGAATCCTATGAACTTCAAGAATTCAAGAAGTTTTGTTTATTGGCAAATGATTAAAAACTTTAATGAGAAATTATACTGTAACGTGAACCATAGTAATCAAATTGGAAAAATGTTGTATAAATTAAAATATGAAGGGAATTCTGAAACAAATTACATGAAATAATATAAAATTCAAATAGAAATTACATATGCATAAATAAATAATCTCTAATACAAAGATGAACAAAAGTTAAGTAATTACATACAATTTACGTTTGTATTATTGATAGCCTAAATATTTTACAACAATTACATTTAGCCTTGGTTATCAAACTCTATTGATTGACAAAAAAGTCTATTGTTTTTTAGAAACAACATTTAGGCCTAAACCCGACCAATTTTTTATTTTACGCCGTATTGTCGCCGTTAATATTTCATAACAGGTGACAAAGGCTATGTACTAAGAGCTAAATAACCTTAGGTTAGCGCGTGAACATAACGAATGCTCTTTCATAATTAGTTGGCGGTTTATGTACGTAGAAATGTACAGTAACATTAAGCCGTGACACGGAATGT
The DNA here is from genome assembly GCA_035578175.1 of Catonia carolina. Classification (NCBI taxonomy): domain Eukaryota; kingdom Metazoa; phylum Arthropoda; class Insecta; order Hemiptera; family Achilidae; genus Catonia; species Catonia carolina. The sequence continues at coordinate 6,598,177 of JAQMRL010000006.1, read as the reverse complement.
GTTGAACATAATTTGCATTCATTTTGGCCGCATATACTTGGAGCCGTTTGCCATCAGTTATGTACAGGAATAATTTTATGCTTTTATTTGCTCTGCTGGCTCATTCTACTCATTCTCTCTGCCTGTTTTCCTACATCTTTGACGCACAATTTAATGTGTTAATACATCAATTAGTGTTCCATATTAAATAGTATCTGAATTTTTTATCATAATACCTTTTTTGGTGACTCAAATTCCCCTGATTGCTATTTGTTAATTCATAATTTACGAATTACTTCTTGAAATCATTTCAGTAATCATCCTTTTCATATCCATGTACTTATTGTTGAGGTCATCAGCCAAAAGACTGGTTTGAACCTGTAGAGGTTTTACTAAGTAAAACGAGGAGTCAGGTTGTTTACAATTGCCTTCCTCACTAAGTGGCGCTCTGAAAAGCACATACTCTCCACACTGTAAATGACACTGTATAATGAAATTCATTACTTTCAGAGGAGATGACTCTGATTAGTGTCTTTTACACCTCTGCCTCTTCTGTTCTTAAATGATTCAGTCATTTAATTGGCTGATCATGTGATAAGAAACAGAACTTTTTATTTTAGTCCTGAAACTAACAGATTGAGTGTAAATAATTTGACACTCCACCTGTCTGTTATGGGTAGAATCCACGTACTGATTGAACTTTATAACTTTTTGTTTTTCCTATAACAGGCAGATGGAATGTTGAATTTTTTGCAATCAATCTGTTAGTTCCAGGGCTACAAATAGTAGTTCTTTTTCTGATCACATGGTTAGCCAATTGATTGAAGCATTTAAGAATAGAAGAGGCAGAGGTGTAATAGACACTAAATAGCATAATAGTATAAATCAGGTAGTCTTCTATTAGAGGCTAAGGATTGTGGCTCTTCCGTAGCAGACAAGGGTTTTCCTTTGTTGGGAAATCTAATATGCTTTTCACGGTTGATGAACTCTGCTGTTCCACACGTTTAGACCAATGAGAACGTTTGCCAGCGTTGTCAGATTGTACCTGACAAACATTACGCACGCATGCGTATAAGAGCCGCAATAGTTCACTCTGGTCTTGCATCTCGTATTGAACATAACTTATCGATTATTGAGTGCGTTAACATGCAATATTTTATAATACTCGTATAATCAGTTAATTGTATGTTTATCGGTTATAATTGTTATTGAAATATCAAAAAATGGCTGAAAAAATATGTAACAGAGCTATGAGAGCAAGTATTAGCAACGTTGCTGGCAAGCCATTGGCTAGCTATAAAGTGGTTGGGGGGCAATGCATACGTTCAGAGCCTTTATCAGCCTTAAAAAATTTAATAGGCTACTAGTAATTACTGTACAAAACTTAGGTTAGGAATTTATGTGTAAGTATAAAAAGTATACTTTGTTATTTCTATGAAACATTGTACAAAATGTAGACCTATGCATAAATAAATAAACACAAACATATTTTGACGTGTATGATTCAATTGCGATTTAACACTTAACAGAACATTTGTTAAGTAACACTGATTGGGGAGGAACCTTAGAAAATAACCAGCTGATAATCACACATAAATATATACAAGTTTCTGATTAAAAAAAATTCAGGTGAGAAACACTTACAAGACTTTCTCCTGACATTGTAAATAATTCAAAACTTAATTTTAATCATGTGTAAACAATGTACAAAGAAAACTATAACCCAATTTCTATTATAAGTTATTGAAGTTTAATGAAAATCAATCTCTGTTGGATTATGATTTTGACTATAGCCTAATTGACTCTAAACTAAGCCTTGTAGAAAAAATGCTTAAATGAAAGTTGTAGGTTTCTAATTTTCTACAACTATGATTATCACAAAATTGCTGTGAAGTCATATTAGGATTGAACTCTTTAGAAAACCACTTTTTTCCACTAGAGCACAGCCTTACGCATTTCAGCAAACATGCCGCTTACCCTATCTTGTGGAGCACAAAAATTTAAAAAACAAAGATGATTTTTAAACAAAACCGGAGAACCGTTTTTGATAAAAATCGCAAAATTGGATTAAAGTGAAAAATTATACTTGTTGGGTCTCCCCGTGCTATTTACCTTAGTTCCACGTTTCTACTTCAAATGATTTTTGGTTTTTAAGCTGTTTTAGTTTAGCTGTTTAGCTGTTTGAGTTTCAGAATTCAAAGCTAAAGCTCAACAATGAAGACATAAAGCGTGTGAAGAAGTTCAACTATTTAGGAACTTGGTTATGTGAAGACTGGTCATCAGATGTGGAAATCAAGTGTCGAATAGAGAAGGCACGGAGTGCATTTATAAGGTTCAGAAGCATCCTCACAAACACGGAATTTGACCTCAACCTTAAAATACGATTCACAAAATGCTATGTATGGTCGGTACTTTTGTATGGCATGGAGGGTTGGACGCTGAAGATTAACACCATGAACAGGCTGGAAGCATTTGAAATGTGGATCTACCGAAGAATCCTGAAGGTTCCATGGACAGCAAAAAGAACCAATGAGGAGATTCTGGAGAGGATAGGAAGGAAACGGGAACTGATGAGCACCATAAAAAGAAGGAAGACCGCTTATCTGGGACATGTGATGCGCAATGAGAGGTACCATCTGCTGCAACTGATAATTGAGGGGAAGATAGAGGGACGGAGAGGAGTAGGCAGAAGGAGGATGTCGTGGCTGCAGAATATCAAGCAATGGACAGGGATGGAGGCCGCAGGAGACATAATACACACGTGTGGTGACAGGGAAAAATGGTCAGCGGTGATCGCAAACATCCATTAATGGATAGCAGACAAAGAAGAAGAAGCTGTTTTAACATGCAAACAGACTAATCAATAAAAACATGGTTTTTGTTGTGTTTTGGGAGCCTACAATGTCGATTTTGATAAAACGTTACAAAAATATTAGCTATTTTCTTTACCTGTACAATTCATATAAGGCAATAGAAAGTACAAAAAATATATAAAGAAAGAATTAGTTGAAAATAAGTTGAAAAATTCAATTCGTTTGAGATTATTGAGTTAAATGGGAAGGGATATGCTTTGGGGTAGTTTGTCCGAGGGGGTGGAAACAAGTATACGTTACGTCTGTCCGTTAACTGTACATTTGTTGAAAAGGGTGTGTGGGAGTGACCACAACTGACCATTCCAGTATCCAATAATGATTGTACAGTTTGACTTGGTACTGACCACGCATGTCATGGACTAACCAATAGCATCTCTTTTCATTCAACCCCTTCTGTCAATATTCTTCCACTCTTCTCTCTTTATCTATTAACTCTACAATCTCATATTCCTTTATTCTCTTTTATTCTGTCTTTTCTTTACTCCTATTCAACCTACCCTTACTCCTTCTATTCTTTTTTTATTAGTTTCCTTGTTCTTTCTTTTTTTTGTTTATTATTATTGAAAGCCGATATATCTTTCAAATCCCTTTTTACTTGCACCTTTCACTCCTGAATCTTTTCTTCCGGATTTTAATATTTTTCCTTTAGATATCCGACACGTGTTCACACTAATATTTACTCTGAATTCTGATACACTGGTAGATCCGTCTGTACAATTATATTTTTATCGTCGTTTACTTATATATTTTTTTAATTTATAAGAAGTAACTGTTGTTGTTTGTTTAGGTCAACAGCCGAAAGGGTGGTTTGAACCTGTAGAGGTTTTACTAAGTAAAACGAGGAGTGAGGTGGTTTACCATTGCCTTCCTCACTGAGTGGAAAATTACGCTTATCAGCATGCTCTAAAAAGCACATATTTTGACACCTTCATTTCATTCACCACAGGGTCTGGCCGTATAATGAAATTCATTTCTTCCAGAGGAGATAACTCTGATTACTGTCTTTTACAACTCTACCTCTTCTGTTCATAAATGATTCAGTCATTTAATTGGCTGACCATGTGATAAGAAACAGAACTATTTATTTTAGCCCTGCAATGAACAGATTGAATGTAAATAATTTGACACTCCACCTGTCTGTTATGGGCAGAAGAAGTAACTATAATAGCCCTATACATAACAGGCAGGTGGAGTGTTAAATTATTTCCACTCGATCTGCTAGTATCAGGGCTACTTCGAGAGTTATGAATTTTATTTTACAGTATAGTAAAGGTGAAGTAATAGTGTTATTCGCAGGGTGGAAAGTAGATGATTTCCATAGGGCTTCTAAGACTTAAACATATTATTCAACTTAGTGAAGAAGGCTATGGTAAACCACCTCACTCCTTGTTTTATGTAGTAAAGCCTCTAGAGTTTCAAACCAGCGTTTCGGCTGATCACCTAAACAACAAAAAGAATTATTGTATCATTAGCTGTTTTAAATAGTATGAAGAAGGCACGTATAATAGATAGTCTAGATTATATTTGAAATCGAGCTTTCACCGAAAACACACGTTTTCAGGCCTCCTTAAGCCAAAAAAAACGTTTTTACTGATTAATCTGTGTGACGTACGAGGTGTGGCTATTAAATAACGAGACTGACGTTGTAAAAAATGTTACTTTTATTTTATACATAATCATTTATGTCACTTTCAATATAGGCCTACACTCCTTCTCTATCCCTACAACGCTCCATACTAATTTTCCATTGTTGGAAACAGAGCTAAAAGTCATCTTCTGTCATCTCCTTCAGGACAGGTGCCGCTTTCTCTTTTACAGCTTCCACACAGACTCAAATCTTTTCCCTTTTAATGCAGATTTCACCTTAGGAAGTGGAGATTTCACTTTGAAGGAGCTGACAGAAGATGACTTCCAGCACTGTTTCCAACAATGGGAAATTCGCATGGAGCGTTATAGGGATAGAGAAGGAGTGTATATTGAAGGTGACAATAAGTAATTATGTATAAAATAAAAATAAATTTTTTTACGTCTGTCTCGTGAAAAAGTAATAACTTGAAAATGAAATATCAAAAAAAGTAGAAAATTAGAACTTAAGCTTTAAAAAAATGTATTTTCTTAAAAAACTTTTTTTAAAAAGTTTATGAACTTCTAAGCAAATTTTACGGTAATTTGTATAACTGGGTAAAAATGTTTTGATGACACGCTTATTGGGATGAGTAAGAAAAGAAAACGCCCAAAACGGACAGGTGGAGTGTTATTTTAATTGCACTCTATCTGTTTGGTCCAGGGCTAAAACAAAAATAGTTCTGTTTCTTATCACATAGTCAGCCACTTATATGACTGAACTATTTAAGAACAGAAGAGGTAGAGGTGTAAAAGACACTAGTCAGAGTTATTTCCTTTAAGAGTAATGAATTTCACTATGCAGCCAGACCCTGTGGTGAATGAAGTGAAGGTGTCATTTGCAGGGTGGAAAGTGAGTGCTTTTCGAAAGGCCTGGCATGCTGATAAGCATACTCTTTCAACTCAGTGAGGAAGGCAATTGTAAACCACCTTACTCCTCGTTTTTACTTAGTAAAACCTCTAGAGGTTCAAACCAGCCTTTCGGCTGTTGACCTAAACAACAACAACAACAAGAAAAGAAACGTAATTAGCATAGAAAGCGCTTGTAAAACTACATGAATCACTCTTTAGACTTAGGGCTACACCTAAAAAATATTGTGTGTATAATTAAAAACCAATCAATTTTTAAATCATAGACTATCTCTAAAATTCTTCTTTCCATTGAAATCTAAAGTGTAATGAGGTCCATACCGATGTGTAGCCAATAAGGAACCTTCAATCGGAGGAATGCTATATATATATACGTCATATTAGAATCTCGTTTCCCCGACAGACTTCCCCTTTGGATATTTAACGTACTCTATAGTACCGTGATACAATTTCTCCTCTATGCACAGCCTTCTGTATATGTCAAGGTATTTACACTAAGAGATTCTCATTGTAACTCAAATGCATTGAAGGAATTTGCTCACGTCTATCTATATACTATACTACAGAAATTAATACTCCGAGATCACTAATATCAAAATTAATCTTCACTTTATTGTTCTACTGGAAAAGAAAATGTAGCCTCTCTGACATATTTTCAGAAATGTACTAACTTAGGCCTATCTTTAAATACAATAATGTCTATAATTAACTTAAATTTTACTGTGTCTTGCCCTATGTGAATTGGCTTTAGGTAATAACTTATAGGGTAAGAAAGTACTGTACAAACCTATTCTTTTCATGTCGATTTTTCGAAATCAAGATTTCACCGGAAATACTGGTTTTCAGGCTCCCTGAACGAAAAAAACGTTTTTTACTGATTGCTTTGCGTGCGCGAGTGCATAAGTGTGTGTGTGTGTGTGTGTGTGTGCACGCGCGCGCGTGAGAGAGAGTAAAATATCTAAAGATATAATAGCGTACGAATTTGAATTACAAAATTCCATGTTAGAAATTCAATCAGAAAATAGTGAAAAATTTTGAATTTTGTTTGCTGATTTAGACTATACAATAATTATTAAAATATTTTTTTTGTTCAAATCCGTAGTAGGTGGGCTACAACGGGACGCGGAGTTTCCGTGTTCGATTCTAGTTTTGAGTCTGAAAATTAAAACAAGTTAAACCCCAACGTTAAAGTTACATAACCCACTGTATTCACTTATAACTAAGTTAATGTTGTTATTTTAAATAAACTAAAAAAAAAAAAAAATTGAAAAAAGATATATTTTTGGTCTTAATTTTTATTACGGTACTGTACAATGAGCTGTAAAATTTCAGTATAATGATATTTAATTTAACGGGCATTGGGGAATTTTACTTTCAGGAGAAGAGGTACCCAGTTGTACATTATTCGTTTAGAACTACGGATCTTGTCCATTATTCAGACCAAAAGGTTACATTTTTCTTTTAATCGTCACACATTTGAAAAGTTCCTTGTAGCTAGTTCACGGGCTAGTTAGCTGGAATGGTCATCTAGTCGTTCTTAAAATTCACTATAGAAGGACAAGACTTTTTTAATTTTCGAAATTTTGAAATAGTAGAGGAGGGTTTTATTACTTAGTACATAAAAAGGAGCACCAAAAGCAAATATTAAGAACTTTGCTTACCAGGAATAACTTTAATAAGTTACTCCAAATAGCTGGACATCATAAATCTAGATTGGTCTCAAAAGCGTTTTGTAAATGAACATTTTGGAAACAAGATTCAATTTTTGATATAATTTTTTTTTTGATATATGTAATTTTTGATTTTATTTTTGATATAGGCCTAGGGTTAATTAACCAGAAAAAATAAACATTAATATTTTAACATTAATATACAAGAAAAATTATGTTTAAAAAATAAATTTACAACAGATATATAACTTATTTATTAGTAGTTTAAAAGAAACATGTCACGGAAACAGAAGCCATTTGTCCAGCATTTATAAAACTCACCTATAGTAAAACAGGTACCGGTTAACAACATCGGAAACCATACTACAAAGGAGTAGAATTACTGCATATATTCTGGTTTAGCCTATTATTATTATTATTATTATTATTAAGATTATATTTACTAATAATAATAATACATATTATTCATATTATTTCTTTAAAAAAAATAATACTAAAAATTGTACATTATCTATTACAACAGATACATGCCATCAGCAAATTTCATCGTATTATATCTAGTTATATTTTCTATACAAAATATTATAAAATATAACGATATTATCTTAGATATATAACTTATTTTTCATGTTATAAACAAAATGAACTTATAATACATAATTCATACAATTCAACATACTCGTATAACAACTACTGTACTGTACAAGAGAATACTAGATCTTTTCTATAAAATTAAACGTTTATTATTATTAATATTATAATCCCTCGGGATAAGATGATGTGAAATTGATTTATTTATTATATTATATTTTCTATATAAATTTATTTATTAAATTTATATGTTCTATTTATCGGAAAGGAAAGTAGTTAGATAATTATTTGAATTTAAAATAAAATACAACTTACATGATTTTATCAAATGTCTATCAAATATATTTCTATATTTTTATTCAAAATAAATAAATAATATAAGAAGAGAAATGTATAGAAGTGAATTATTATTTTATTTATGTTTTTTTTTTACTTTCTCTTGCCCATATGACTAATATAGGGAAGGAAAGTATTGTTTCATATCGAGTTTTCACCGGAAATACACGTTTTCAAGCTTCATAAACCCAAAATACAAGTTTTTAGTAGCGTTGGTCTATTTGTGTATCTCTGTGTGTGAACAAAATATCTCAAAAACGGAATAGCGTATGAAGTTGAAACTTGAATCTTTCACACACAAACAGAATTTCACATACCAAACTTACGAGTCCATATTTTCTCAGTATTATACGAATACTAGTATTTAAATAGAATAATTGTCCATAATTTTAAGAAAATATAAAAAAATATTAACTTGTTGTTGTTGTGTACGTTAACAGTGGAAAGGGTGGTTTGAACCTTTAGAGGTTTTACCTAGTAAAACCAAAAGTGAGATGATTACCAATGGCTTCCTCATTGAGTTAAAAAGTGTGCTTATCAGCTTGCCACGCTCTCTGAAAAGTACCTAATTTTCACCCTGTAAATAACTTCTTCACTTCATTCACCACAGGGTCTGGTTTTATGACGAAATTGATAACTTTCAGAGGAGATAGGCTAAATCTGACAAGTGTGTTTACACCTCTTCCTCTTCTGTTCTTAAATAGTTCAGTCATTTAACTGGCTGACCACGTGATAAGAAACTAAACTATTTTTTGTAGCCCTGGAATTCGCAAATTGAGTGCAATTAGATTAACACTTCACTTGCCTGTTATGGGCAGAAAAAATATTAACTTATGTTATTGTTTAGGTCAACAGCCAAAAGGCTGGTTTGAACCTCTAGAGGTTTTACTAAGTAAAAACGAGGAGTAAGGTGGTTTACCATTGCCTTCCTCACTGAGTTGAAAGAGTATGTTTATCAGCATGCCAAGCCCTCCGAAAAGCACTCACTTTCCACTCTGCAAATGACGCTTTCACTTCATTCACCGCAGGGTCTGGCTGCATAGTAAAATTCATTACTCTCAGAGGAGATAACTCTGATTAGTGTCTTTTACACCTCTACCTCTTCTGTTCTTAAATAGTTCAGTCATATAAGTGGCTGACTATGTGATAAGAAACAGAACTATTTTTTTTAGCCCTGGACCAAACAGAGAGAGTGCAATTAAAATAACACTCCACCTGCCCGTTTTGGGCATTAACCTATATCAAGATTAAAATTTACAGTAAATCCCTTCATCTACTGGCATTGAAGGCCACTGGCAATATTATAGGGAAGTGTTTTGATAATGACGTCTTCACTCGGTTGGTGTCACTGTTTCTTAATTGATCTTATACTAATTAATTAATTAATCTTAAAAATTATTATAGTAAGTTCATTCGTACCAAAAAAGACCAGTTTGTTACTAAACGGAGAAATTTGGATTGAAAACGTTGTAAATTGAATTTTCTGCTGAAAGAAATAGCTCTGTTGAATTCCATTAGTAAAATATTAAAACAAAATATTTGTCAACGATACATGTCACTGTTATTGTTAATTAAATCCAAACTGTAATTTAAAAATTTTGAAACGTTTAATTCTGTGATAGTTGTCAATATTATACAAAATATTAATTGCCAAAGGGTTTTGATAACTGTCAAATCTGTCTAGTTATTTTATCTATTGTTGTAATATTTTGAGTAGAACACTTTTTTGTACGTAAGAAATTGTTAATTAAGTTGGTTATAAACCAAGAGAAATCTGTCATAAATTGAAGGATCTTTGATACAAAAATTATACAAAATATTAATTGCCAAAGGGTTTTGATAACTTTTAAATAATCTGTCTAGTTATTTTAACTATTGTTGTAATATTTTGAGTAGAACATTTTTTGTACGTAAGTAATTGTAAATTAAGTTGGTTATAAACCAAGAGAAAATCTGTAATAAATTGAAGGATCTTCGATACAAAAATTATACAAAATACTAATTGCCATAGGGTTTTGATAACTGTCAAATCTGTCTAGTTATTTTATCTATTGTAATATTTTGAGTAGAACATTTTTTTGTACGTAAGTAATTGTAAATTAAGTTGGTTATAAACCAAGAAAAATCTGTAATAAATTGAAGGATCTTCGATTGAAGACGCTGTAAATTAAACTGGAAATAACAATTCAACTTTAAAAAATAAATAAAACCATTTAAAACGAAGAGGAAAATTTATATAAGGGAATATGACATTAGAAAATTCTTTTGTATTAAAAATTAAACCCTATTATACTTAGTATTTAGATCAACTACCTATTGTTTTAAACAACTACTAAAATTGTTTTTATAAACAAACTGCTATTTCCGGTTGAAAAGGGAAAAAAATCATAGTACGCTATTATAATACACTCGTATCAACGCGTGCGTGAACACTACAACAGTTTTTGGACTCCCAGGAGCATAAAACGGTCGGTCAGACAGACAAAAATATATAGGGCGTTTGTTTGTATGTATGTAGAAGGCCTATAGTATAATCCTACGGAGTTTGTCTGTACATTTAACAAACTAACCCCTACATAGACTATTCGTTTTTCCCCAACACATGTGTGTATGTTGTTGGGTTTTCAGTTTTTACCCTTCATGAGTAGTTGTCAACGAAAAGTAGGTATGTGTGCCATTTGTTAAGTACCAAACTCAACTATAAAAGGTCTCCTACTATTATAAAGGCTGTGGAATCATCCGTATTCGCACAGCCTACACGACGCTTGTCGCTCGCTAACCATCACCCTCGGTTTCACTTTTTCACAAACCCCATAAAATCAATAATCACAAACCCCACTAACTAAATAGCCCTATCTTTATATTACGAGTATATTGATAGACAATCTATAAACCAAAAATTTGAAACTAGATTTTTCAATGACATTTTCTTCGCTTTATCGGAATTATTGCTAATATAAATGGGTTATTACAGCTAATATTCTGCCCATTACAGACAGGTGTTGTTGTTGTTTAGGTCAACAGCTGAACAGCTGGTTTGAACCTCTAGAGGTTTTACTAAGTATTTTAGAGATAGTCTATGATTTAAAAATTGATTGGTTTTTAATTATACACACAATGTTTTTTAGGTGTAAGTCTAAAGAGTGATTCATGTAGTTTTACAAGCGCTTTCTATGCTAATTACGTTTCTTTTCTTGTTGTTGTTGTTTAGGTCAACAGCCGAAAGGCTGGTTTGAACCTCTAGAGGTTTTACTAAGTAAAAACGAAGAGTAAGGTGGTTTACCATTGCCTTCCTCACTGAGTTGAAAGAGTATGCTTATCAGCATTCCAGGCCCTCCGAAAAGCACTCACTTTCCACCCTGCAAAAGACACCTTCACTTTATTCACCACAGGGTCTGGCTGCGTAGTGAAATTCATTACTTTCAGAGGAGATAACTCTGACTTGTGTCTTTTACACCTCTACCTCTTCTGTTCTTAAATAGTTCAGTCATATAAGTGGCTGACTATGTGATAAGAAACAGAACTATTTTTTTTAGCCCTGGACGAAACAGATAGAGTGCGATTGAAATAACACTCCACCTGCCCGTTTTGGGCAAACAGACAGGTGGAGTGTCAAATTATTTACACTCAATCTGTTCGTTGTAAGGCTAAAATAAATAGAATTCTAGTTTTTTATTACATGGTCAGCCAATTAAATGACTGAATCATTTAATAACAGAAGAGGTAGTGGTGTAAAAGACACTAATCAGAGTTATCTGTTCTGAAAGTAATGAATTTCATTATACAGCCAGACCCTGTTGTGAATGAAGTGAAGGTGTCATTTGCAGAGTGGAAAATTTATGCTTTTTAGAGGGCCCGGCATGCTGATAAGCGTACTTTTTCACTCAGTGAGGAAGGCAACTGTAAACCACCTCACTCCTTGTTTTACTTAGTAAAGCCTCTAGAGGTTCAAACCAGCCTTTTGGCTGATGACCTAAACAACAACAACATCAATAACACTGCTAATATAAATGGACCAAAAGCAGTTAAAATTGTTTGGCCATTTACAGAGGATGGAGAATGATAAGTGGCCCAAAAGGACATGGGAGTGGACGCCAGCCGGTAGAAGAAGGAGGGGTAGGCCGGAAGTGACATGGTTGGATGGGGTGCAGAAGGCAATGTCTTTGCGGCGGCTCTCCGATGGGAACTGGCAAAACAGAGAGTGCTTATGAGCAGTGGTGCTTAGGAAGCGAGATACGGCTGGGGCTGTAAACCTTCGCATGAAAAAAAAATATATAAATGGATTATTATAAATGTGATTGGCTGAAATAAAGCAAGATACGCAAGAACTTAACATTGTAAGATATTTTAGATAAATCTTAACAGCTTACGTTGCTTAAAGATGAAGACATAAGATTCGTCGAAAATACTCGAACTCCGTCGTCAATGATTTATACAAATAAAATCAGACAGATCAGATCCCAAAATATGAAGAACTATTGCAAAAAAACGAAGAATCTTAAAACCAAACCAAGAAGGATTTCTAAATTTGACTCGTGGTCCAATGAGGCCGTAAAAGTAAAAAAAAAAAAAATGGATTACAAATTTGAAAATATTTATGAGATTAAGTACCAAAGAACTTCCTTTAAACTTTTTAAAATTAAAACAACCTCAGTTGTACGACACCAAACTACCTGCTCACAAGTTTCTTCCAATCGAAAAAGACAAAAGCCGTTTTTGAGTTATGACGTTATAAAGAGGAATTTTGATAGATCGCTTAGATACTAAAATACTAAAATACTAAAACCACTCATACTAAAATACTAAAACCACTCATACTAAAATACTTATTACCTAAAGTCCGTTCTTAATAGTTTAGTTACATAATTGATTAGGCCTAACCATGTGAAAATAAACAGAACTATTTTTTGTAACCCTGGAATTAGCAGATTAAGGGAACCCAGTCCTTGTATGTTGCTCCATACTGACATAAGGAACATTTTCTTAGTCTGTGGCAAAGACAATTGGCTGAATTTTTTTACACAGATTTTATCGGACCTTGATACACATTTTACCATGAGGGTTTGTTAAATTCACTTTTAGTTCATCAGAAAAAAATTGTTTCTTTGGTAATGTCAATAATTTCCAAAAATTAACCTATTTGTAACTAGAAAATCTGTTTGAGTTAGTGTTTTGTTTAACTACAATGTCAAAATATGTATTCCTTTGCAATGAATGTACCCTGAAAATCTCAAGTCAATATCTCTAACCGTTTTGGGAAAATGTTCCTTTTGTATGAAAAAACTTAATTTTCGGAAAACGAAGAAATGGAAAAAGCTAACTATAATTTTATTTCACTCATAAGAAAAAAATCAGATGTAAAATAATTAAGAAAGCAAGACAAACAACAGGACTGCCAACAATATGTATAAAATGTTACCTTTCTATTAAGAAAATAAAACAAATTTCAAAACAAAAAGGATCAAAAGTTATCCTACTTAAATTTTAGTTAGGTCCCTGAAAAACAGTAACGGTGTTAATTTAAAAAATTAATAAAAATTATAAAACCTTATCAACAGGTCATTTATTGTACATCAGTTTACTCAGAAAATCCAGTAGAATTAAGTGAACAAACAAAAAAAATTGTGATATTTTTTTTTTTTGAGAACCGGGATCCCTTAAGTGCAGTTAAATTTTTAATTCTCCATCTGCCAGTTATGGCCCTATAAAATAGGTTATGACATATTATAAACTAAAAAATTAAAGTTTGGGATCAAAACTGATACAATGAACTTATCCATCAAGTGCGTTAATAACTGAGACGTGAAAGCGGCTTTAAATATTTTAAAATAATCTTTTAAGGAATAAAGTATGAAGACGGACAACCCATTGTCTCCATTGTCACATAAGCATTTATTTATCTTTTTTTTAAGGAAGTCATTTAAATATCTCTCTTTCAAATAGAATCCAGTTTGCAAATTTACTCACTTATAATTTTCAAAAACATAATGGTTATAAATTATACGACAACATGATGATTTTGCGTTGGATGTAAAGAAGATGTAAAGTGTCGTATACAACATCTCTCTTTTTAAAAAACCTTAGTAAGACTTGTTTGGAAATAATGCGTCCGTAAGATATTGCGACAAGTGTTGCCGGTTTTTTTGTTCCAATGTTTTTTATTTTATTATTATTTTTTTGCCAACAATAACACCTACTGTGTATTAGTATATAATTTATCTATCAGTAAATAAAAATATATTGTTATTTAAGGAAACAATGAGCTTTAATCTTACATAAAACAAAATTTATCAATTTTTGTTTGTAGGATTTAAACACTATGATCCTTCCTCAAAATATTTTTCAATAAAGTTAACTCCTTCCGTACGTAATAATAATGAATACAGCCTGGAAACGTATATCAAATTTTTACAAGGTTTTAAACTACAGAAGTAATAAATTTTATTCAAAATGGTTTTTTTAATAGTAATATAATTAATTATGCCGACGCTATTAAAACATAAAATATATAATTAGGCTTAGAATATTGAAAAAATATTAATTCAGATTGTATTTCTGAAAATTAATTTAAAATATTTGAACAAAATTTTTTGCAACTAAATTATGCCAAGTCAAGTGTACGTCCTTTTGAATGTCAATTTTTCCTTTTACTTTCAACACGATAAGCAAAACTCCATGTTTTAGTCCATAGTGAAATAAAAAACACTGAACATCACTTCCAAGGCCTATAAATTTTCTATTTTTCGAAGGTCTATACCTCAGTGCTTTGAAAGGGTTTTTTTTTCAGAAAGCATCCGTTGGACATGACCTCATATCATCTAGGATGTCTTAGAATGTAGCAGATATAAATTTTAATGTCAGCGTGGTAACTTTGAGGAGAAGGCACTGATAGCAAGTTGGTGTCTGTCAACTAAAAATCCAAGTAATTGTTAAATGAAAATTTATCTTGTCATGCTACAGCAAATCCTTCTTAGAAACAGTAGGTTTAAAGCCAGTATCCGGCGCCTTAAACAAAACTTGATCCTCTCGGTATAAGGTGTATGGTAACCTTATGCTTACAGAAGAGTCTCTAGTCCTCCAGGTTGGGAACTGTACGGCACGATGGTATTTTGGTTGTAGTGAAAAAGAAGTCTACAACATAACCTGAAAAATTGAACCGGAAATAATGGTAAGTTAATCTTAATTTTTTATCTAAATTTATCGTTTAGAGGGGAATGTAACTCCCAAATGCCACCAGGTGCGCTTCTGTTGGTCATTTTGTTCATGTTCCAAAAGCTGAACATGTACACAAGTTGAAGCTGAACTGTAGTACAGAGCATTGCTTAAAAAATGTAAATATTTTGTCATAGATAGAATATTATTGTTTAGGTCAACAGTCGAAAGGCTGGTTTGAAACTCTACAGGTTATACCAAGTAAAAACGAGGAATAAGGTGGTTTACCATTGCCTTCCTCACAGAGTTAAAAAGTGTACCCATCACCATACCAGGCCCTCCAAAAAGCACCTACTTTCCACCCAGCAGATGACACCCTCACTTCATTCACCACAGGGTTTGGTCGTATAGTGAAATTCATTACTCTCAGAGGAGATAAATCTAATTAGTGTCTTTTATAGAATATTATTGTACGTTGTTGTTGTTTAGGTCATCAGCCGAAAGGCTGGTTTGAACCTCTAGAGGTTTTACTAAGTAAAACAAGGAGTGAGGTGGTTTACCATTGCCTTTCTCACTGACCGGAAAATTACGCTTATCAGCATGCCAAGCCCTCTGAAAAGCACATATTTTCCACTCTGTAAATGACAACTTCACTTCATTCACCACAGGGTCTGGCTGTATAATGAAATTCATTACTTTCAGATAAGATAACTCTGATTAGTGTCTTTTACACCTCTACCTCTTCTGTTCTTAAATGATTCAGTCATTTAATTGGCTGACCATGTGATAAGAAACAGAACTATTTATTTTAGCCCTGCAACTAACAGATCGAGTGTAAATAATTTGACACTCCCACCTGTATGTTATGGGCAGTTATTGTACGTAAAAATTAATATATATATATATATTTTTAAATTACATTATTTACAGGGATGATCTAGTGGTAAAGACGTCACCGCGAGTCATCTGTTTTAACAGGCGTTTTTTTGGAGAGGAAGGTTCCGTATTTCAAATCCTAGTAAAGGTAGTTACTTTTATGCAGATATGAATACTAGACAGTGGTTACCGGTGTTTTTTGATAGTTGGGGTTCAGTTAACCATACTCTATTACTCTTTACAAGACTATACCTCATTTACACGTCATACACATCTACCTCATCTCATTGGGCGTTGGGGTTGCTTATTGTTCTTAAATTGAACAGATTGCAACGTAAACATATTAGGGATTAAAAATCTGGTGTGAAACACTCACACAACTTTCTCTTGCCAATGCAAATAATTTACAATATAATTTGACATTAGTAATAAAATATTAGAAATAAACATAAACTAACCTCAAAAACATAACCTTATTTTAATCATGAGTGAATGACGCAAAATGACAATCGAACTCAGTTTGGCTTAAAAATACGGAAAATCACGCTTTCACGCTAAACTAGGCTCTGTAGAGAAAAATGCTCTAAACAAAAGTTGTAGATCTTTTAATTTTCCATAAATTTAATTATATACACTTTTGTCGTAAAATGCATACTAAGACCGAAATGTTAAAAAAATCGATTTTTCTCACGTTTTCGTGAGAAAAAAAACAAAAAATCGCAAATTACCGCTAAACTAAGCGTTATACAAAAAAATGTTTGAAACAAAAGTTGTAGGTTTTTAAATTCTCTACAACTTTTATTATATAAGTTTTTGCGCTAAAATTTATATTAAAGCCGTAATCTTAAAAAAACTACGTTTTTACGTGAAAACAGCCTCACCGAGAATTTCAGCAAACATGGCGCCTACCCTATCTTGTAGAGAATAAAACATTGAGTAAAATAGGCGATTTTAAAAAAAATCGTAGGACCAGTTTTTGAGAAAATCGCAAAAAACTGAAAAATTATACGAATAAACTACTACTTCCGGTTGACCGATTTTGATGAAAATGTTCGTGTCGCGTCCGGTAGTGGTATGTAACTTAAGTTTCAAGTTTCAAGTTCGTACGATGTTCCGTTCTTGAGATATTCTGTTCACACACAGACACACACACACACACACACACACACACACACACACACACACACACAGACACACACACAGACCAATCGCTAAAAACATGTTTTTTGGGTTCAGGGGGTCTGAAAACGTATAGATCCGGTGAAAACTCGATTTCGAAAAATCGACATGAAAACAATACTTTCCTTCCTATATATTCATATAGGCAAGAGAAAGTAAAAAAGTTCATGATTATGCAATATGATTGGAGCCACAGTCAATAACTCTAGAACGCTTCTGCGTAAGTACAAGGGCCTTTACTTAATTTATTAACCCTAAAAAAAAACACCACTTCAATAAACTACATTTTAAACCTCCATTATCGTTTTTTTTTAAATACAAGTAATAAATTTAACATATTTTATTAATTGTTATATGACCATACATTACGTTTAAATAGATGCGGGGAGGTCACATAAAGATATCAAATGAAGTAAATATTTTTAGTTCAGCAATTAAATTTAATGAGAATAGGGTATTGAGATTTAAAGGTGCCAGTAAAGAATTAAAACGAGGGGTTCCTATTATTAAAATTGGTAACAAGGATATAATATTTTATATTAAGGGGTAGAAAACACCCCTGCTGTTTAGTCTGGACATAGAAATAGTGTCCACTAAAGCCCCCTTCTACATCTGACTCATCATTTTAGAAAATAATTATGTGACAACATTGTCACTTTTATATTTTATTATACTTTTTTTAAAAAAAGGAAGAGAGTTTGATTTTTTAAAAAAGTGTTTTTCAAAACTGTTCTCATTATATCGACTCCCTGCTAAGTTGGTAGTCTGGAATAAAAAATTATAAACCCAACCCTACTTTCTATCGCTTTATCATAACTAACAGGAATGCATGTCTGCAAACTTCCGTTTTTCTGACCTAATACCCGTTGCCTTGGTGATTTTATTATCGTCGTTCATAATTAAATTATTCTAGAAAATAACTCAAATTATATCATTATTTTAATTATGAATAATTTAATTTAAAAGATAAAGTTTATATCCAATTTTTAAAAGACTATCCGGTTCAAGAAGTTTATAATTTTTATATTATTCAGACTAGCTTTAGTAAATATGGTTTCTACTGTTAGCCCAAAACAGGCAGGTGGAGTGTTAAATTATTTCTAATTAATCTGCTAGTTCCAGGGCTACAAAAATAAATAGTTTTGTTTCTTATAACATGGTTAGCCAATTACATGACTGAAATATTCAAGAACAGAAGAAGTAGAAGTGTAAAAGAAACTAGTCACAGTTATCTCCTCCGATAGTAATGAATTTCATTATACAGTCAGGCCTTGTGGTGAATGAAATGAAGGTGTCATTTTCAGGGTGTAAAATAGATGATTTTCAGAGGAATTGACATGGTGATAAGCGTACTTTTCCACTCAATGAGGAAGGAATTGTAAACCATCTCACTCCTCGTTTTACTTAGTAAACTCTTTAGAGATTCAAACCAACCTTTCGACTGATGACCTAAACAACAACACAACTATTTTTTGTAAGCCAAACCATAAGCTTAACAAAATTGAATATTAAACTTACGAACGTAAGAATTGAAGAAGTAAACCATTACTATTTTTTTTAGGAATTTTGATAAATAATCACAAAAGAAGTGACAAAGAATATTACTCAGTTAAACAAACATTTTTAACAGTACCTACAGATAATTAATGATAATGAATCTAATTGCAAACAAACAATACAAATTGATAGAAAAATATTGTAACTTTGTACAGTGATATTCTAGAAATTGTTAAAGAAATAAACTGTTCATAATAAGAAATTGTGTAGTCTATGAATTGTTGTGTATTAAACAAGGATAATGGATTGTAATGAACAGAATGTTTTGATTAAAAATTCTTGAAAATCAAACCTAGTAGAAACATTTTGTTTTCATTTTAATTCCTTCTAAAATGTTTCAGTAAACTGGCAAAATTGTTAGAAGGTTCTCGATTGTTTGCGAAACTATCAGACTGCACATATAAAAAAATGTTAGGGTCTGCGCAGTGACTATGAATGGGAATAATATAAGAATATAACGTATTCTGCCCATAACAGAGAGGTTGAGTGTCAAATTATTTACACTCAATCTGTTCGTTGCAGGGCTGAAATAAATAGTTCTGTTTCTTATCACATGGTCAGCCGATTAAATGACTGGACCATTTAAGAACAGAAGAGGTAGAGGTGTAAAAGACACTTATCAGAGTTATCTCCTCTGAAAGTAATGAATTTCATTATACAGCCAGACCCTGTGGTGAATGAAGTGAAGGTGTCATTGGCAGAGTGGAAAATATGTCCTTTTCAGAGGGCCTGGCATGCTGATAAGCGTACTTTTCCACTCATTGAGGAAGGCAATTGTAAACCACCTCACTCCTCGTTTTACTTAGTAAAACCTCTGTAGGTTCAAACCAGCTTTTTGTCTGATGACGTAAACAACATAACGTATTATATAATTATAATTTAATGTATTAATAATTAATATAATTATAATGCTCATAATAGGAAGGTGGAGTGTTAAATTATTTGCACTTAATCCGCTAGTTCCAGGGCTCCATAAAATAGTTCTGTTTCTTGTCATTTATTCGGCTAATTATGTGTCTAAAGTATTTAAAAACAGAAAAGGTAGAGGTTTAAAAGACACTAGTCGATTTATATTTTTTGAAAGTAATGAATTTTTTTCATTATACACCCAAAAGTTGGGGGGAATGAAGTGAAGGTGTCATTTGCTGGGTGGAAATTAAATATTTTGCAGAGGGCTTGGCATCGTGATAAGTTTACTTTTCCACTCAGTGAGGAAGTAACAGTAAACTACCTCACTTCTCGTTTTATTTAGTAAAGTCTTCAGAGATTTAAACCAGCGTTTCGGCTGTTGTTGTTTAGGTCAACAGCCGAAAGGCTGGTTTGAACCTCTAGATGTTTTACTACGTAAAACGAGTGAGGCGGTTAATCATTGCCTTCCTCACAGAGTGCAAAAGTAGCCTATGCTTATCAGTATGCCAGGGCTTCCTAAAACATCTAGCTACTTTGCACCATGCAAATGATATTTTCAATTCATTCACCACAAAGTCTCTGGCTGTATAATGAAATTCATTACTTTCAGAGGAAATCAACTTTGACTAGTGTCTTTTACACCTCTACCTTTTTTGTTCCTAAATAGTTCAGTCATATAATTGGTTGACCACGTGATAAGAAACAGAACTATTTTTTGTTGCCAGGGCTTCCTAAAACATCTAGCGACTTTGCACCATGCAAATGATATTTTCAATTCATTCACCACAAAGTCTCTGGCTGTATAATGAAATTCATTACTTTTAGAGGAAATCAACTTTGACTAGTGTCTTTTACACCTCTACCTTTTTTGTTCCTAAATAGTTCAGTCATATAATTGGTTGACCACGTGATAAGAAACAGAACTATTTTTTGTAGCCCAGAAACTGAGTGATAATGTTTCGGCTGATTACCTAAAAAAAAACATAACACATAATTATTTCCAGTAATATTTAAGTAAACGACTACATAGAAGAAAATCAACATTATAGTGATGTTAAAAATAGGTAGCACTTATACGACCGATAAAATCATGGAAACATATTGAAGATAAAACGAATATTTTCGGGTAGATATAATCGTACAAATAATATAGTCAGCATTTATAGATTTGAGGGTCATTTCCCGTTTCCGGGCAATTTCTGCATTTTTAACTTCCTGTCGACCCTTGTAAGTTTATTTAACAATGAATTTCTAACTTAGGAATTGCTTTTGGCGACCCTACAACGGTTAATAAAATGCTGGTACAAATAACTGTCCGTTACTACATCTGTTTGTTTTATCAATTATTAAAAGTATTTTAAATATTTTGTTTTAATAATAATAAATTGACTAAGTATTAAGTTTTTTATTCTCACTGTCGTGAAGGCCGTTTCTTTTTAGCTGTTTTTCTAAGTTTTGCAGGATTTAAAATCTGAATACTTTGCTTCAAAATTCTTTTCTGTCTAATTAGTCTGAAAACTTTAGTTTCTTCATAGGTTGTCTTCCTGCTGTTTATAATTAATTAAAATCTAGGGGGTTATATTATTATAAATGTTGAAAATCTCTTTTCTTGTCTAAAATTGTCCGTTCTTTTAATAGAACCATAAATTGGGCTCATCTTTGTGTAATTGTGTCTTCAAATAAACTAAAAATTATAAACAAAAATTTATCATTTTATATTAATAATTTATTTTAAATCATAGGGATTTATCATCGCTGAAAATAATTCGGTTTTACTTCAAACAGTTATTTTTTGTATAAAAAAAATTAATTCTTTAAGTAAAGAATTGATTCATATTCAAAACCTGGTTGGAATTGGAACAATAACTGAAGTTACTATTTATATAAACTTAATTTTTTAACATTTTTGCAGCATTAGACCATTGAAGCACTAACTTTTGAACCACAGTTGAACATTGAACTCACAAAACTTTTTGTTTGATATGAAACCAATTGATTCATTAAAGCGGTAAGTATTTCCTGACTGATTAAAGCTATTCCTTAAATAAATAAAATTATAAATTTTAAAAGGCATTGGTTGTTCTTATTGGTTTTTTAGTAGTAAAATCTAGTCGAAAGGTTTAAGTGAGATAAGCAAATTGTAGGCAGCAGAATATAGACCGTTTCGGACTGTCCAAGGTTGTTCCAGATTAGTTATGCTTTGGATCGAAAATATTCGAGCAAACCTGGAAGTCCAAAATTTAATAATAAAATCAGTGAATGCAGAAGGTAATGGAAGCGGTTCTTAAAGTGTGCGCCGCGGCGCCCAGAGGCGCCGTGCCTCAGCATGCACAATCATGTCCTTTTAAACGTTTTTACTTCTTATCTCCTTCTCTGGGAATGGAATCATCCGCGTAATGTACTCGATGACAATTTAAAATTTGTGTCTTATTGTGGTTGTTGTAATATAATTACAATTTGTACCGTACAATGATTGAATCATGATAAGGACGTCACTGGAAATAATCTGTAGATCAAGGGAGCCAACGGTCTACAAAGTCTGAAAATCACTGGAGATAGAAGGATCATTTCCAACGGATGCTCCTAGTAAGAATCGCACCGAAGCAATGAGGTACATAAACGAAATGGAGATAAGTAGACCTTAAAAGAGATGATGAGGGACACTTTCCTGATCGTTGTAGACCAAAATGGACAAGGTTTTTTTATCTACGGTAGAAGAAGAAGGAGGAGGAGAAGGAGAAAAAGAAGAAGTAGAAGTAGAAGGTGAAGGAGAAGGAGAAGGATGAGGAGGAGGAGAAGGAGAAGAATAAAGAGAAGGAAAAGGAGAAGAAGAAGAAGACGAAGAAGGAGAAGGAGGAGGAGCAGGAGGAAAAGATGGAGGAGGAGAGGGAGGAGAAGGATAAAAGAAGGAGAAGGAGGAGGACGAGGAGAATGAGAAGGAGTAGAAGGATGAGAAGGAGAAGGAGAAGAATAAAGAGAAGGAAAAGGAGGAGGAGGAAAGGGTGAAGGAGAATGAGAAGGAGAAGAAGGAAAGGGCGAAGGAGAAGGCAAAGAAGGAAAATGAAAAGGAGGAGAAGAAGGAGGAGGATAAAGAGGAGGAGGAGGAGGAGGAGGAGGAGGAGGAGGAGGATGAGGAGGACTTAAAAAAACTTAAGCTATGTACATTTAAACTTTGGCTAGGAATATATTTCGGGAACTTCCACTTAACAAATTGATGTGTTATAAACTGACCCCTCGAAACGATGATACTCAGTTTTATTGTATTTTGATTACCTTTTTTCCACTGAATTGTTCTCACTACAAATAACCCTAGCAAGCATTATTTTATTTTTTTATAGTAGGCTATATGTTAACAATCTTACATTGTTACAACAAACAGAACCCTGTAAAAAATATTTTTAATTTTCCGAACTAAATTTGTTATGACCAATAAAATAACGAGATTACATAGAAAAATTTAACCTTGAACAAATTAACAATGAAAATATTAAGATAAAAATTTATCTATATTTTTAAATTTTTTATATTTTACGCTTTGGTAAACGTACAACTCAAATTTACACGGTCATAAATATAATTAGTTATCTTAAAAAATATTTTAGTTTTTTTTTAATAATTCAGTAGTCAAACATATTTATAAATTTTCACTAAAACTGAAAGATAAAATTAAATAAAAAAATATATAAATCAAAACTACGACATCAATTTGTTAAAAATTAATTTAAATACCGTTTTATTAAGATAATGTTGTGACATTTCACACGTTTAGTTAAGGTAGGATAGACAACTTGAAAGAAATTAAAATCAACATACCAGAATAAAAAAAGAGTATAAAATTATTAACCAGTTATGACATTTAGAAAGAATATAATGTCTTTCAGTAGCCGTTTGTGTACTGTCCAATAAGTTATATGATTTTTAAGAACCGGTTACAAGCTCATAAACTTCAGTTAAATATACATTCTGTTTATTAGGATACTAAAAGAATTTTTTGCGACACCTTACTAGTGATTTTATTAAATTATCTTTCATATTTATAAACTGGAAGTTGCTTTTATTACTCCTCTATAAATTCCTATTGAACAATTATTTAAATTAGAATTTAATAATCGAACGAATTAAAAAAAAATTTAGTGTGAAACATTTACACGACTTTCTCTCACCAATGTAAATAATAAAACAACCTACGTTTAATCATTAGTAAACAATGTAATATGAAAAAAATAACCTAATTTTAATCACGAGTGAATAACGTACAATGAAAATCAATCTCTGTCCAACTTAAATATACGGGAAATCACTAATTGACGCTAAAATAAACTCTAAACAAAAAATTCTTGAAATAAAAAGTTGAAAATTATTTTATTTCCAAAAAATTCTTGCCGAATCACGTCAAAAAATACAGCGGATAAATTGGGTCGTTGTCAATAAAGCACAATGCCCGATAACAAATAAGAGCTAAAAAAGAAAGTTTTACGCAATATTACGTAGTTTTAGGGTTTTCTTATTATAATTTGATGATATTGGTTGCTGTACCACTCATGGCTCAAAATACGTTTTTGTAGAACGAAAATTCCTGACTTTTTTAAACCGTGGTAGGTGACATAACGTTGGTCAGTAAATGACTCCCTACACCCGTGTTATAACTGGAGTACACTAATAGCTAATATTTTTGCCAATATCCGTGAAGGATAGAAACTACAAGATAAATGTATGAGGTGTGGCCATTAAATAACGTGACTGACGTTGTAAAAAATTGTATTTTTATTTTATACATAATCACTTATTGTCACCTTCAATATACACTCCTTAACTATCCCTACAACGATCCATGCGAATTTTCCATCGTTGGAAACAGTGGTGGAAGTCATCTTCTGTCAGCTCATTCAGGACACGTTCCGCTTTCTCTTTTACAGCTTCCACAGACTCAAATCTTGTCCCTTTTGATGCATATCTAACTTTAGGGAACAGGTAGAAGTCACATGGCGCAAGATCTGTTGAATGAGGTGGATGTTCTAACACTGAGATGATGTACATGGCTAGGAACCTCTTGACAGAGACCGCGGAATGAGCTGGCGCGTTGTCTTAGTGGAGAACCCATGGTTTGTCCTTCCATATTTCGGGGCGTTTTTTCCTTACTCTTTGGCGAAGTTTAGAAAGTAGGCTACCTTAAAGTAGTAATATTGATTAGTTGTTTGACCTTCAGGAACCCAAAGAAGGTACACAATCCCATGGATATATAAAAAAAACAATCATCATTACTTTAAATTTTGACTTGCTCATTCGAGCTTTTTTGACCTCGGTGAAGTTCGACTCTTCCATTGCATGGATTGGCGCTTTGTTTCCAGATCATAATTAAAAAACCACGTTTCATCACATGTTATTACTGTTTCTCAAAAATTTAAGTCATATTCAGTCGCGTGTAAAATGTAAGTACAAACTTTTTGCGAGCTTCATTTCAAACATTTTTGAGCGGCACGTGTCCTGAAGGAGCTGACAGAAGATGACTTCCAGCACTGTTTCCAATAATGGAATATTTGCATGGAGCGTTGTAAGGATAGAGAAGGAGTGTATATTGAAGGTGACAATAACTGATTATGTATAAAATAAAAATAAAATTTTTGCAACGTCAGTCTGGTTATTTAATAGCCACACTTTGTATACTACTAATTTTGTAATATGTTTCTTAATTATCCGAATTTTAATTATTTGATTTGACGCCAAAATTAGTTCAGATTAATTCGATTTATATTAATAGATGTTGTAATAGAAGGAGAGATAATATTTTGGAAGTTCGTTATAGATTTTGGTATAAAAGTTCAGGGGAAGAAACCGATAGATAGAATTCGATGGTAAAGAGCAGAGGGGTCAGATTAAGTATCGGTTTGGAAGTCAGGATTGGGGGTAGAAAATATAGATTCGGTCGGGGTGGTATTAGCGAAAGTAGGGTGGGAAGACGAGTGGATACCTCACCCTTCTAATGCCATCCTTGGTGGTCTATCAGAACCTCTCTCAAATTGCCCATATATTGCTGGGTCTGATTGCAACAGCCTATTACAGGGGAAATTTCAAGACGGGAAGAATACTACTGTTGCCAAGAAGTTGCGAAAATAAGGCAATTGCAAGACAATAAACCCTAGACACCGTTATCAGTCCTCGACAAATTTTCTCCATCTCTCACCAACTTTATATCTATTTCACTCCTTGATATATTCCATCTTTTTTCTACACAACTAACTCTCTTCGTTTCTCTTCTTCTTATTCTACTTTTAACAGGAATCTTTATCTTCATTTTGCGGACACAAGTTCCTTATTCTCGATTCAAAATGATTTCCACTTATATTTTCCCGTTCGGAAAATTCTATATATACAAAAAAGAAAAGTCTATATATACAAAAATATATCCGTCTAAAAAATATTAATACACAAATTATTCCAAATCTATCTCAGATGGGTTCCTCGGGCTCCATTTTTATAAACAATTTTTTTTCTATTTAATTTCTTTATTTACAACTGTAAAATTTTACAACAAGCAAATGTGATGATTTTATAATAATGTAAATGACATGATAGGCATGAGAGGGGTAGGGCTCCCATTGGTGCCACCCCAAGAATGAAATTTGTGTATCAAATTAGCACGTTTTTACTTCAGTGTCTTTATAATTATAAAGTCATAATAATTATAGTCTAATATACTAAGTTACATTAAAATTTAAAACTAACCAAAATTGTGTTTACTAGTTTAAACGAAATCTGTGGATTCATTTATTTAAATATAACTTATGTTAAAAAAAGTTGATAAAAAATTAGGTCACAGATATAGAAAAAGTTTAGTTTACAAATGTACGTAAGAAAAAAGTTTGGCCTAGATAAAAGTTGTACTGATAATAATAGTAATATTATTAGAAATCCTAGTTTTCTACTTCTTTAAACACGAAAACTATTTTGTGGTTGTAAAATTTCAAGTTAGAGAGAAATTACTTTAGTCATCATTTTTATGAAATAGGACAAGAAAAACTACAAGAAATGAATATTTTTCTAAAAATTGATCCATCATTTTTTGTTAAATAAATACAGTATATTTATTTTATTTGTATCTAATAAAATTGTAGCTATTAAAAGTACAGAAAATAGCATAAGTTGTAATAAGAAAAGTTGTAATATAACTTTTAAAGAAAAAATCTAAAACCGATAATCTTTTACGTTTTATTTAATTGTCAGAAAGATCCTAGGTTCGATTCCTGTCGAATCTGGAAGTTCAAAATTTGAAATTGTGATATAAGGTAAGAGCTTTAAACTGTAAAAGTAAATGAGAGGATCTGTAAGCGTAGTTAAACAAATAATGGAGCATCTTCAAGGAATAAAGGGATATGGAATTCAAAAACGGGTTCTGGAATACAAGCCACAGAAAAACAGAAGTTTGGGAAGAACTCTACAATGCTGGTAATAATTTATTTTGTTTAGACACATTCTTATAAAAAAATTGATATCGGAACATGTTAGGTGTCCTATACAGAAAAGAGACGAAGTTGTTTAGGTCATCAGCCGAAAGGCAGGTTTGAGCCTCTACAGACTTTACTAAATAAAACGAGGAGTGAGGTAGTTTACAAATGCCTTCCTCGCTGAGTTGAAAAGTACGCTTAAAATGAAACGCTGGCCCACTGAAAATCACCTAAATTCCACCTTGCAAATGACACTTTCATTTCATTCATCACATGGTTCGGCTGTGTAATGAAATTCATTACCCTTCACAGGAGATAACTCTGATTAGTGACTTTAACATATCTACCTCTTCTGTTTTTAAATGCTTCAGTCATATAATTGACTGATCATGTGATAAGAAACCGAAATATTTTTTGTAGCCCTGAAACTTGCAGATCAAGTGAAAATAGTTTAACACTCCACCTGTTTGTTATAGAGAAAGAGAAGAAGGGGAAATTATAAAGCACAAAGTTACCTTTTAAATAAATTTGACAAAAAAATAGGGAATTATTTGATAGGCTGAACTTATTGGAAGAAAATTCTGGTAACGATTCAACTACTGAAATATCGTAAATAAATTTCAAGAAAAATTTTAAATTCATGTTTTAAATAGCGTTCTTTTAAAAACAAAAATATTAGAAAAACCGGTTAGGCCTGAAAACTGGGATCTATTTGCCGATGTGTAAACATGTACATGGAAACATTTTACCATTAGGAGCTTTAAAAAAAACCACTACATTTCACACCTAATTTCAAAATTTCTTTTATTAATGACAGTAACTCTGTCATACGTTTTCATTTTTTGGTTAGAAATTAGCCACGGTTTAGTGAAGATTTATAAAAATTGAATTGATCAGCTGGCTGTGGGATAAAGGAGTTTATATTGAAGAGGGGGTGACAAAAATATCCCTCTCACCACCCTTAATCGTAGGGGGTGTACAGGACACGCCCAATCAAATAGTATCGTCAACGTTTCATCCATCATTTCCTGTAAATTTCTACAAAACCTATATGCAGCTGTTACCAGTGTAGTATAGAATGGCTTGCAGTACTTTGTTTGACTACCCTTATTCAGAAAGGATACTTCATATAAAAACGTTTTACGTTGGTTATCACACAAAATAACGAATAATTCCAAGTAAAAACTGATAAAATAAATATTTAATATATAAATAAACCTACTATAACCTGCTGGATAGTATTATCAAGACTTGAGACGCCAATTGGTACGTAAAACGATGTCCTGATTATAGTTTGAACTTTGGATTGAAACTTTGTGGTTTTAATATGACTTCTAAACTTCCAAATCGGTTTCAAAATAGTAAGGTAAACGGTTTATTTTTAATAAAACTTAGTGTTTTAGGTGTTTAGATTATCACCTAAAATGGTGGTTTGAACCTCTAGAGGTTTAGGTTGCCTTCCTCACTGAGTATAAAAGTATGCTTATCAGCATGCCCCGCCCTCTCAAAAGAATCTAATTTTCAACCTGCAAATAATACCTTTAATTCATTCACCGCAGTTGTTCACGGATTTCTACAAGGTAATGAGAGCTCCAGTCCTTCTTTATGGAAGTGAGTCATGGGTTACCACAAAACGCCAAGAAACTAGAATCCAAGCAGCTCAAATGAGGTTTTTAAGAAGAGGAAGGGCTGCTCGAGGCTGGATCTAATACATAACGAAGAAATTAGATCCGAGTTGGGTGTATTTAGCTTGAATGAAAAAGTGGAGGAGTACCGGAATCAATGAACACAACATTTGGAACGGATACCAGAGGAGATAATACCTCTAAAAGTGACGGAATAAGTTCCAGTTGGAAGAAGAGAGGTGGGAAGACCTCGTAGAAGATGGTAGTAGTCGAGATGTACGGGTTGGAATGGCTCGTGTTTCTGTAGACGTACAGGATGGTTTATGAGTTCGGAACAGGCTTATGCCCAATCCTTTATAGCAGGAAGAAGAAGAAGAAGAAGAAGAAGAAGAAGAAAAAGAATTCATTCACCACAAGATTTAACTGGATAATGAAATTGATTACTCTGAGAGGAGATAACTGTGATTAGTGTCTTTTACACCTCTACCTCTTCTGTTCTTAAATGCTTCAGTTACAAAATTGGCTGATCATGTGATAAAAAACATAACTGCTTTTTGTATCTCTAAAACTACCAAATCGAGTGGAAATAATTTAACACTTTACCTGCCTGTTATGGGCAAGAAAATTACTGTTGTGATTTTATTTATTTTTTCCAAAAAACTTTAATAGGCTACTCTATACTTGTAAAGTAACTTTCATTGACTTTTTTAATTTAAGATATAGTTTGATAACAGATTAGACCAAGTGACACTTACACGGCTACCAAGTGGCCATATTTAACTAACAGACAATCACCTCATGACGAAACAAAACTTAATAAATGTAGTTACTACGACACAAATTAATTTTTCTCCTTCTTCTGCCTTTCAAGGATTAGGCATCTCTGCCTGTTTCGAACCTCTCAAATCTGCCCATCTCTTTCTCGGGCGTCCTCGTTCTCTCCTGCCCACCGCCTTATAGCCCAGTGTCTGCTTAGGTATCATATTTTCCCGCATTCTGTTTACATGTTCTAACCACTGCATTCAGTTCTGGGATACCTTGTTGTTTATAGAGAAGATGTTGAGTTCGACACAAATTAATTGTACAAAATATTCTAGTAAAATGAACAACCCTGAAAACTACGCGGACTTCACTTACCAGATACTTAAAAATATTGCGTTAATGACACATACAATTTTTAAAAATTTTAAATCAATTTAAAAATAATACATAAAATTTATTTAGTGAACTGTAAAAAATCGAATATAATCGTTTAATTACTGTAAATCATTTTTGTAATTTTATTGTATACATTATTGTAATCCTTTGTAATGTTAATGGTTTTGATTTGTAATGGGGTTGCTAAAAACTGAAAATTTTGATGCGATCTTTATAAAACTAATTTTGAAAATAAATATTTTATTTTTATTTCGTTTACAATTTTTGTTCATGAATAAAGTTTTCATGAGACTTAAACAAAATTGCAATGCATGAACTAATATACAAAGACAAACTAAAAAGAGTGCATAAAGAGTCCAACAGATGAGCATTAAGTATTTGGTAGAATTTGTCCCGAGGCTGAAAGCTGATTGGATTAAGTGAAAGAACTAAAGAAGAAGTAGAAAAAGAAGGGGTCGTGTTAGTTCATCGTTGATGTCACAAGGGGGTGTGGAGGGTTAAAAGAAAAGAAAGTTTAGAGGTTGGACGTCAAGTTAGGGCGGGTGGGTGTTTTGGTGGTTCCTTAATCTGATAAATGTGTTAGAGATCGCCTTAGAGGCGTCCCAAGTGACGTCACGGCGTCATCAGGGCAACATGTTCTTGTTTTTCACAATCCAGTTATGTCCAGGTTTGTCTCACTGTTCTTCAGTTAATTTAATTTATCCGTATAGATTCTGAATTACTACGTGTCGTTGTAGGCAACCCCGTTACAACAACCCTCCTAGACTATTTCACGCCTACCAAATATATAGACAATATCTACCCTAAAAATATCACACAAAATACAACAATATCTCCTACCTACTGTATTATTTACAACTATGTGATATGTAACAATTTCATTATAACAAAATTCTTGTTACAGAAAACCTCAAGAAAAAAGAAAAATACCGAAAATAGAACAAATTTAAAAAAAAATACCCTCAAATACATTTTTCGACAAAATATTCTACTAGAACTTAAAAAAAACTCATTTATATTATACTTTCTCTAACATCTACATCATGTACAAAGCGAAGACTAAAATTATACGGAACCCTGTGTAGAATGGACGACTAAACAAAGTTTTATGACACTAAACAATAGAACTAAGTTGTCGCGGATTGTGGTTTAAAAAATTTAAAGAAATTAATATTGTTATCAAGGACATTTATAGGATCGCACCCATTTCAAACAAATGTAAACTGCTTCGACGAAAAGCAAAAGCAAAACACCGGTTAGACAGAAGAAACGTGAAAACCTTTGAAAGAACTTGAGAGTTTGGGCTGCAAAAAAAGTTCTCAGAAATGTCTAAAGTTCTACGTTATCTCAAAATTGGCGGTATACAAAAATAAATTTAGATCCTGAAATTAAAGTTCTTAACCTTGATATGGAATTAAACCTGGGGCAAATACATGACAGAAAGAATACAGAAAATGAAATGTCATAAAACTGTATACAAAATAAAAAACTTCCAACTTTTGATTAAGTATTTACATTAAAGTATGAAAGTAATGAATTTAGTATTAAAGAAAGTAGATGCTTTGCAGAGGGCCAGGCATTCGATAAGCATACTTTTTAACTCAGGGAGGAAGGCTTGGTAAACAACTCACTCTTAGTTTTACTTAGTTAAGCCTATAGAGGTTCAAACCAGTCTTTCGGCTAATGACCTGAACAACAACATTTTGCATTATTTTGTAAATAACCTACATCAAAATTTTTTGAAACAAAAAATTTAATTACTGTAGCTAGTAGAATGGTTCTATCTTGATAGTTTTCCATAAAATTCGTAATCTACAAAAGACAAAGGTGCAAACAGTGATCAGAATGTTTTACCAAACAAATTCACCAATTTTAATTGAATTTTACAATAATGCTAGCTTTAAACTTTTTTTGTTTTTCCCCTAATTTTATTAGTTTCTTTTAAAGAAATCTTTCTGTTTTTACACATCATTTGTTTATTCAAAACTTTTGAATGGTTATGCTATATTGTAAAGTTTATAAATAAATAAATAAATAAAAGTTAAAAAAACGAAATTAAAAAGTTTTCTATTAGAAAATGGTTAAGTTTTTTTATTTTTTTATTGTAAACCGTTTTGTTTTAAACAACCAACCAACTGATAGCTGAATTATGATGAATACGTGACAAAACAAAATGAACCTAAATGGGGATACACAATGTATTTGAATGTATTTAAATGTACTTGGTTATCAGCTCTTCTAACCGTTAAAACTTATCACTTGATAGTAATTTTCTGTCAGCTGATTAACTGAGGTATTTCTGAGGAAATAAACGCTTTCACAAGTCATAAGATTACGATAACCAACTTGTAAGTTTCCTTTCCATTTTATATCTACCTTACAATTCCCAAGACGCTAGAGTAGAAATTTTTTAATTTAATTAAGGGTACCCGAAATGCCTATCTCTGTAATGTTAATGTATGGAACATTTTCTCAAAAACTTCTACAGTTATCCTCTTCAATTTTTTTGTGGTTACTTTTCAGGCTATTCTACACCTACAGAATTAGTAGCATCTGTATAATATATAGGCTAAACGGTAAGGAAGATAATAAAATGATTTTTGAAATTAACACTTTTGAAAAGCATAATTTTTTGCCTATTTAAGTAGAAAATGAATATTTAAACACATTTTTTTCTGCAATATTAACTCAGTACATTTAAATTATGGTATAAAAAGCTGTGCAAAAATTTCATTAAAATCCGTTCACATTTAGCTGGGAAATTGTCTTTATGTGTCAAAAATTGATGTTTACGGGAAACAAGAAAAAAATAAATGAGAACATATATTATAGGTATAAGTACTAAAAAATAGTTACCTCTAATACATTCATTCCATGATCATAATCTGGAAATTTCTCAACTGTTACATTCTCAGCTGGTCTAATGTCGAATTAAAATTTTAAAACAAAAAAAAATATGAGTTTATCGTTTGTCATTCAAAAAATAAACGTGTTTATGCAAACTGATAACGTTTGGAAAATAACGTAAGAGTTCAACATATTTAAAATTTTTTTTGGGTTAAAAATTTCAAAAACCAAACAAAGTATATATACATCATTGGCTGGAAAAAATTCTAAATTTAAATAATGTGCAAAAAACCAGATATGTGAAAATTTTTTATTTTTTCCGTTCCGGGTACCTTTAAATCAATTTTTAATAATTTTTGGGAAGGCACCTATGGGGTCCTTAACCCTCTCATGCTTAACATGTTATTTTAGTTTAATTATTATCATCATCATCATTCTTACTAGATTTTTTTACAGTCGTAAATAAACCATTAAAGAGGGGAAAAATAAAAATTGTTTAATGACATGAATCTTTAATAGAAGGTTTAACATTTAATTGAGTGTAAGAACAATGGAAAAAGGAAACAAATTTAATTTTTAAAGCATTAAAGAATAAATTTTTATAGTTTGAAAATTATAAAATAAAAGAAAAACACAAAAATAGTTAAGAAAAAGGATTTTTCCTGGTAAACATTAGTCGATGAGATATGGGAAAGATGTGCCCCAAACAAGAATTGTAGTACAGAGCTGAATCTGATAGAATTATCACCTCCAACCTCTTGACCTGTTAAGTCCCTTTTTTTGAGAGTCCTCAGAGAAAAGACTATACGAGGGGTAAGTATTATCAGAGACCTCTGCACTTTGTGTTTTCTTAACATCTATATTTCTTTATAAATCTTTTCTTACGATCCTTGAGAGTTTCCTTATAATATTCTAAGTAATTCACTTTTTTGAAATACAGGTTATCTTTCTGAATAAAATATCAGATTTTTATTAATCTATTTGATTGTATAATAGTGTACTATTTTACTGACAATGTTCATGTTTTCAAAATCTTACCTAACCTCTGTTTAATAGTCAACATTTATTTAAACTACGTCAACGAATAATTAATACATGTATGAAAAATAAATCCATATGTGTGAATAACTTCAAGTTACTTCATTTAAAATCGTTTTCTGTTAATATGACAGAATTTCATGTCTTTAAAGACAAGATTATTATTCTAAGTTTAGGTTACTAATGGAGGTATCAATGATTTTAATTATTTTATCTTTCCCTGTAATAGCACACAGGAGTTCTTTCCTACAATTTGCTGTATTTATTAAATAATTTATTTTTTAGAATTACATATTGACATACCAACTTGTATCCATACAACTATGGCTACGTTTGCTGATATTATGGCAGTATTTTCGGTTGATGCCGATCCTGCAACTGCAACTCGAAAGACACAAAACCATTTACATCTGATAGAATCATGGTTTAAACTTTGGAAAAATAAAATTTTTGAAAACAAATCGGAACATTTGTGCAACATTGATCGAGGGTTAATTAAGCAGAAGAGTAACTTCTGGCGGTTACTATTTAACGGTTGGAAATTACCTCTATAATACGAGGCGTGTTCAGAAAGTAAGTACCGTTTTTAAAAAAACACAAGTAAAACAATTTTTTTTCAACTCAATTTTATTTCTACATGAAATCCCAAACCTTAAACTATTTTTCGACATAGTTTCCACCGATGTTCAAACACTTGTCGTAGCGGGTGATCGATTTGTCTATACCCTCTTCGTAGAAGGTTCCCGTCACTGACGTGCACAAAACCAAGAGACTCGGAAGTGCTTTGACTTTGCTCACACGGTACAGTGATGATGGTGAGGATTTTTTAAACAAAATTGTGACAGGTGATGAAACTTGGGTCCGTCATGTCACACCGGAATCTAAACAGCAGTCAATGGAGTGCCGACACACCAAACATTGGTTCGACAATTTCGTTGGGAGCAGTTTGATCACCCGCCCTACAGCCCGGACTTGGCATCGTCTAACTACCACTTGTTCCTGCACATGAAGCGCGAGCTAGGCGGCCAACGCTTTGAAACCGACGATGAAGTGAAAACTGCCGTGGAGTCGTGGCTATATTCGTTGGCGGGAACCTTCTACGAAGAGGGTATAAACAAATTGATCACCCGCTACGACAAGTGTTTGAACATCGGTGGAAACTATGTCGAAAAATAGTTTAAGGTTTGGGCTTTCATTTTGAAATAATATTGTGTTGAAAAAAAATTGTTTTACTTGTTTTTTTAAAAACGGCACTTACTTTCTGAACACGCCTCGTATTTACTGGATAAAGAAGGTAGACAGGAAGGCTAAAACTATCGTATCCAACACATTTATTTTTACAGTAAATTAAAAACCTACCAGTGTTTTTCAAAAACTATCTTCATACCATTATGTGAATATTAATGTTCTTATATTGTAAAAGTATCTCTATTGGAAACTACCTTTTCTCGTTCATTTTTATTTTAAACCAATCTATTATTAGTATTGTTATTTACAGAACAATTTATGGACATATTCATTCAATAAAAACCTAAAGAAAAACAAATTTACAGTAATTTTAAAACAGTTAATGATATTTTTCACCCTAATGGAAAATATTTTTTAGTTTTATAACATAATGTAATTTTATTTTATTATGATATTCTCAAGAAATATAAAACAAAAAATATATTTCATCATGTGAACTAATTTTTTTTTGCTTTTATTTATCATCGGGAACTGTACAATTTTGACAGTCACCTAATTTTATTGCTGTATTTTTGACGAAGATTAAGCATGAGTTTGAACAGGGATCCCCAGTACAGTTTATTCACGAATATTTGTCAGCTGGTCACCATACAAAGTCGTTGGCCCAACCGGTGTTACTTAACAAATAATAGCGCTTTTCTACCAGCTGACTGACTGGGCTGGCCCAAAGACCATTTAAAAAATGCTAGTTTAGAATTTATTTTATTTAAATTCGGAAATAGTGATTAATGAATAATATCTAAAATGATTTATAAAAATTTTAATAGATCGGTACATTATTAAAACGTTGAAAATTCAGAACATGAGTCAAACTTAAGACTTAACGATTTTAGAGTTTAAAGAATTGATCAATTAACTCGTAAAGATAATTTTTACTTCCCTATTATTTTTTTTTTACGTCCGACTGTTTTGCAATTACTCTGAAATGCGGAAGGTGAGAAGGATGAAAAATAAAATTGAGTGCTGAAAAAATGCCCGACCTAACAGGGAATCAAACCCAGGACCCCAGTGGAGAAGCCAGTTACCCTAATCGCTACGCCAACGGGCCGGTTTTTACTAGTTTTTCTAATGAGTTACATAACAAGATTTTTACAAATTCTTACCTTTTTTTACAGTCCAATAAGACATGCCTAAAGTGACACACATACGTCCATACACTTACAAAAAGTAAATTGTTCACAAAAAAACCTACAGTATTTAGGAGTCACAACAGCACATTGTTTCCACAAGCATCAGTTTCGGATGAGAGTCTATCTGTAACTACCTCAACTATGAATGAAAACTAAAAATTGGGACAGCATCAACCCTTCAGATCATTTGAACCCCCCACTACTACCCTTACGTTAACCATGTATCTAATACTGCAGCAACCGTGTGAAACTATACTATCGAATCTCACACAAATCTGTTCTCCTACCTGGATTTTTCATAGAATTGATTTCATATCGAGACTTTCTATTCTTACCTTTTCTTGGTTTGATCGGGTAACTGTACTCTTTTGTATTGTTATATTTTGACTACGATGACGTTTTGAAAATGAAGATAATATCATCATAAAGATTTCCTGTAGCAGTTTTTCAATCATATGAGCTAGATCTCCCACGGGAGTATCAGTGTACCAGCTACTGGACTATAACAACGCAGGATAATTTTTTAGCGTTAATGAAAATTCTACTGAAGAAACTAAAGCAGTTGAAGCCAAACTTAAAAATTACAAAATCAAATATGTACCGCAGAGGTAAAATGTTAACTTCAATTGTGGCATAATTGAGTTAAAAATACTTTTAAAATTAAAAATAAATGCTCTGCATAATGGAAACTTGTTGTTGTTTAGGTGACCAGCCTTTCGGCTGAAACAGAGGGTCTCTACAGGGTCTCAGAGGGTCGTTTATCAATACCCTAATCATTGAGAAGAAAAGTATGCTTATCAGCATGCCAGTATTCTGAAAAGTATCTACTTTTCACATTGTACATGACACGATCACTTCATTCACCACAGGGTCTGGCTGTGTAATGAAATTCATTATTCTCAAAAGAGATAACTCTGACTAGGGTCTTTTACACCTCTAACTCTTCTGTTCTTAAATGATTTAGTCATATAACTGGCTGACCATGTTATAAGAAACAGAACTATTTTTTTTGTAGCTCTGAAACTAACAGATTGAGTGCCAATAATTTAACACATAATCGTACCTATATAGGATTGACTCCTTCCTGCACAATTTACAGAAAAAATTTCCAAAAGTGCAAGAGTATTGAATTTTTTGCACTCGATCTGCTAGTTCCAGAGCTACAAAAAAAGTTCTGTTTCTTACCACATGGTCAGCTAAATATGACTAAAACTTTTATGAAAATAAGATGTAGAGGTGTAAAAGACACTAGTAACAGTTATCTCTCAGAGAGTAATGAATTTCATTATACAGCCAAATCCTGTGGTGAATGAAGTGAAGATAGCATTTCCAGGTAGGAAAGTAGATAGTTTTAATGGGGCCTGACATTCTGATAAGCATACTTTTCAACTCAGTGAGAAAGGCTAACGTAAACTACATTACTCCTTGTTTTTAGTAAAGCATTTAGAGGTTCAAACTACCATTTCAGTTTACGACCTAATAACAGCAATACAAATTTTGTAAAATCACTATTGTGTTTTAGTGATAGTCCTCAAATTTTGCTTGCATTTTCGTTGTAGACTAATTGGTTTTATTCATCTGTACTGAACAGTACTGAGTAAATCAACTTTTTACTTTCTCTTGCCTATATGAATATATAGGAAGGAAAGTATTGTTTTCATGTCGATTTTTCGAAATCGAGTTTTCACCGGATCTATACGTTTTCAGACCCCCTGAACCCAAAAAACATGTTTTTAGCGATTGGTCTGTGTGTGTGTCTGTGTGTGTGTGTGTGTGTGTGTGAGTGTGTGAACAGAATATCTCAAGAACGGAACATCGTACGGACTTGAAACTTGAAACTTAAGTTACATACCACTACCGGACCCGACACGAACATTTTCATCAAAATCGGTCAACCGGAAGTAGTAGTTTATTCGTGTAATTTTTCACTTTTTTGCGATTTTCTCAAAAACTGGTCCTACGATTTTTTTTAAAATCGCCTGGTTTACTCAATTTTTTATTCTCTACAAGATAGGGTAGGCGCCATGTTTGCTGAAATTCTGCGTGAGGCTGTTTTTACGTAAAAACATTTTATTTTTAAGATTGCGGCTTTAATATGCATTTTAGCGCAAAACGTTATATAATATAAGTTGTAGAGAATTTAAAAACCTACAACTTTTATTTCAAACATTTTTTTGTATAACGCTTAGTTTAGCGGTAATTTGCAATTTTCTGTTTTTTTCTCACGAAAACTTGAGAAAAATCGATTTTTTTAACATTTCGGCCTTAGTATGCATTTTACGACAAAAGTGTATATAATTAAATTTATAGAAAATTAAAAGATCTACAACTTTTATTTAAAGCATTTTTCTCTACAGAGCCTAGTTTAGAGAGAAAGAGTGATTTTCCGTATTTCTAAGCCAAACTGAGGTTGATTTTCATTTTGCGTCTTTCACTCATGATTAAAATTAGGTTATGTTTTTGAGGTTAGTTTTTTGTTTATTTCTTATGTTTTATTACTAATGTTAGGTTTATTGTTAATTATTTGCACTGGCAAGAGAAAGTTGTGTGAGTGTTTCACACCAGATTTTTTTTTACAAACGTTGTGTATAAAATGCTCCTTCTTCATAAAAGTATTGTTAGCACTGGACGTTTAACTAAAGTTTGGTTTTTTGCAGACCTTATCCAGGAATTGAACCCGGACTATCCGGTTTGTAGGTTAGTGCACTAACCACGTACGTAGCTATTTCGTTAATTTTCAAAAAAAAATTACAATATTTAGTTTTTGATCGTTAGTTTGCACAAAAAAGTTAGGTGACGACAACCTTATTGGTTTAGTATTGCATTGGATTGTTGGTATTTTGTCTTGATAACTAAGTGAAAGGTCATGGATTCGATTCCAGGACCTTTGAAGGATTGTAATAATATTAAATTCAGTAAATGTTTTAAATATGAATTCGACCAAATAATTACATCATTTTAAGAGATAGTGAACTGTGAATGTAAGGACAATTAGCAGCTAATTGTTAAATATTTTGAATTTAAAAAAGTTTTTGGAAAGTAACACTCAAAATATTAATATCACACAAAAGGAAACCCAATTTGTAAAGTGATCACACATAGTGTTTGATTTCAAAAACGTATCCCTGATTTTTCAACAACCGATAACTTTTTACTAGGTTGAGATGAATAAACAAAAGATAAACTTTCACGCATGTAACTTGCGAGAAAGTTTAAAGTGTGCGGTCCATAACGTATGGTTAAAAGTTAGCCTAGAACTTTCTTTTATCCATAAATATTTTCAATACGCAATCCAAGTAAAAACTTTCTTGACTAAAGATTTATTAGATAAATCAATCTGCTAGATTTACAATTTTTAATAGTATAAATAAATAAACAAAGTGATCCAGTCGGGCAGGTTAAATTGGTAAAACAATTTTGAACATCCCGTTTTATTTTAAACAAAATTATAGTACCAAATTAAAAAATTTATATATCTAAACATTCAAAGAAGATAAGATTCTATAATTTTGAACATTCCTTGCTTTTCAAAGCAGATCATTGTAAAATAAAAAAAATATTACGAAAATTTGATTCAATATTGATCTTACAGCTTTACAATGACTTAATATTAATTAAAAAATTTATGTAAAATTTAAAAAAAATGAAATTATATTAGATTATAAGTTTAATATACCTGTGTCTCTGTATGCGAGTGAGTGCCTTAAAATACCCGGGAAGGCTTGTCTAAAAAAATCGGATAAATTTGAGAGAAAAATCCTCCGCAAGATAATTGGTTCGAAGATAATAGATGGAAATTATAGGTTACGAGATCGAGAAGAAATTTACATGGAAAATGAACGATTAATGGAAACTATTAGAAAAATAAGACTAGAATGTAACGGACATCTGTATAGAAAGGATAACAAACGGTTGACAAAATAAACTTTTAAGACACTAAACGATACATCTAACGTGTTGGACAAATGTTTTAAAGAAGCCAACAAAGATATTGAAAAAACCAAAATAAAGCGAGAAAACTTAATGAATTGAACCAAATTCAGGCAACTAATTACGGATTTTAAGGGCTTCCATGAATTGCAAAACAGATTACTGCGTGGACAGATGAAAGAGAAAAGCCTACTATGAACGAATAATGAAAATGAGGGCTACAAAAAACCTCCCAGATCTTCTAGACAACTTAAGTGATTTAAAATTGGCCAATTACGAGAGGAAAACTTCAAGAAGAAAATCACGAAAGAAGTAAATTAGAATCATTCCAGAATCTCCAAATAATACGAATAATAAAACATATCAAGAACTCCGAAGTCAACGCTTCTTGGTTTTCTAGAATAAGTGAAATCAACGAATGACTGAATTAAATTCAAAATTTCAGTGAAAAATATCTACCAAAGTTGAATAAACATGTAAATTGTTTTGCTAATAAACCTTTTCAATAATTGTAACAATCTGACCACGTTATTATTTAACATCGTTATATTTTAGGTTTGCCCATAACGACAAAAGATAAACACGTGATTTATCGTGATATACGTGATTTATTTGGGAGTGTTAAATTAATTGCGCTCGATCTGTTGGTTCCAGGGCTACAAAAATTAGTTCTGTTTCTTATCACATAGGCAGCCCAGACTGAATTATTTAAGAAAAGAAGAGGTAGAGGTTAAAAGACACTAGTCAGCGTTATCTCTTCTGAGAGTAATGAATTTCACTATACAGCCAGACGCTCTGGTGAATGAAGTGAAGGTGTCGTTTGCAGGGTGGCAAAGTAGGTGTTTTTCGGAGGGCCTGGCATGCTGATAAGCATACTCTTTCAGCTCGGTGAGGAAGGAAATAGTAAACCACCTCACTCCTTGTTTTTACTTAGTAAAACCTCTAAAGAATCAAACCAGCCTTTCGGCTGTTGAACTAAACAACATATTTCAGATCTATATTTTATTTAATAGCACAATAAATATATATAATTATTGTAAATAATATAGAAGAAGTGTCGATGGATATATTTTCTGAAACGCCATTTTTTAACCAGTTGATTTACTTAAAGTTTTAAACTAAATCTTAATAGTTGTTAATTAAAAAATATATTAATTTATTATAAAGTCACACAAAGGATTTACTTTATTTTTTACATCGGATTAATAAACGTATTAGTAAAGAAATTAGTAATAAATTTGGTAGTGCTACGGTATATTTTGCAAAGTTGTTGTTTTGCAATGGTTACTTACGCCATTAATTTGTTACAATAATTGTTATTCATGTTAACAGCCTACAAGTCACCAAATCTTAACATGCAAAACATATTAACCCGCAAAAAGTATAGCCTACTGTACAGTCTTGCTATTCGACAATAGTACAATACAATTTGAATAAAAAAGCTTTTTGTATTATATCACTTTTGTAAATCCATGTGGAAATTTTTGTGTTAAAAAATCGAAAAAATTGTTGAATTATGTAAATTAAATAAATTATCCAACTAGAATTTATCCAGAAATCAAACCCAGGAAATATAAGTTACTTGCATATTTTTATTGCATCTAATATTAAAACATTATTGACATAAACTCTATAAATTGAACTTAGTTATAAAAATGTGTATAACCATAACCACAAAAAGTAATAAGCGTGAAATTTCATTAGTTTTCATAAATTACATTCTCTTGCGTAACGTTAATAAATGAATAAATGCCGTGAGAAATTTTTCGTATAAAAATCCTAAATGTTTACGTATCTTTTTAAGTTTTTAAATATTTATTCAAATAATTATTCACCTCGTGGCCCAGTGGTTAGAGCGCTGTCTTCACTAAACACTGAAAATCGAGAGGTTCCGAGTTTCATTACAGGTTTGAAATTATTCCATATTAAAACCAGCTGATTCAATACCGTAATCAAAACAGTTCATGCGACTTTATAAACTAAAAATGTTGCTATATTAATAAAAAAAAAATCAATTTTTTTTACTTTACAGTATTCTCCCTCTCAACCGACTTTGATGGGACCGGACATAGATCGGGTAACCAAATAGTCGGTTAAATCGAAAATCGTAAAAACATCCTCCTTCAACTTACGAAAAGATTTTCCTTTTCAATCAAATATTTGAGTTTATTTTGCCACACATTTGCTGCAGTTGGCTTAGCTGATAGTTTTTCACCGCACACAGTTAAAGAATGAATGCCGTGACGTTTCTTTCAGCGAGTAAACCAGCCCTCGCTTGCAGAAAACTCTCCTCCATTTTCAAATTTGGAATTTAGAATAATTAAATTTGGCACATTTACAACTGTAAATTAATTATTAATACAAGTACATTTTTGTTGTGTTATTTAGGTCAATAGCCGAAAGTCTGGTTTGAGCTTCTAGAGGTTTTACAAAGTAAAAACGAGGAGTCAGGTGGCCTGGTATGCTGATAAGCATACTCTTTAAACTCAATGAGGAAGGCAATAGTAAACCACCTCATTTCTCGTTTTTACTTAGTAAAACCTCTAGAGGTTCAAACCAGCCTTTCGGCTGTTGACCTAAACTACATATGCAAACAAGTAGTCTACAAAGGCAAAAAGATAGATAAACTTTCAGAGATAGAATTTACTTTATTTTTTTACTTGTTAACTCTTACAGTGCTATCGTTCTAATATTAGGACGTCATTAGTTCAACTAAAAAATGCCAGCGTCTTTTTATTAGGTCTATAGTACGTCGACTAAAATATTCATAGACTTTTTACTTTTCGACTTTTAGACTTAGACTTTTACTTTTAGACTTTTTTTTTATAAAAATAGAAATTTTTATTTATATTATTACTGAAATTAATTTGTGTTTATAGTGTTATAGGCCTACATACATTTTTAATTTACAAACTTTCATGTAATTATTAAAACTTAGGATGTTCTACAGTAGATTAGTACGTACTTTCCAAAATTAAAAAAATTAAAATTGAATTTGCAAAACATTTATCGCAGTATTTTTATATATTTTACAATACGTAAATGAGTTTAAATGACTTTGTGCATAATGAAATCATCTTTAAAATGATATAGGTAAGTGAAGTTGGGTAACATAATTTTCAGTGTAATTTTTTTAAATTAAAAAAAAAATTCAACAAAATAAATGTTCAAGCTCAAGTTTTTATTTTTGGTACTTTTTAAGTTATCTTTAAAAATATCCAAGTTATGGATAGATTTAAATAAAATGCTACAAATCGCACAAAAATAAGCTGGCATTTTTAAGCAGTACCTAATGAAAAATACCTGGAATTTTTCGGTAGGTACTTACAATATTTTCCTAGCACTGTAAGGGTTAATCCGCAAATAAAATATACTTCATGTGGTCTTAAGGGTACGGAACGCCTATCTCAGCCGTGTTAATGTTTGACCCATTTTCTCAGGAACCAATAAAGATAACTTCTCCAAATTTTCAGCATACATTATTCAGTATCTAATACAACTTTTGACACAGGGGTTGTCCTTATTAGCATTTTAAAATTTTTTATACATTTTTTATCATAGTCGCTATGGGAACTGTACTGGTAAGTCTGAAAAATAAGTTCAAGAGCCTACATTTTAAAACGCTCTTGTTAAAAGTTGTATAAGATACTAAATATTATGTCTTGAAAATTTGAAGCGAATATCTCTGACACTTCCTGCAAAAACGGGTCTTTTGTGTCAAAAATGATTGTTTTCGGGAAACAAGGAAACAAAAATGTGTTACTTAAATAAATTAGTACATGCCAGCAGCATAAGCAAGATTATCGGTATCCTCTTGCTGTACTAGCTCCTCTTTTAGTTTCCTTTTGGCTTGTTCTCTAGCTTGCCTTGCCTTTTCTTGAAGCTCACTCATTACACGATCAGAATTTTTAATGCGTTTACTGTCAAGGTTTAGCATAGTTGTCGCGCACCGCATACCAACTTCAGTTGATAAAAAAAATCACATTGAACTTGCTTTCGAAAAAAAATTGTAGAAAATTTTCTACTGGTCAGAATTCATTGAATGATAGCTCATTTTAAAGCTAAAATATCAAGTAACCACATGGCGGTAAAAACAAAATTTTGAATTTTTGAAAATTTGTTTGTTCCGTACCCCCTTAAATGGCCAATGAAGCATCACGATGTTAGTAGTATGTTCGCAGAACAATTTTATAAAAAGAGAGGAAAGGATTAAATCTAGCAATAATTTAAGTTAAGAATTTTCAACAAATCGAATCGATTTCCATACAATAACTTATTTAATTTTAAAAGTACAGGTGATAAGTCTATGCAAGAGTTAGTCCAGCGTGGGAATTGAGAATAACCGATGGTTGGGTTAATAGACAGTTGGACAGAAGGGTATTCTTATGTTTGCGATCTGTAGAAGGTGTTTTCTTCTGGCAATAGATAGCAAACTGGAGCACGGATGTTAAAGGCATCGGAAAGTAAACAGGTCGTGAGAAAACACTGATTCGCAAACAGAAACCAACCCTTGCTTGCTTAAAATCTCTCTGTTTCACTCGCTCCTCCCTCGCCCGTCTCACTCCATTCAATAGCCTAACCTTCTATTCCAATTGACCAACAAACACAACAGAACTAATATTGTAATGCCCGGTCAAATCTACATGACCTTTCCATCTGTTTTTGCTACCTTGATCTATCTACCTACAAAGAAAATACCACCTGTCTAAATTTCCCTTTTTTTCTCCCACACAGTGAGAGAACTGGTT
This sequence comes from Catonia carolina, assembly GCA_035578175.1. Lineage (NCBI taxonomy): Eukaryota > Metazoa > Arthropoda > Insecta > Hemiptera > Achilidae > Catonia > Catonia carolina. Next base: position 6,553,396 of record JAQMRL010000006.1, on the reverse strand, counting down.
AGTAATTTTAGTTTTTCTTACCCTAATGTATATACTTTGCAATTTGTTCAATTTAAGAACAATAAGGAACCCCATTCAGTCAGCCAATTATATGACTAAACTATTAAGAACGGAAGAGGAAGGTGTAAAAGTCACTAGTCAGAGTTACCTCTTCTGAGAGTAATCCATTTCATCATTATACAGCCAGACCCTGTGGTGCATGAATGGAAGATGTCATTTGTAGGGTGGAGAGTAAATGCTTTTTGGAGGGCCTGGTATGCTGATAAGCAAACTCTTTCAACCCTGTGAGGAAGGGAGTTAACCACCTCACTTCTCGCTCGTTTTTACTTAGTACAACCTCAAGAGGTTGAAACTAGCCTTCCGGCTGTTGATCTAAACAACAACAACAAGCAACTCCATGACTAAATGAGATGATAATGATATGTATGACGTGTTGAATTGTAGGTTTGTACAGACTCAGGCCGACCATTCTTGAGAGAGTGTGGTTAATATAATTTCAACCATCAAAGTACAGCAGTAATCACTGTCTAGTATTTAAATCCGTACAAAAGTAACTACCTTTATTAGGATTTAAACCAGAAACCTTTGTCTTCGAAAATCAGCTGTTTAACAGCTGACTCGTGGCAACGACTTTACTAACCTTCTTCACCAACCCGCTGGGTTATTTTTCGTGATAATCAAATGATAAGTTTTTACCCTATTCTTAATACTTTTTCATATTCTGTATGAAGTACTGGTAAGAAAAGTATTAATTTCATGTCGATTTTTCGCAAATCGAGTTTTCACCGGAAAGAGACGTTTAAAGGTTCTCTGAATACAAAAAACATGTTTTTTTTACCGATTGGTCTGAGTGTTTGTGAACAAAACATCTCAAGAAGGGAATACAGTACGTATTTGAAACTTGGAACTTAAGTTAGATACAACAAAGGAACCTAGTCATACGCCCATTTTCATTAAAATCGATAAACCAAAACTAGTAGTTTATCCGTGCAATTTTTCACTTTTTCTGATTTTCTCAAAGCAGCTCCTGTGATTTGCTTTAAAATATCCTTATTTATTACATTTTTTTGGAGCTCTAGAAGATAATGGTGAAAAAATACTAAGCGTATTTTTTTATACTAATTATTTTGTGCTCATGGGACGGCCTCAATGGATCACCTAATCGTTTTGGATTATCCTGTTTTGGCAGCTTTTATTTTGGCCCAATACATTTTAATGTCTTCCGAACTTTTTCTTTCTGCCTAGAACAAACTCTGTTTTCTTGCTTTTTAATTATTATTTTAAAATTTGTTTTTGTTGTGAAGTTCTTTACTCTAGTTTTCTAGGTCATGCTCCGTTATCCCTAACTCTTCCATGTTACTTTATGATTTTTTTGACCCAATTTGGTGGATATTTTAGTGTTTTTAGATTGTTGATTATTTCTCTTCATATTCTTGATGCTAATGCCCTTAGGAGATGTCCGTAGAAGCAAACGTTTCTTTCTTATCATGACCATTACTAAATTTATTTTAAACTTTTAAAATATTTTTAAGAATTAAAAATATGTAGAGATACTTCTTATAAATTCAACTTGATTAGTCGTTTACTAAAAACAACTCTTAAGTATCTAACAAAATATTTGGCTATCAACTTAAAAAACCTATGTGGGAGTCGTACGCCGAACCTTCTACTCAATTCTGAAGTAAATTAATGGAAAATTAGAAAACTAATTTAATGTCTCTCTAATGATCTTAAAAACCTTGAGAGAAGTACTGGAGTAATTGTTTTAGGCACCAAAAGAAAACTATTGGGAAATAAGGAATGGATATTCAATTTCAATGAGTTGATAAGAAAGAAATCTTCCACTTGAGTGGCGTTCTCATATGGGTAAAAGAATATTCGGTGGACACAACAGACAGATAAACTGTGTTATGTGCAAACAAGTCCCCCGAGATTTTCTATTATAATACAGTATTGTTATATTGACCAAACCGAGAGATTTCTTCCGCACAATTGGCTTACTATACTTTTGATTTATGACTGATTTATCCTCTCCTTTTCCTTTATCCTCTCTTTCCTCAGCTCTTTATCCTCGGACAAACAACTTTTGACTACTGACTGACCAACACAACATAATCAGTCATTTTCACACAACTCTTTCTTCTTATTCTTGTTCTTCATTCTTTTTATGTTGTAAAGTAGTGTTCTCGTTTTTCGGATTTGTCATTTATCATTTACAAAATGTTTTCTTTTCCTTTTGGTCAAACCCACACGAAGAATTTTCAAATTTTTTTGAACGAATCTTTTTAACTTGCCGCTTATTTCATACATACAAGTCAAAATAAAATAATATGGGTATCCATTAATTTGTCAAATTTTTAAGTGGAATAATTTATCTTAGAAATTATTTGTTTACTGTAAGAAGATTTAGTTGCATAATAAAAAATATCATTGGTTCAATCGATAAAGTACTGTGTTTTAAAATCTAAATAATTCAGGTTTGATTCTCGAACAGATCTAGAAAGAAGTCTAACGTTATTATTCAGTTAAAATATTTAAATTATAAAATAATTCTTAATGGTCAAACTCAAAATAAAGATTAATAAAATATTATACAACTAAGCTACCAAACAAATTAAATCATACGTAAATTATCTGATTAAATATTTTTTGACACATTTTTATTAAAATTTTTGTGTCTGTTATTACAATATTCTAAAAATTTCTAATTATGAAGCTAAAAGTTCCAAAACTTCAATTACTTGCTGGACCTTGCAGTCATTACTTCAGTCCTATAATTAGCCAAGAGGATACTTCGGCTACAGGCGTTTTAAACGTCTGTGCTGGGTACCCGGTACCACCCTAGTGTACATGTTTTGTACGAGAGAATTGTCATGTCATTCAAATTAAAGAAAGTTTAATTTAATTAAAAATAAACTTACCGTTCTACATTAAACATATTTCATAAATTACTAATCTACAAGACACTCATAAGACCAATCTGGACAAATGGAGTTCAACTTTGGGGATCTGATAAACCTTCACACACAAAACGTACATATACATGCGATTCAAAACATTATTCTACGAGCGATAACGCAGTGCCCCTTTTAAGTGACAAACTAACGTTGCACAAACACTTACAAATCCCATATGTAAATGACGTTGCGAACAACTATACAAGACCACGCATGATAAATTTGATTAAGTTTTTAAAATTTATATCCAAAATTTGAATTTTTTTTAAACTTTATTAATGAAATTCAAAACTGTTACAAAATAAACAACCAGTGAATCTGATGGTGGATGAAAAAATGAATTAAATGACGTGAGTGACGTGCATTAAGAGCACCGTCCTCTGATAGGTCTACAAAAAATTATAATTACACAAAAATATTTAAAACTTATTACTATGAAACTATATAAATAAATAAAATTATATAAAAATATAAATAATTAAATAATTATAAATAATTATAATTAATTATAAATAATTAAATAAAATATATAAATAATTAATTATATAAAAATTATTATGTATAAATGAGAGGCGTGCTTGACTCTCATCATGCGGTCTTGGGTTCGAATCCCACTCAGGCACGGCTTATTTTCATACGTTACAAAAAATCATTTCATCCTCCATTGTACAAAAAAGTTACACCACAACGTCGTCGCTAATGACCGTTGCAGTTAATGCGACGTTAAATAAGTAAATAAATAAAAATAAATAAAATTAACAGATTTACAACTTGAAAATATTTAATCGGTCAAAGAGACACCAAATAGAAACATAAATAATGAAAAAATAAATATTAACAAAGGCCTACTTTCTTAGTCACAAGTGAAAGTTATTTTATTTTATGCATAACTTCTTACGTGTGTAAATAAAGTATTATTTACACATGAAATCAGATAGAATAACAAAAATAAGTAATGCCTACATGAAAGTACAGTGTATATAAAACAATAATATAAGGGATATTAAATTTAAAAAAAATATCAGTATGAAATTTATTTTTTTATTACACAAGTACAATACGGATTTGTAAGTAAAATACTTAGATTTCTATACAGATTTCAATAAATTCATAAATACACAATAGATTTCTAGATTGTAACACTTATAGATTTACTTCAATTCCAATCCGTCTTGCCTTTAAAATTATAAATCAGGGTTTCCTAAGGTACCTCACTACTCCCAAACTCTGCCAAACTTTATCCTGATTCATCCAATTTTCCTCCAGAAATCCTCTCCATGAAATCGACACCTTATCTAATTCAATTTTAGTTCATCCTGCCTTTAGAATTAGAAAGTTTCCTAAGAATCTTGTTACCTTGCACTCCCAAACACTGCCTAACTTTATCCCGATTGAACCAATTTTCTTTCGGAAATTCTTCCCATGGAATCGACACCTTATCAAACTCAATTTCAGTCCATCCTTCCTTTAGAATTAAAAATCAGAGTTTCCTAAGGTTCTTGTTATCTCACCACTCTCAAAAACTGCCTAGTTTACCCCGATTTAACCAATTTTCCTCCGAAAATTCTCCCCATGGACTCGTCACCTTATCTAAGAGTAACCATAAGATTTTTCTCTCTCGAATCTTCCGAATGGAGACCAATCCATTACCTGTGTTACCACCTTTAGAATATTTTTCAAGTCACAAGTTTTTTTAAATTTCTAACATGTGGGTTTTTACTGAATATTTTCATCCTATGTAATTTCACTGAATCAGGGTACATATTGTTACCTATTATGTATTAGAAAAATCTATAGTCGTGTGTTTTCTGTGTTATGAGGTTAAGACTCAATTTTTGTTTTTTTTTTTGTTTAACGTCCGACTTTTCTACAATTACTGCTAATGCAGACGAGGAAGGATGAAATGATTTTAGTAACGTATGAAAATATGCTGTAACTGAATGGGATTCGAACCCAAGACCGCAAGATGACAACCCTTCCAATCGTGATGCTACAAAAGGTTACTGAAGCTATCGTGAACATATAGTAAAGACACAGACTAAAAATTTTAAAAATATTTTAGTCGCACCTTTATGATTAAAATTATCCATAAATAAAATAAAATAATAGGTAATAATAAATTCAGTCATTTTTTATAATAAAGTATCTTGACATAGGGGTTAAACTCAGTTTAGAATTATTACTTAACATATATATATATAATAGTTTATATATATTACAATTTTATAAGTTCGCGTAATAAAAGTAGATAACCTTGTAATGTATACAATTTACAATAATTATTATTACAAATTTATTAAGATTCATTAAAATTATTTGTGAACACATTCCATTAAAACCGGTTTGCTTAAATATTAATCTTATTAAGTTAGTTACTTTTAACATAATAAATATGCTATTACTATTTTTATTGGCTCATTAAACTACTTACATTATTATATAATTAATAAACGGAAGATATAATATCGTTTTTTATTATATTTATTTGTTTATGTATTTATAAAATTAATTTTGTATCATCAATTTAATTTTAGGTTGATCTATAATTAACAGGATTCAATTTTTTGTTGTTTATTAATTTAGGGGTTAGTTAAATCCGTTTAAATGAATTCTTAATTTCACGGTCAAGGTTATGATATGCTATTATATTTTTATTATTTTTTTTATTCTTAGAAATTTTATGTACTATTTATAAAGTATACAGATTTAGAGCTTGTTCAAATTATTATTTAATTTTGCGTGTGTGTTTTTTTTTTGTATTATTCAATAGTTGGTAATTCCTGTAGCTATTATTGACGTAATTGTAACAACTTTACATCGTATTTTAGTATTAATTTTTCATGAGAACAGATATTTAAAATAAAATCAATAACAAACAAAACTATTTTATGCGGTCCTGGGTTCGAATCCCACTCAGGCACGGCATATTTTCATACGTTACAAAAAAATAATCATTTCATTCTCCATTGTACAATAGTTACACCCCAACGTCGTCGCTAATGACCGTTGTAGTTGATGCGACGTTAAATAAATCAATAAAAAAAAAACTATTTTAAAGGGAGAAACAAATGATTTTAAAATTCTGATTTACTCTGTATTGGAAAATGTTTCATCATATGAACTGCGTTCACTGCATACGATTTTGTTTAAAATCACTTCATTTACTACAATTTTTATACTCTACAAGATAAGGTAAGAGGCATGCTGGCTAAAATTTTTTGGGGGGGGGAGTATTGTCATAGTAATTTTTTTTTAGATTGTGGTCTTAATATGAATTTACGAAAAAGTGTAAGTAATAAAATGTTGTCGTAATAGATTAATTTATTTCTTATTATGTGACGTCGTTGAAGTACTTATTACTAAATTTGATGATTATTTTGTTATAAAGTTTCCTGAATATTTTTATTGTACAATAGAAGAATATAAAACAAAAGAAAACAGAAGTTGAAGAGAAAAACAATGAAGTTAACGGGACTATTAAATTAATTTATATTTCATTATTATAATTTTATTATAATTTATATAAGACATTAAAAATAAATTAAATGGTTGTTGTGGTTATGATTATTAGAATATTTGACAGGAGGTTAGGACTGTGATGATATAAAATTCATTGTCATAAACAGGAACCTGAATCTTAAATAAACCTACAGGTTTATCCGCCGGGTCGGTTACTCCATCTATACGTTAGAGAGAAACTGTCCCTAATTTGCATTCAAACAGATGTTTTATATTTTCATATTCGATTAATGATGACATTTCTCACTACATATATTGTCTAATTTATCATTTAAATATGAATTTTACACTAACACACACATACACACACTATAAAGCTCCTAGATAAAAAATACCACAAGGTGACAAAAAAGTTTCATAAAATAAAAATTATGAAGAACAATCAATAAACAAAATTATATTAAAGCATTTTTGAGTTCTATAATACCCTTAATTATAAGAAAAAAATTAATTAAACCATTTAACTTTTAATTTCAGATGAAAAAAGAAGGATACTAATAAGATTTTATGGACATATAGTAAGAAACATTTAACCCTACAGCCGGCAATAACATTTTTCTTGATCAGCAGAGAATTTCTAGTCACCGAACCATAAAGAAATCATTAAAAATTTGCTATAAATGACAAACCTAGTCACGTAATATCAAAATAACAAGAAAACTTAGGAAAATAGAATAAAATAATACATTACTGAAATTTTAATCTGACAGTAACGGATGCTAAAACTATTTGAAAATAAATTTTAGACAAATATTTTTCTAAAATTTCAGATGATACTACTGTTTAAAATTTTCTTATGCTCTATTTTCAAAATTCATTATATGCGAATCGTTACTTTTAATGTTTATTTAAAACAAAAAACCAATCTATGTTCAAAACTGAAGAAAATATATGCAAAAATACATCACGTAAATCAAGAAATAACCAAATTCAGCTCTAGGATAGCGTGGTCTTAACGGAGAAACACAGGCAGAATAAGCAACTAAAACTATTGTATTATACGTAAAAATTTACTTTATACATTTCTAAACCATTGTACAAAACAGCAACGCTGTCTGTACATGAAATTAAAACTAAAACGACAACACTGCAATGCTATCAAGCAAATCCAATTTTGCGACCGACCGGTTCAAGAAGCAGTAACATCGTCTCAAAACGACGATTGCCGGCTCTAGGATTAAGAAAGACTTACAAAATAACTATTTGAAAAGTTGAAAGAATACAAAAACAAACTAAGATGGTTCAAAGGAACAGAAAAAACAATTAAAGAGTATAATGATGTTTTAAAGAAAAAAGTTTAAAAAAACAATATACCAAAGGAAAAAAGAAATATTGAAGAAAGTTGCCCATAATAGGCAGTTGGAGTGTTAAATTATTGTCACTCGAAATGTTGGTTCCAGGGCTACAAAAAAGTTCTATTTCTAACCAAATATTGATCCAATTATATGATTAAAAGTTATGAATTTCATCATTACACAGCCAGACCCTGTGGTGAATGAAGTGAAGGTGTCAATTGCAGTGTGGGAAATAGATGCTAGTCAAAGGACCTGGCACACTTGTTGTTTACTGTTTAGGTCATCAGCCGAAAGGCTGGTTTGAACCTGTAGACGTTTTACTAAGTAAAATGAGAAGTGAGGTGGTTTACAAGTGCCTTCCTCATTGAGTGGAAAAGTACGCTTATCAGTATGCCGGGCCCTCTGAAAGCACATATTTTCCACTCTGCAAAAGACACCTTCACTTCATTCACCACAGGGTCTGGATGTATAATGAAATTCATTACTTTCAGAGGAGATAACTCTGATTAGTATCTTTTTCACCTCTACCTCTTTTGTTCTTAAATGATTCAGTCATTTAATTGGCTGACCATGTGATAAGAAACAGAACTATTTATTTTAGCCCTGCAACGAACAGATTAAGCACAAATAATTTGACACTCAAACTGTCTGTAATGGGCCGACTGGCACAGTTATAAGCATACATTTTAACTCAGTGAGGAAGACAATGGTAAACCACCTCACTCCTCGTTTTACTTAGTAAAGCCTCTAGAGATTCAAACCAACAATTCGGCTGATGACCTAAATAACTAAATAAAAAAATTTTCTTGGTAGATTTACAAGGAAATTACTAAAATATTTCAAAACAAGAAGAAAATATTTTTGAATATCCTATACTGATTTAAGTTATATCAATTTACCCTACATAGATTTGAACAGTTAGAGTTTTAAACATTCAAGGAGGTGCAACCTATAGCTTAAATATAAAAAAAACATCTGACAAACTTAAAGCGGAACTTTTAATGGAGAGAAATTCGTAAAGTTATTAAATAAGCCACACATGACAGAATCTCTCAGTTATTCTTTTCTGAATGAAATCACACACACACACACACACACACGCGAACGAGCGCGTGCACTCACACACACACACACACACACACACACACGCACAACATACAATCAAATAAATGGACCTTTAAAAAGAATAGAATAATTACGAAAAATATATACTATAGTAATATTTAGATTAGATGTCAATAAATTTTTCAACGCAACGTTTTTTCAATCAGATATTAGCAAGGTGGATGTTATTTTGTATTTATTTCTTTTATTTTCAAGACCATAAAATATTTATCAACATTTTATATAAAAGTATTAACACAAAATATTTTATGATTTATTGGAGTGATAAAAATTTAATATGTAGTATTTTTTATGGTTTAGCGTAGATTTTATATTAGTTTATTAATTTATGTTTTATTTTTTTTTCTCTAAATGTTATGTTATTTAGTTATTATAAATAAATAAAATTATATATGGTAGTAATTTTAAAAATTGTTATAGTCTAGAATAAATTATATTCCGTTAGGTTTCTATATTATGCAAATAAAGATAGCACTATAAACTTTCGTTTAGTTAATAAAATAAATAAATTTTCTTTAATACATTCCCTACGATTCAAATCTTTGTACCAACTTATAAAAATTATGGAAAAAATTTATACAGAAGCAAATAAGTCTAAATAAGAACATAGAACAGGTAATACACAATTTTTTTTAAATATAAAACTTTAATTACGAATTTTATTTTACCTACATTAAAATGACAGATTTTCAAATAATATTCCTTCCATATTTTGGGTCATTTTGTATTAATGGTTAGGTCATGGACTAATACATACGACAAGGAACAATTTTGCTGATTTTAATGCATTAAATGTTCCTTCACCCAAGAAAGAAATTTTATATTCCTGCATGCAATCCCGAATTCCATTACTGCTCAAAAGAGTAAGAAATTTAACTATAATAAAATTATTTTTGACAAACGTTTTATTAAAAATTTAGTATCTGTTATTACAATATTATAATAATTTTTAAATGTAAAGCTAAAGATTCCAAAACTTGAATTACTTGCTGAAACTAGTAATTATTACTACAGTTCTACAATTGGGCAAGAAGATCCCTTAGAAAGGTATTAACGTTTGTGTTGAGTACTCAGTATCGCCCTAGTGTACATAATTTGTATGAGAGGGTTGAAGAGAGAGAGTAATATTGAGAGAATTTTGTCTGTATAGTGCAATTCATTATTCTCACAGGAGATAACTCTGTTCTTAAATTCTTTAGTCATGTAATTGGCTGACCATGTGATAAGGAACAAAACTATTTTTAGTAGCCCTGGAACTAGCAGATCGAGTGCAAATAATTTAAGACTCCACCTGCCTGTTATGGGGAAAAAAGGGTTTGTTACAGGCAAACGTCTGAATGAAATTCACAAAAAAATTCTTAACATTTGGTGATTTAACATGAATTGATGAAAAGTGAAAATCTGGTAGAGTATTAAATGGAAAACGCCGGAAATGTTGAAAATAATTATGAGATATGGTAAAAAATTTTATAGAAGAACTCACAAGATATTTTATTATTACTAATAACCAATTTAATCATTTACAAAAACAATGAAATAATAAGTGAAATTAGAATATGCTGTTAAAAAAAACAACCATTTAACGCATTTAACGGTATTTTAAAATTCAAAATAGAATGTATATAAAATGACAGTTAATGGCTTCTTTATGATTAGTAAATATTAAATCAAAAAGAAATAAGTAAAGAAATTTTAACCGGAAAGAAGCTCATGAATAAATTTTGTAGTGTGTATATTAGAAGAGGTAAAGGTTTGAGTATTAATACTTCTTATTAACTACCTTAAAAAGGGATACTATTAATAAAGATGTTGTACACTGATGAGATAATATCTGTTAACATCTAAACACCAGTTTACTCCGTGTTCTTCATTAATCCTGTTCCATAGAAAGACCAGATACATGCGTTAAATTTCTTTCTTACATTACTACTAGATTTTTTTCAATTATATTTTTATACTACAAATTACTCGGGTGGTCTGAAACTTTAACCGTTCATTTCTTTTTCAATATTTTTGTGCTACTATAAATTTTTCATTGCACAGAAAAATTTAACTTATATTTGATAATAACAGCCCGTCCCGGCTTCATCCGGGTATAATTTTGTTTTATTTCAATAATTTTTGAATTAGGATTATAAATAAATAAAAACGTCAAGAAAGTAGGATTCAAGCAGCTAAAATGAGGTTTTTAAGAAGGGTGACTGGCTGCTCGAGGGTGGATCTAATACATAACGAGAAAATTAGATCTGAGTTGGGTGTATTTAGCTTGAATGAAAAAGTGGAGGAGAACCGGAATCAATGGAGGCAACATTTGGAACGGATGCCAGAGGAGAGAATACCTTTAAAGGAGATGGAATATGTTTCAGTTGGAAGAAGGGAGGTGGGAAGACCTCGAAGAAGATGGCAGTAGTCGAGATGTACGGGCTGGAGTGTCTTGTGTTTGCGTAGATGAACAGGATGGTTTGTGAGTTCTGAGCAGGCTCATGCCTAATCCTTGATAGTAAGAAGTAGAAGAAGAAATAAAAAAATAAAAACTTCTGATTTTCAAAAACTTTTATATAGTATACATTAGAACACTTCCACCGAGTTTCAGCATTAAAACCCTTAAAAATTCATTTTGTAACAGGAACTGCTAAAATCAAATATTCAAAATTTAACAGAAAGTTAACAGACTCAATTTATCCCCTAATACAGCAAATGTCAAGACAAAACTTAACACACCGACGCTTACGAAGAAAATGGAGTATAGATCTACTGATCTAATTACAAAATATAACAGTATATAATTCTTAAATATTTTATTTTATTAAACATCCTATGTAGGATTTTTAAACAGCCGTATTATTTAAAATTGAAATATATATTTTCTAACCACCAGAATACGGTAGCATAAAATAAATGGTAAATTTAAATAAATGGTTTCCTACCATGGTAGAAATATCTACCATGGTAGGAGCAGGAAGTTTTAAATTTTGACTTGTAATAAATGTTAATTTACTGAAGATGTGTACAAGATACACGAAAGCGCTATAAACATTGGTAAGTGTTTTATGTTACCGTATTCTGGTGGTTAGAAAATATATATTTCAATTCTTAAATAATTTACACATATTATTTTACAGATTTCATAATACTTTAAATTTAACTTTAACATTTCACTTTTGTAATTATAATTTTTTATGCGTTGTTCAGATTTTTATTATTCATGTAAATATTTTTCGTTTTTTATTTCATTTGTTTACCGTTGGCACCTATATTATTTGTTAATTATTTTTACTTTCTACGCAACTTCTTATTCTAAATACTCTATGTTATTTTTGATTCTTGTTATATGTATATTATTTGATTTTCCTATGTTTGTTTTCTGTTTTTATTAATTTACTTTTAATGTTCAACTTTTGAATTATCCACTGGGTTGTATTCTTTAAAAAGAATTTTATTTATTTTTCACGTCATTTATTTATTAAAAATTTTGCTAAGCTTTTGGATGGTTGTACCGTATTGTAGGCTATATTGTATAGTTTCTAAATAAAGAGACAAAGTTGAAAAAAATATATTTATATATACTGTACCACGTCCGTAACTAAATACATAAAAAAATATTGGTTAAAGGGTTGAACACCATTTTCAATCCTTTACCGGTAAATTTTTGTAATCGTTAAGACGTAATTCTGTTAGGTACAGTACAAGTAAGATCTCTACCAAATTTTAGCAATATAGCTTATCTGGAATTTAGAAAACGGAAAATATTAGTTTCAGGGTTGAATACTCTTTTCAACCCCTGAATGGTGAAATGTCGAATTATTAATGTTTAACTTTTTTATTTACCCTAAAGGAAATATTCCCAACAAATTTCAGATTTTTAACGGTTGTGCAAGTAGGAGAAATTAGTGATGTGCTTAAATTTCAGTCAATCAGCGAGGGTTTCCCATTTATATTAAATATTTGTATCGTAATTTTTTCGTGCTCTTCGGAGGAAACACCAAAGATCTGTCTTAAACAAGACCTTCTTCAGGAGAATTACTGTGAATTTCCATTTGGATTTAAATGTAATATACAAAATTTAAATCCATTTTCATAAATATTCTAACTTTTTTATTTTATACAACTTTAAGTAAATTACAATTCACTTTTTACTTTTCTTTCTATAAGATTTATCATATTTGAACTAAAATAATAACCGTAATTGTTGTCCAATTCTTAAAATCTATTCCATACGTTACCTGATCAATTTGAATGTACCATTGTTCTGAATTATTTTATTGTTCAGAATTTTAAACGGTGTTAACAGCTTACCTGAAAAAAATAAAAAAATAATTATTAAAAAATTTATTTTACTAAACAATATGAAAATTTGACTAGCTAAATAAGTTAAATTTAAATTTATCAACTTCTTTTTAATTTGTTTATCAATAGATATATCTATAATCGGTTTCGCACAGAACAATAAATTGGCTTATTTGGTTAAATGTGAATTCACGTCCAGTGGAGATACAGGGACGTTTAAAAATAATAACTGTTTATAATTTTACATTTATTACAAATATAATAAAGCTGAATTTTTAAAAATAAAGGTATTATTTTTAAGTTACTTATCAAATAAATTTTTTTGGTGCCTCCATTTTAGCCTTCATATTGTACTGTTGTTTAATAAATTTATTGCCAAATAATTTTCATGTGATTATTATGAATGTTAACACGCTGTCTTGAGGAACCCCGGCTTGAATTTTACTCAATAATAAATGTTCAGAGCGAATCTTCGTAGAAAATGTTCGCGTACAATTAGAAATAACTTTTTTTAAATTTGGAAAAAAGTGAAGTCCTTGATGTCAAAATTTATCAAAAGGTTTGTAAAACGGTAAAGCAGCTGAACACATTTCCGGTTGTTCAAAAATTTGTCGGCAATTCAGTGATTGTTCTAGAATTTTTTTTTTTTGGTTTAACGTCCGACTGTTCTGCAATTACTGCTAATGCAGACGGTGAATGATGAAATGATTTTTTGTAACGTATGAAAATATGCCGTGCCTGAATGGGATTCAAACCCAAGACCGCATGATGAGAGGCGAGCACGTTACCAACTTCGCCAATGCGGCCGGCGATTGTTCTAGAGTTGTCTATACCGATTCCTAAATTGAAACTGTTAAGAAGAAATTAATTTATAAAGAAAAATCTGAGATTTTTCAATAAGTTTTGTTCTAACAATTTTGAAAAAATTGGCAGGGCACTTTAAGTCGGTACGTTTTTGTATCAGAAATTGTTTTTTCTGGATTAGGGTCTACAAAGTTATTAAGGTACTTTCCAATTATCCAGGAAATAATTTATTCGTAGTGGAGTATTAAAAATAACTCAAGAACTCTATCAGTATTTTCGCCGAAATGATATCAAACCCGGGTGATTTGTTTGTTTATGTTTTATTTTCGAAAACCTTTTCTACTGAATTCTTTGTTTGAAATTTATAAATAAAGAAATGAAACTAAAGAACTTGATGAGGAATCGAACCTAAAATTTTCGACCAGGTAATCGAATACGATGTGAACCATAAACTTTTACAAAATATTAATAATATACTTAAGAAAAAATTTAATTACAAATTATTTAAAATAAAATGCAAATATTATGTAAATTAGGATACTATTAAATTAATATTAGAAATTTATATAGTTTTAGAGAAAGTACGTTCAAAGAAATTAATTAAATACAAGTCATGTTTAGTTATTTTAAAATTATATTTTATTAAATAATAGAATAATTTAAAACTTCATAAAAAGAATAATGCATTGTGGGTGATGAATTAAAAAATCCATTATAAAATTCCGCTATTGTCTTTTGAAGCAACGACAGGTTATAACAGCATAAAGTAAATAAAAAAAATTCCGAGAGAATTATTAGTTAACAACAGTGGGTGTAATACTTTTAAATTATACAAAAAACTGGTTTTTTAAAGATGAAAAAATTATTTGTGTATTTTTTTTATTTTATTAGTTATGTATATCCGTAGTGACGATTTGAACTAGGCCTTTAACATACATAATGCAGTATATAACATACCTAAGAGTATAAAGTATATATGCCTGCTAAGTATAGATTAGAATACCTTTGTATACCGCTTTTGGGCAAAAATCCAAATCAGCAAGATAAAATTTATTTACAATCTGCATTATATATTACTTGTACTAAAAACAAGTTAAATAAGACTATGTTTAAATACTGTATTACTTTTTCCTACATTCTTTTTTATTGTTCCGTGAATCTTTAATTTTAAAAATCTGGTGTGAAACACTCACACAACTTTCTCTTGCCAATGCAAATAATTAATAATAAACCTAACATTATTAATAAAATATTAGAAATAAACAAAAACTAACCTCAAAAACATAACCTTATTTTAATCATTAATGAAATACGCAAAATGACAATCAAACTCAGTTTGGCTTAAAAATACGGAAAATCACGCTTTCACGCTAAACTAGGCTCTGTAGAGAAAAATGCTCTAAACAAAAGTTGTAGATCTTTTAATTTTCTATAAATTTAATTATATACACTTTTGTCGTAAAATGCATACTAAGACCGAAATGTTAAAAAAATCGATTTTTCTCACGTTTTCGTGAGAAAAAAAACAGAAAATCGCAAATTACCGCTAAACTAAGCGTTATATATACAAAAAAATGTTTGAAATAAAAGTTGTAGAATTTTACATTCTCTACAACTTTTATTATATAACATTTTGCGCTAAAATGCATATTAAAGCCGCAATCTTAAAAAGAAAATGTTTTTACATAAAAACAGCCTCACGCAGAATTTCAGCAAACATGGCGCCTACCCTATATTGTAGAGCATAAAGAATGTAGTAAACCAGGCGATTTTAAAAAAAATCGTAGGACTAGTTTTTGAGAAAATCGCAAAAAAGTGAAAAATTATACGAATAAACTACTACTTCCGGTTGACCGATTTTGATGAAAATGTTCGTGTCGGGTCCGGTAGTGGTATGTAACTTAAGTTTCAAGTTCGTACAATGTTCCGTTCTTGATATATTCTGTTCACACACACACACACACACACACACACACACACACACACACACACACACACACACACACACACACACACAGACCAATCGCTAAAAACATGTTTTTTTGGGTTCAGGGGGTCTGAAAACGTATAGATCCGGTGAAAACTCGATTTCGAAAATCGACATTTAACAATACTTTCCTTCCTATATATTCATATAGGCAAGAGAAAGTAAAAATATGTTAATAAAACATTTATAATATTTTTTTGTATTGCATTTGCGTTCCTCTTTAAGAACTAGGAATCTTAGTTGGGGAGTCAGGATGCTTCTCCATGTTGCGTATCGGGGAAGGTCATTAAATAGCTTTTAAATATTTCTTCTAAATACGAGATTCTGCATCTCATAATACAAGGAAAAGTCGTTGGTAAACGCTCGGTGGGACGCAGAAGAATATCCTAGTTAAGAAACCTGAGAGAAGCGTTTAACTGTTCGTCGCATGACCTTTTCAGAGCAGCAGTAGACAAGGTACAACTAACCATGATGATCGCTAACCTCCGTAATGGAGAGGGCACCTGAAGAAGAGAAGAAATATTTCATTTTATTCTGGGATTAAGAATTTCCTTTGCATTAAAAGAAAGTATATACTGTCTGTCTATAACTTGATGGCCTCCCGCAGAGAGGAGCAGAATCGGCTCGCTACTAGCCTTTTCAATAATACTTCATTATGTACCAAATCCAGTGTACTAGTTAGTAGTAGTACATAATGAAATGTTATTTAGATGGCCAGTAGCGGGCCGATTTTGCCCCTCTCTGCGGGAGGCCACCAAGTTATAGACAGACAGTAGTACATTGTATAATTTGTGCCAATACAGTAAAACCATGGACAGGTAGGAGGAAGGCACAATGTAGAATCGAGGCAGAAAAAATCAAATTCAAAAGGAAAGACAAAAAACAGGAGTAAAATAAAAGCCTAATTGAGGAAAAACTAGAATTGGACAACCTTACAAGGAAGGCTGAAAAGATGAGAACGGAAGTTACGATGACTTGGTCATGTGAGTAGGCCTACTGGATGCTGTACTTGAAATTGAAAGGAAAATAGAAAGAGATACACCACGAGTAATATGAATGGTTTAATTATGAATGAATTGGGAAAAATACGCAATGCCAAGATTAAGATGGAAATAAGATTTTCTAGCGATACAGAGGCGGAGAAGAGGTTTTTTGGGTTCTACTTGAAGAAACTTAGAATATATATTTATAAAGTAGATAATGATGATATATTGTAGTCTACGTATCTCATATGCCGACGATAAAAAATGATGTCTTTCGATATTTACGTTTGTAAATAATGATGGAACTTAACAATAAACAATCGTCACAATAAAAAGAGATACAAAATATTAGGGGACAATATTTCTACAATAAAATATGAGTAGTTGTAAGCAAGTGAGGGTCTTGAAATGAACTGAAAGGCTGATCTAATAGAAGCAGAGAAATTGGAGAGAAGATGTAAAGGGCCGAGAAGAAATTTACAAGGGAAACTAATAATTAATCGAAAACGAACTGAAAACAAAGACTAAATTTCTACGTACACCTGTATAAAAAAATAACGAGTAACAAATGGTTAACACTAAAAAATAGATCTAAGATGTTGGATAAGTGATTTAAAGAAATCAAATAGGGTATTGAAAAAAATAAAATAATTAACATTCAATTACAAACTTCAAGGGCTTTTACGAGAGCAAAAGCAAAATACTCAATTGACGCAAACCGTGATAAAATACATACAGTGGACGAATTTGAGAATGTGGAATCAAAGAGAGCTTTCGGAAATGTCTTAAATTATTTAAAGTAGTTTTGGTATAATTGGTCCAATAAATAGCCCTATAAAATAATTGGTAATACATAATAGTAAAAAATATAACGAATAAACACCAATAATATGATCACGGATAGGAATGGCGTAGGCAGTTTATATAAAGATGAAGAAAATTTATGTAAAAGGGATTTAGGTGTAGTTTAAGTCAGATTCGTGATATGATAAATAGACTACATCTTTTCTCTTCTTTTGTACAGAATGGAAGTTAAGACTTTAAAAGAACGAGAAATTAATAAAATTCAAGCCTCCGAGTTATGAATATATCAATCTATTTTAAGGATATCACAAACGATTAAGGAAGACTAACTTATCACATACATAAAGAGCTAAAATTGATTAAAACGATAAGGAGGTGGAATATTTTGGATATATTACAAATGGAAAGAAATACCATCTACTGCAGTTGAATACACAGCGATCAGTGAATAATTTTAATAGTACATAATAATTTATTACCAATTAATTGACTGAGTTTTATTGTTTTATTACTAAAGGATGAGAATGCAATAAAATTTTCAGACATGAAATCTTTTTTAAGAAAAATAAAAATCAAACATAAATTTAACGTAGATTTAAAGTTAACTACTTCTCTGTTTTCTAATTTTGTTATCAAACTTTTCCAATAACGATTTATTTTGTATTGTAAATGAAATAAGGTACTAATTTTTTCAAAGATTTTAATGGAGTTGGATCCAAAGTCAATAATAATGTATCATTTGAAAAATTTGAATATTTGTGACCATTCGAAAAATTTATTTTATCTAATTCCTGAATTGATTAAAGTTTTATTACATATATTTCGTAATGTATTATTTTTTTTACGATGTTAAACTTTGACCTGTCCTTTTTTATTGTCAAAAATAAAGTTCGACCACTTTTAAAATATATTTTATCGATTAAGTATTATTGATTTCTTTTTAATGCATCGGCATGTTGGGTTAATAGAGATTTTACCGCTTTTTGGAATTTTGTGAAATACTTTTTTAAAATTTTCAAAACCTTAATACCGGATATCTATCTATGAAACTAAGGCATTACTACTAAACAAGCTACCACAAAAAATATTTACTAAAGTTACATAAAAAAATAATTTAATTTGTAATATATTCAAACTACACAACAATAAGGAAAACTTCATGAAATTTTGTTTATTTTAGTTACAAAATACAAATCTATGAACGGTACTTAAACGTAGAACACTAATTAATTATTTAAATATGTCTTTTCATTGAATTAATCATGTAGAGGCACGTATACATTCTTATAAATTGAAATTTAAGTTTTGATAATTTATTGAAAAGTAAATTTTATTCTAATAGAAATGTGATGAGTATTCAAAGGCTGTTTAATTCAAGTTGGATGAATGATTTTTCTTTAATCGCCTTGTTGTCTCCGAGTTATCCATTTAAATCATAGCACGATTTCAATCTATTTTGATAATGTAAGTCATACCTAGAAATCTAATTCTCAACCGGCTCAATGTTTACGTCTGTAAGTATTATACTGTTTGATATGTAGCGAGTTGCACTTGTGGATGAGCAAAAAAAATTACTTTGGAATCGTCCTAGTGTGTGGATACAGAAATCTATAGTGATCATCCTTAGCTGTATCCCATAGTCCATAATGATTTATTAGAAGCTTTTTGTTAAAAATAATTTTAAATTTCGTCCAAATACCAACGATTATTGGAGGAAATTGAGCTTGATTAACTTGCAAAACTTTAAGATATTCAATGTTGTTGTATAGGTCATCAGCCGAAAGGATGGTTTAAACCTCTGAAAGATTTACTAAGTAAAACGAGAAGTGAGGTGATTTACCATTGTTTTCCTCACTGAGTGGAAGAGTACGCTTATCAGCATACCAGGAACTTATAATAGGATCTATATGCCACTCTGAAAATAACATCTTAATTTCATTCATCACAGGGTTTGGCTGTATAATAAAATTCATTACCATCAGAGGGGATAACTTTGACTATTGTTTTTTACACATCTACCTCTTCTGTTGTTAAATGCTTTTATTAGATAATTGGCTGCCCATTTGATAAGAAACAGAACTATTTTGTAGCCCTGGAACTAGTAGATCGAGTAGCAAATAATTTAATACTCCACCTGCCTGTTATTGGCAAAGATATTCACTGGGAATCGAAATCAATACCTTTTGCTTAGTAGGAGAGCGTGCTAATCAATACTGTAAGATTAATGCCGGTATAAGCAATGAACTTTTAGCGAAAAAAAAATTAAATAGTTCCTAAGAAAAATGCGGGTCATGTAGGCTATGTAATAAAATAGTAAATAAAACGGTTTTTATTATTCTTTAATAACATATATGACCACTTAGCGCGGGTACCACAACCAATTCTTAAGATATAACTATGAGAATCAATATCTTTGAGATTTGTCGTACTAACAATAAAAAATACATAGAATTTATCAACTATTTATTGATTTACTCCTAGGATACGAATTTGAATTAATCCAGGTACAACTATGAAACAATGCAGATCCCAGGTTTGATTCCCGAAACCCACCGTTAACAAAGCTGAAACCCGTAGTAGTCACTAATGACTAAGCTATTGATGCGACTTCAAATAAACTATTTTTTTTCTTTAAATAATCTTTTAAGTTATAAAAGTTATAATGTTCGTGACAGGCAGGTGGAGTGTTAAATTATTTGCACTCGATCTGCTAGTTCCTCGGCTTCAAAAAATAGTTCTCTCCCGTATCATATGGTCACCAAATTACATGACTGAAGCATTTAAGAACAGAAGAGGTACAGGTGTAAAAGACATTAGTCAAAGTTATCTTCTCTAGGAGTAATGAATTTCATCGTTATACAGCCAGACCCTGTTGTGAACGAAGTGAAGGTGTCATTTACAGAGTGGAAAATGAATGTTTTTCAGAGGGCCTGGCATGCTGATAAACATACTTTTCAACTCAGTGAGGAAGGCAATTGGGAACCACCTCACTCTTCGTTTTACTTAGTGAAACCTTTAAAGGTTCAAACCAGCCTTTCGCCTGATGACCTAAACAACAAACAACATGCCCATGACAGTCAGGTGGAGTGTTAAATTACTCGATCTGATAGTTCCAGGGCTACAAAAATAGTTCTGTTTCTTATCTCATGGTCAGCCTTATATGACTGTAGCATTTAAGAACAAAAAAGGTAGATGTGTAAAAGACAGTAGTCAAAAATGATCTCCTCTGAGAGTAATGAGTTTCATTATACGGCCAGGCTCTGTGGTAAATGAAGTGCAGGTGTCATTTGCAAAGTGGAACGTACATGCTTTTTATAGGGCCAACGTGCTGATAAGCATACATTTCCACTCAATGAGGAAGGGAATTGTAAACCACCATTCAGCTCACTTTACTAAGTAAAGCCTCTAGAAGGTCAAACCAGCCTTTCGGCTGATGACTTAAACAAGAAGAACAACTATAAAAGTCACGTGCCCACCTGTTTATACAAACAACAGATACCTGAAGCAAAATTTTCTTACATAACTTGATATACTTAAATGAGAAAACACTTTGAAGAACAAAAGAACAGCTGTTTTTTAACACAAACTTTTTTTGTCAATAATTTTTATTACGGTTCTGTGCAATGAACTACACAATTTATTTATGTTATTTAATTTTAAGAAGTCATCGTGAGCCACCTCACTTCTCGTTATATACTTAGAAAAGATTCTAAAGGTTCAAATCAGCCTTTCGGCTGATGATTTAAACAAAATATTTATTAGCCTATAGTATACACAAATAAAATATAACCTTTCGAAAACAAAGGAAGGTAAAATATATTTATTACTTAAGTATATCATAATATATTTTAATACGGGTAATAAAATAACCATTACATTTTAATTTAGTAATAAATATAAAAATATATATTCAGAAAATCTATAACTCAAGTTAAGCCATCTGAGTTAAATTAATTTATGCATCCAATCTTATAATTAGGTGTTCATTTGACAAGTTCATTCATTCATGATTGTTCGTCCTACAGACAAAGTTGTAATTTTTAAATTAATTATTCTTATTTATTTGTAATTAATGAGTGTGATTTTCACGTTATAACAACTACCTACTCAATTTTTATACATATAGAATAATAAAATTATTATCATGTCTTATAGATTTAACGGATTTTAAAGATTTGTTTATTTATTAATATCATATTATTAATAATTACGCCCTCGCTTTACACGGTCTTATCGTTAGAAATAGTTATTAAAATGTCTACTAAAACAATATTTTAGGATTTTTTTTAAACCAACTACACTTAAGAAAAAGACAAAATAAAAGAATTTCAGTAATTTTTCTTTTTAATTTCACTCTAAACATTCGACATAAGACAAAAACAGATTTCCCTACAATTCTTCTTGATGACTAAAGAAAGCGTGAATCAGAGACACCCTTAGGTCTTGAATACATACTAATTAATTTCATATCGTCATTACTAACTTGTCCACATGTTTCTTATCACATGGTCAGCCAATTAAATGACTGAATCATTTAAGAACAGAAGAGGTAGAGGTGTAAAAGACACTAATCAGAGTTATCTCCTCTGAAAGTAATGAATTTTATTATACAGCCAGACCCTGTGGTGAATGAAGTGAAGGTGTCATTTGCAGAGTGGAAAATATGTGCTTTTCAGAGGGCTCGGCATGCTGATAAGCGTACTTTTCCACTCAGTGAGGAAGGCAATTGTAAACCACCTCACTCCTCGTTTTACTTAGTAAAACCTCTACAGGTTCAAACCAGCCTTTTGGCTGATGACCTAAACAACAACTTGTCCACAGATAATATTTAAACAATACACAAATTACAAACGTACACAACAGCTAAATATCTCGAAATACATCTAGACAACCGCCTAGATTGGAAAATATTCAGCTAGAAAGAAAACACCATGAATTAAAGTTAAAACAATTATTTAAATTATTTAGATCAAAATCATAATTAATAATTAAAAACAACACTTTAATTTAATATCGTTATCAAAGTTGTACACACAATATTTCAACAATACAATATCAAACTACGACAACAACTAAATTTTAGAAAGCCGCCTAAATAATTATTAGAATTTAGATTTTAGACTAAATATTAATTAAAATAACTTACTTTTAAACTGTCACCTAAATATTAGAAAATAATCAGTAAAAAATAAACACCATGACTTAACATTTAAATAATCCTGTTAGCTACTCGAATTAACAAAATCAAAACTTTAAAAAAAAATTTGATATAAAAAACCGTTTTAAACCAGTCTGGACGTATGGTATCCAGTAACGGGGCGCATCAAGTTACTCAAATATTTAAACTATTAAGGGTGTTCAGTAAAAGATCCTCAGAGCTTTAACTGCTCCCCCCCCCCTGGTTTTTGATGAACAATATTCACATAGATCTTGTTATTTCAACAGTCAATGAAGAAATTTTAAAATTTATTTTAACATACGAAAAACGGGTTGAATCTCACGAAAATTATTTGGCAATAAATTTGATAGACATCAGTGGTACAATATGAAGATTAAAATGGAGGCACCCAACGGACTTACTTATGTAGTACATAAACTATAACCTGTAGTTTTCAAATTTAATTTTATAATATTTGTAATTTTTTTAAAGATTCTTTGTTTTATTAAACAGTATTATTTGTTAAAACTTTTAATTTCTACATTACTCCTTCTTCTTTGTACTCTTATATTATTCTTGTTATATATAGCTATATATATATATAGGCGTTTGTTTTAACAAATAAATAAATACTTCATTAAGGATTTTCAAATCAATGTGAGTGTTTTGATATTTTCTTTTCTATAAAATCCAAGAAAAATTTTCCTCTAAGAACTGATTTTAGGAAAAGCCGTATTTAGTGAATTATAAAGTTCCTGAAAACAGTGAAAGTGGATGCATAATATACTTATATTATTTTTATGCCAACCCGGAAATATTTTGATAAAAAGCCAATAATTAATCGACAGTGGTAATTATTGTTGATTCTCCAAATATTTTGCCAATCAATTCTGTTTTTGTAGGGTTCGTTTTTCCTAATAGTTCTGTTGTTGTTAAGGTCATCAGCCAATAAGCTGGTTTGAACCTCTAGTAGAAGCCACGTCACTTAAGAAAATCAATCAATCATTAAGAATTTCATGCACTTTGATTTTACACCTGTTTCATTTTTTAGCCTTTTTAGCTTTTTAGCCCTAAGTAAAACGAGGAATAAGAGTTGGTTTACAATTGCCTTCCTCACTGAGTGGAAAAGTATGCTTATCAGTATCTCAGGTCTTCATAATTATAAGTATTTGCACATAATTAGGTCCAAGTAATTATATTTCACCTTGCAAATGACACCTTCACTTTATTCACCACAGGGTTTCGTTGTTGAATGAAATTCATTACTCTCAGACGAGATAACTCTGACTAGTGTCTTTTACACCTCTACCTCCTCTGCTCTTAAATACTTCAGTCATAATTAGCTAATCGTGTGATAAGAAACAAAACTATTTTCTAACAGATCGAGTGCAAATAATTGAAAACTCCACATGCCTGTTAAGGACTCATGTAATTCTATCAACTCTGATTGTCATTGGGCTTATATTTACATTTTAACGGTGTTAAGGAAGCCTAATAACGGTTGGTTGGTTTCATAGAGAATCTACATTAGAATCGTTTGGAACTGTTGGTTTTGCTGTAAATAAATTTATAGTTGGTCCACCGAAAGAGTTATAAATAGAGAATGTAATTAATTTTACGGTAAACAATAATTATATATTGAATCGGAATTATTATTTTAATTAAAGCGTCAGTCCAGCTACAGTGTTTTTCACAGAAAATTGCATGATCACCCCAACGAATTAATCACCAAACTATCGGATGCATCACTACCAGGAAATCCGCAGCGCAGGTTGAAACGTCAATGGGCCAGAGATCTTCTATAAAGTGATTTATTTTATTTTTCTTTCTTCTTTTTTTTCTTCTGTTGTTATTTATCATTCATGTATCATGAACTTTATTTCATAGAACATATACCACTGGGTATCACTGTTCTTTTTCATTTATTTATTTTTATTTATTTTTTTTTTTTATTTTTTTTTTCCTTGTCATCATTTGTTTACTGTTATCTAATTTGCTCGTTGTATCGCAGTATATAGTTGCAAATAAAGTTATTAAAGTTAAAAAAAAAAAAAAAAAAAAAAAAAAAAAAAAAAAAATTAAAGCGTTACTGTCTACAATATGGAGACTAGTATAAGCTTAAAAAGACAGCCAAGTTCCAATCGTAAAGCATTTTATGCATATAATCCTAAGAACATCATTAATGACTTTCGATAACTATCGGAATGTTTACATTTCGATTAATCGATTCTTAACATTGTACTATCGAATAGGGTTGTAACGAATGCAATATTAGATTTGACCGTCCAATCTGACCTATCATCTACCTTGTTAGCGAAATAATCCTTCTGTCGGAACTGTTCGACTACGTTATAAATGAACTTTTACTTCGTTAACCCTTCTATTGTTTACTATCCGTGTAAACAACCATATACGGAATTATTATAAATTTAGAATGATAAATGAATTTCCTTCAAGTAACTCTTATGATGCTTTGGAATTTAGTATTTAAATTATTTAAAATATCTTAAGATATCAAATAAACTTATCTACCTTATTAAGGCATCATTAAAAATTTAATTTTTACAATAATTACAACGAGTTATGAATTCGATGGAGGTGAAACTCGCTTAAGAAAATCAATCAATAATCATTAAGAAATTTATGCACTTTGATTTTACACCTGTTTTATTTTTTTGCGTTTTTATATAAAATAAAACTGTGTTTTTTGTACCAAGATGTAATCTTTTGCAATATGTTTTTATGAAATGTAAACATTAATAATTTTTTTTGGTTTTACGTCTGACTATTTTACAATTTTTGCTAATGCAGACGGTGAGATGGGTGATAGATGAAGACGAATGAAGAAGAAATGCCAGACCTGACTGGGAATTGAACCCGGAACCCCGGATTAGATACTAGTTGCGCTAACCACTACGCGAACGGGCCGGCCAAACATAAAAATAAGTTAGGATGATAAAGATCTGAGTAGTAACATCATTTGAATAAAAAAACACTCGTGTTTAAAAAACACTAAATTTTGAACAAAAAACAACAAAACTAAACTTGACTCTTGACTAACTTTCCTTTATTCATTTATTTTTTTTGTAGATTGCACTAAAGTATAAGTAACTACAAAATATAAATCTACTTCGCCTTGCTACCGGATGCGATGTCGAGGATCACATGATAAATTTTTCGAACAGATTGTGTACAAGAAGTTTGATATAGAAAAAAGTTTCTGTTAAATGATAAAGTAAAAATTTGTATAAATGATAAAAATATAATAGGGATGTTCAAATCACTATGAAAGACGGTAGGGGTTGGGCACGAACCTTTTGCGACAATTCTTTAATTTAAATAAAATGTTTGCATTTAATGCAATCTCAAAACGTTTCATCTTGAAAGTTATAAAATTTTGAATCGTACAGGAATGAATTTTAATAAAAATTTTATAATTTACTCGTACATTTTAAGATTTAACTAAATTGCTAATAAAACATCTTTTCTAATTATAAAAGATAATGAGCAGCATATTTGTGTTTATAATAAAGAAATTCAGATAAACATTGAAAAAATTATGAAACATACAAGTCCAATAAAGAAACGGTAGTGAAAACCATGGTATTGAATACCAGACGCAGTCGAATTAAATTATCATAATAGGAATGTCTAGTTACATGATATAATATGGAAACAAGAGTGGGCGATTTACATTCTGCGGTAAGTTTATGTGTACGTATGGTGTTATAAGTATGAAAAAGACTAACAACCTACGCCCATTTTCTATAAGAAATACCGGTACTATATCGTATAATACCGCAACATAATAGAATAAAATATTACTACTATTACTTTTACAAATTCTGCATGAATGAGACCACTGAGTTACAGACTCCATTCATAATTTTTTGAATATTCAATGTACGATTTAAAAGACAGGTCAATTGGATCTAGTCGATTTCACCATCAACGTAAAAGTTGATTATAGTCAATTATTTCATGTTTCAATATCAAGTAGTCACATATTTATCATCTCATAACTGTCACTGAAACGATTTCATTATTTTAATTAATGAACCTGCAAAAAGTAGGTTATATATTGATGTATTAAATTATTGAACGAACAATATTGGTCTCAACATAGAACCCTGAGGAATCCTAAAAGATATTTCATAATTCTTCGTATAATTTTATAAGAAGATCAGCTGCCCGTACCGGATTCACCGGGTTATAATAATTTATTATTTCAACAATTTACATAACATTATTTTAGATGTATAAATAAACAAACAAAAAATTCCTTTTTGGAAAAAAATGATATATATCAAGGAAGGGTAGAACACTGTTTTCAGCCCCTGAAGGATACATTTTTGCAATCGTTAATGTAATTTTTTTAATTGCACTATAAAAAATAATATCTCCACTGAGTTTTAGCCGTCTAGCTCGTCTGTAACTGAGTAAATTGTAAACATTGATTAAAGAGTTAAATACTCTTTTCAACCTCTTACGAGGAAATTTTTGAATCATTAAAATATAATTTTTTTACTATCACAATACGTAATATCTCCACGGATTTTCAGTCATCTAACTCGTCTAGAACTTAGGAAATAAATTGGTAAAAATTGGAAAAAAATTGGTAAGTGGTAATTTTTACAGTTTTACTAAATAACAAATCACCGAAATTCGACCATGTAACTCGTTTGGAACTTATCAAACAATAAAAAATTGGTTTAACGGATGAACATACTTTTCATTATCTTAACGATGGAATGTCGAAATCGTTAATGTTTAAATTTTTTTTTTACCCTAATATACATTTCCTCCAAATTTCAGCTTTCTAGCTATTGTGCAAGTAGGAGAATTGTTGATGAGGGCTTTCCGATTTATGTAAACAATTAAGATGTGGTGCTACAAGAGAATGTGGAGAGTATAATAGACGGAAAGTGACAAATGAGGATATATTGTTGAGAATGGGTAAGCAGTGTAAACTGGTAGGGAATATATTGAAGAGAAGAAATTTTGAATATCTGGGCCATATTATAAGGAGAGAAAAATTCTCGTTACTGAGGCTTATAGTCCAAGGAAAGATCAAAGGAAAAGAAGTATATATAGTGGCGACTATTTACAACACTATGGGTCGTTTGTCGCAGTCAAAACGCCATTTTTGCCTGTCTTGCCATGACTCCTCCTCCATGTTTCTTCTCCCCATGGCTCTGTCAATACCTTCCATCCATCTCCCTCTCGGTCTTCCTCTTTTTCTATTTCGCTGCGGTCTCCAGTTCCATGCCTTCAGTGGGATTCGTACGTTGCTCATTCTTCGCATGTGACCATACCAGTGCAGTTGCTTTCTCTCAATACGGTCTATTATTGAGTCTTCAATGCCCATTATTTCTCTTACTCTTATATTCGTTACCCTATCTCGTAACGTCAATCTGCAACATCTTCTCCAATATCTGTTCTCCACCGTACTGATTCTATTTTTCATGTTTTGTGTAATGGTCCACACTTCTGCCCCATATGTCACCGTACCTTCCACTATTGCTGAAAATATTCGTTTCTTTATGTCTTTTCTTATGTTGAGACTCCACAGAATTGAGTTCAGTTGACCGGTTAATGCCTTTCCTTTCACAATTTTATTAGCTATGTCTTTTTCGTCCCTTCCATTTTTTGTAAACGTCACTCCTAAATATTTATACTCTTCAACATTCTTAATGATGCTTCCGTTTACATTAAGGTCTCTTCCATCTCTTCCAATAACCAAGTACTGCGTCTTTTCCGTGTTAAAAGAAGTGAAAAGTGGAAAAGGAAAAGAAGTGTTGGACGTATAAAAATTTCTTGGCTGCGGAATCTGAGTGACTGGTACGGGTGTAGTTCGGCGTAATAGTCAGAGCCTAAGTCGACAGGATCCAAATAGCTATGATGAGTTCCAACCTCCGATAAGAGACGGAATTGAAAGAAGATGAAGAAGTATAACCAATTATAAAAGGCTATAGTAAAATTATTTACTTGGGTTGACTTTTTGCTGCTCACACCACTGTATCATCATCTAAAGATTCTTTGGGAACGTGTCTTGGTTATTGGCACTTTAGCATTCTCCTCCGACGCTGACATCACTGTATCATCATCAGTAGAATCTTTGAAGAAAGTCTCTTCGTTATTGGCACATTAGCATTCTCCGCCGACGCTGACACTACTGTATCATCAGTAAATTCTTTGAAGAAAGTGTCTTGATTATTGGCACATTAGCATTCTCCTCCGACGCTTACACCACTGTATCATCATCAGTAAATTCTTTAAAGAAGGTCTCTTAGTTAATGGCACGTGAGAATTCTCCTCCAATTACATGGTATGTGTCACGAATAAACAAATTTTATTAACAATTTTTTTCGTAGTGTCCATTGAATGCTGAAAAAATTCGTTGTTTCTGTAAAATATTCCGTTTAATTCTTCCAAAATTTTTATAATATTAAATGAAATTTAACAGATTAATTTCTTGAGTGAAGTTGTAGAAATAAATTTTGTGATCACAATTCGGTTTGTTAATAAGAAAGCGAGAAGCTAACCAAGACAAGATAACCAATTAAAGTATACTTCCCACTCGTAATAAATACCGGGAGAAGATATAGTACGGTATAATCCAATAAAATATTTCTCAATATTTCAATTACATTGAAATAAATTAGAGTTTTTAAGTTATGACATTTTATAGTTTTATGGCAGATTAAATTAACGAACATAATAATGATTAATGACTTTTAATAGTTTAGAGAATATGACTGTGTCA
Source organism: Catonia carolina (assembly GCA_035578175.1). NCBI lineage: Eukaryota > Metazoa > Arthropoda > Insecta > Hemiptera > Achilidae > Catonia > Catonia carolina. Next base: position 6,523,711 of record JAQMRL010000006.1, on the reverse strand, counting down.
TTATTGTTTGTTAACGGATATTAAATTTCTAGGGAATGAAGATCTAGGATTTGATTTGCAATCGTGTTTATAATATAAACTGCTATAAATGTATATTTCCGATGGGAATCGATTAATATGTTCGTATGAATGGGTCGTTTTAGTCGATAAATCGATGAAAATACCGTAAGAAAATTTTAATTGAATGTTGTTTCGATTACGTTAGATTATTATCTATGACGCGGATGAATTTGACTGACAGATTCTATCAGACGTACAGACAACTCGAGATGTAGGGCACCGGGCGAGCAAAGTAAGGGGCGATGGCCGCGGATTCTTGCGCCCACCTATGACCTCTCTGGTCCAAGACAATCATTACTGAGATCGGCATCTTAGTCTGAGTTTCAACACAAAGGAAACTATAATTTGAACTCGGTGCGTGTCGTACTTCTAACGCCTAATGCTCTCCAACCCAACCCGCTTTCCTACAACCAAAAGTCATCGTGTTCTGCTGCTGATGCCATTTAACTGTACTAAGGTACATAAACTTTCTTCCACCTGTCACGTACTATGTGTCTTATTTCTTTTCATGCAATGCAAATATTTTTGTTAAAAATATTTCGATACACAAACACATACTACATTGTAACACTACATCAAAAACACCTTCATAGTTTGCAGGTAAAATAAACTTTGCAACTTTATTTTATTCGATTTAAAAACTGTAAAACCTTTTTTTGTCTCAACTGGTTTAATGCAGTTCTCCAAGCTGTTCTGTCTTGCGCAAGTCGTTTTATATCTACATATCTGTAACACCCGACATCTTTTGTAATTTCCTTTATAATATTCTAACCTTTGCCTCCCTCTACAATTCACTCCCTCAATATAATCCTCCAATATTAATAGACCAATTCCTGGATGTCTTAAAATATACCCCACTAGCCTATCCCTTCTTCTGATAAGAACGTTATAACTAACTAACTAATTAACTAATAAATTTAAAAAAATAAAACTATGAATAGAAAAAAATTACAGAAAAATAACGAAATGGAAGACTGAAAGTGGTATGGAGCAAGAATAAATTAAGCCTATGTAAACGCGATCAGAACGGAAAAATTCCTATAAAACAATATAATAAATGTACAAAATCTTTTTAGTATCTTTTAAAATTATTTTCCAGTAATTAAATCAAAAACATTTTAATAGACGAAGTAGCCTAACATAAAAAAATATTTAGTAACATATTTAAAGTAGACTTAAATAAAAGAAGTCAAAACGTACTAAATACAAAAAAAAAATAAAGAAGAATTGGTTTTTACTTTAATCAAAATTTTAAAAACTACTCAAGATAATGAAATAAATAAAAAAATCACGTAGTCTACTGTATAAATTGAAATTTAGTTTAATAATATTTTAATTCGATAATTTTTTCGATCTGAAAATAGCTTAACTTGAAAAATACATCTGATTTTCTGCCCATAATAGACAGGTGGCGTGTCACATTATTTACCCTCAATCTGTTCGTTGCAGAGCTAAAATAAATAGTTCTGTTTCTTATCACATGGTCAGCCAATTAAATGTCTGAATCATTTAAGAACAGAAGAGGTAGAGGTGTAAAAGACATTAATCAGAGTTATTTCCTCTGAAAGTAATGAATTTTATTGTACAGCCGGACTCTGTGGTGAATGAAGTGAAGGTGTCATTTGCAGAGTGGAAAATATGTGCTTTTAAAAGGAGACTGTACTTTGTATCTCGCCAATGTTAAATTTGCTATTATTAGGTACATTTTTCATAGGATTGGTAAAAGATGGGGAAAATAAACTTTACACACTATAGGTGTCGGGTTTCTTCTCGAGCTACTGACATTTTTTCAATTTCATCTTGGGACCATGCCATTTTTTTTAAATTACGAATAAAAAAATTTTTACAAATTGTTTTCCACGTGTTTTGCGTATTACTAATTTTTTGAGCACCTGAGGAAGTCATAAAAATGTCGGTATATGTGGCAATACAAGATGGTTAACTGGTAAAAATTTCAGCCTGGTAGGTTTCTACGAAAAATGTAGCCTATCTTAGTGTTAAAAATCTAAATTTACGGGAAAAGGTAAGAAACAAGAAGGCACAAATCAAAAACAAGTAAATTTCCCATCAACAGTTGTGTAGAAAGCTGAACCAACAGCTGAGAATATTAAAAACCGTGATGCAGATATTTTAAAAACTAAAATTCTCTTTGCACTAAAACGAGCAGTATAAAATTATGAAAAAATATTCGTTCTTCGAAACATGATAATTTTCTGTGTAAACCTGATAAAAACTTAATTTTTTAATAAAAAAATATTTTTTTGACGTAATTTAATGTTGTTCTGGTAGATCTAGGCCTAAACTTTTGAAAAACATAAAAACCTTAAATCAAAATTTCTAGTTAAAACCATCGTGCAATCTCCCCTTAAGAAGGCCCGGGATGCTGATAAGCGTACTCTTCCACTCAGTGAGAAAGGCAATGGTAAACCGCCTCACTCCTCGTTTTACTTAGCAAAATCTCTACAGGTTCAAACCAGCCTTTCGGCTGATAACCTAAACAACATCTAATTTATCAATAAAATAGTTATAAAGAGAAATAAATTTGTAACCATACTCTATCCAGTAAAGAAATCATATAATTATTCTATTAAAACCAAAAATGGATATTATAATTATTTTATAAATGTTAAAATATACAAATAATAAATTAAATATCCTACATTTATATATAATATTATAAAAATTAATTCATTAATTTTTATGTTTACCATGAAGATCTCCGGTAGAAATAATTTCTTTATAATAAACTGTACTAGTAATCATTATTATTATTATTATTATTATTATTATTGTACAAGAGATAATAATGATAATCATATAAAACTAAGTAAGTAAGGAAGCGTAAGTATCACAAATATTATGAACTTAATCCCAGGCTTAACTGCATGAAAGTTACGCCCACCCACAGATAACGTGACGTAATTTTATGATTTTATTCTAAGTTCAGTTCATAGGAAATATTACAGGTAACGCAATGAATTACTGTACATTTATTACCTTACTGTAGTAAATTAATATTATTTATAATTTAATGTAATAAGTAACTAGTGTGCAAGATGAGAATTATTCTTTTTACAAATTTCGACCCGAGTGGTGGAGACTTAATGAATCATCGTTTGTACAGTTTCAGAAGGTGGAAGATAATCATATGATTTTTATTTACAAATAAAACAAATCATTTATTTACAAAACTAATCGGGTGTGAAACACACGAATTTCTCCTGCCAAAGTAAATAATAACGCATATTATAACTTTTTTTTAATCTTTGTAAACATTTTAAAATGAAAAAATAATCTAATTTTAATCATAAGTGAATCACGAAAAATGAAAATCAACCTCCCTAGAACTAAAAATCTGGTATGAAACACTCACACATGTTTCTCTTGCCAATGTAAACAATAAAGAATAAACCTAACATTTTTCCAGATTGCTAATTAAAACTCGTATTACTATTTTCAATTATTGAAAATGTTTTCTGAAGAGATTTTGACCTAGTTAGTATTGCAGTATGGTCAGCGAACGTAGCAACAGTATGTTATCGTTTACTGTAATGTCGGAGGTAAAAAAAAAGAAATAAAATAATTTTATTCCTTTTAAACGTTACATGTATTAAAACTACATGTACACTGGTCAGTAACTTTGTAAAACATCATGCGCAATTAACGATTCAGTAAAACATAAAATTGTTACATTTTACACAACACATTGTACATGCATAGGTATATAACAAGTTGTAAATTACATTTTTGAAGTCATAAATTACATTTATTACAGTTAACATATTCCTGTAATTTATGGTTAACATAAATTAACATTATACAAAATATTAATCTTCACGTGTTATAATAGATGGACATAAAATTACTAAGTTCAAAAACCATATTATTATTAAAGTAAGATATTGTAGGTTATTAAATAAGTTATTTAAAAAAAAATTAACAGAACAATTTAGATATAAACAATTATAAATAACGAGATTTTATAAATAAATTTTATCTATTGTATCAAAAATTGTTTATCTTTACAGAAAATCAATAAAAAATTGTCCGAATATGGAACTATTTAAGATTTAAATATTTATAAAATTCAGCGGTCCCAATCAAAGCTTTTACGGAGGATAGTTAACGCCCCCTATTATGTAACCAATAAAACGCTACACTCAGACCTAAACGTACCCTACATAAATGACGTTTTCTTAAAACTCTATACAAAATTTAGGAAGAAACTCGTGAACCACCATAACCCATTGATCTCAAATCTGGGTACGCAGACTCTCCCAAATAACCAATAAGACGTCTAAAACGTCGATGGAGCCGGGATCTCATCAATTAACGTAGTACTGTAATTGATTATTCATTACAGTGTTCTAAATACTGCACTTAATGCTACACTTATGTATGCACGTCGGAGTTCTGTCACTGGACTGTGTCTCCACTCACGTTTATGTATCATGTAATCTTTTCCAAATTTTGTGTCATACTATCACATTCATTGATTGTTTTCAACAGATTGTGAATTTCCTAAATATAAAAAAATAAAATAAAATAATAATAATTATAAAACTGTACGTCATTGAATCATACAAACATAGAAAAAAGAAAACTGAGTAAATTAAAAAGCATTTTACACACATTAAAGAAAAACAAGCCCATAAAAGGTAAGTAGAATATAATATTATTTGTACTCGGTCTGCTAGTTCCAGGGCTACAAAAAATAGTTCTGTTTCTTATTACATGGTCAGTCAATTATACGAATTAAGCATTGAAGAAAAGAAGAAACAGAGGTTTAAAAATACTAGTCACAGTTATCTCCTCTGAGAGTAATGAATTTCATTACACAGCCGACCTTATGGTGAATGAGGTGAAGGTTGCATTTGTAGGGTGGAAAACTAGATTCTTTTCAGTGGGGCTGAAATATTGATAATTATACTATATCACTCAGTGAGGAAGACACTGTTCAACCAACTCACTTCTCGTTTTACTGAGTAAAGCCTCTAGACGTTCAAACTAGCCTTTTGGCTGATGATCTAAACTACACAAAGAAAAATCTGGTGTGAAACACTCACACAACTTTCTCTTGCCTATGCAAATAATTAATAATAAACCTAACATTATTAATAAAATATTAGAAATAAACAAAAACTAGCCTCAAAAACATAACCTTATTTTAATCATGAGTGAATGACGCAAAATGAAAATCGAACTCAATTTGGCTTAAAAAAAACGGAAAATCACACTTTCACGCTAAACTAGGCTCTGTAGAGAAAAATGCTCTAAACAAAAGTTGTAGATCTTTTAATTTCCTATAAATTTTATTATATACACTTTTGTCGTAAATTGCATTCTAAGGCCGAAATCTTAAAAAAATTGATTTTTCACACGTTTTCGTGAGAAAAAAAACAGAAAATCGCAAATTACCGCTAAACTAAGCGTTATACAAAAAAATGTTTGAAACAGAGTTGTAGGTTTTTAAATTCTCTACAACTTTTATTATATAAGTTTTTGCGCTTAAATTTATATTAAAGCCGTAATCTTAAAAAAACAACGTTTTTACGTGAAAACAGCCTCACCGAGAATTTCAGCAAACATGGCGCCTACCCTATCTTGTAGAGAATAAAAAATTGAGTAAAATAGGCGATTTTAAAAAAAATCGTAGGACCAGTTTTTGAGAAAATCGCAAAAAACTGAAAAATTATACGAATAAACTACTACTTCCGGTTGACCGATTTTGATGAAAATGTTCGTGTCGCGTTCGGTAGTGGTATGTAACTTAAGTTTCAAGTTTCAAGTTCGTACGATGTTCCGTTCTTGAGAAATTCTGTACACACACACACACACATACACACACACACACACACACACACACACACACACACACACACACACACACACACACACTCACACACACACACGCGCACGCACGCACACACACACACACTCACGCACACACGCGCGCGCGCGCACACACACACACACACACACACACACACACACACACAGACCAATCGCTAAAAACATGTTTTTTGGGTTCAGGGGGTCTGAAAACGTATAGATCCGGTGAAAACTCGATTTCGAAAAATCGACATGAAAACAATACTTTCCTTCCTATATATTCATATAGGCAAGAGAAAGTAAAAAACTAAATTACAATAATTCTATTATATCGAGACACCACAATATTTATAACGTATGTAGAAACCGTTCAAAAATGATACCTTCTTGTTCATTAAAAATATTATTAATTCATACAAATCCAATAGATAAGAATATGTCATAATAAGAGATACAAAAGAATTTGTACATAATTTAGCCAAAAACATACATGACTTTTTTAATGCGGTTCAAAGCCAAGTTCAGTGTTATTTTTGTTCAAAGATTAGTGGCTTTTTGAAACACACTACTGAGCGTGTTTTTATATATATTTTCATTCAAAGAACATTATTATTCAGACTTTTATCGTCTTAAACTTTATATTTATATTGAAACAAGTTGATTGCTAAAGAATTAATTACACTTTGCTATAAAAAATCATTTTAAAATTACTGATGGTATCGTCAACCCTGTTGAAGAATAGATTTTGTGTTAATCTATTTTAACCTTTTGCCCGAACTATTAAATAATAAATTTTAAATAAAATATCCTTAGGTCATTAAACAATGTAATTGAAAAGTAGGCCTACCGAATATACGAGTGTATTAAAATGAAGAAAAAAATACAAAGAAATTTTTTGAAAGAAGTCTGTTTGTTAAAGATTTCTAATTGAGGCGTTGACATAAATAAATCTTAGAAAGAAGATGATTGGTTGCTAAAAGTTTTCCGAAGGTCGCGATCTACGACCCGCCTAATTGGTTTCCTGTATGCAAATGTCGATACGCTGTCCATTTTCAATACAACAATACTTCGTTACAACGTTGTTATGTATATAAACCACCTATAATACAGTCTGTCCCTATCAGATAACGGGTAATTATATTAAAACTAATTAGGATTGGTTATAATTAGAATTATACGTGAGGCCAAGGATGTTGGTATAAGAATAAGTTAAAAACTTCACTAATATATTATCAAGTTGTTTGTTTAGCTCATCAGCCAAAGGGCTGGTTTGAACCTGAGGAGGTTTTCCTAAGTAAAACGAGGATTGAGGTGGTTTACCATTGCCTTCCTCACTGAGTGGAAAAGTATGCTTATCAGCATGCCGGGCCTCTGGAAAGCACATATTTTTACTTTCTCTTGCCTATATGAATATGTAGGAAGGAAAGTATTGTTTTCATGTCGATTTTTCGAAATCGAGTTTTCACCGGATCTATACGTTTTCAGACCCCCTGAACCCAAAAAACATGTTTTTAGCGATTGGTCTGTGTGTGTGTCTGTGTGTCTGTGTGTGTGTGTGTGTGTCTGTGTGTGTGTGTGTGAACAGAATATCTCAAGAACGGAACATCGTACGAACTTGAAACTTGAAACTTAAGTTACATACCACTACCGGACGCGACACGAACATTTTCATCAAAATCGGTCAACCGGAAGTAGTAGTTTATTCGTATAATTTTTCAGTTTTTTGCGATTTTCTCAAAACTGGTCCTACGATTTTTTTAAAAATCGCCTATTTTACTCCATTTTTTATTCTCTACAAGATAGGGTAGGCGCCATGTTTGCTGAAATTCTCGGTGAGGCTGTTTTCATGTAAAAACGTTGTTTTTTTAAGATTACGGCTTTAATATAAATTTTAGCGCAAAAACTTATATAATAAAAGTTGTAGAGAATTAAAAAACCTACAACTTCTGTTTCAAACATTTTTTTTGTATAACGCTTAGTTTAGCGGTAATTTGCGATTTTCTGTTTTTTTCTCACGAAAACGTGAGAAAAATTGATTTTTTAACATTTCGGTCTTAGTATGCATTTTACGACAAAAGTGTATATAATTAAATTTATAGAAAATTAAAAGATCTACAACTTTTGTTTAGAGCATTTTTCTCTACAGAGCCTAGTTTAGCGTGAAAGCGTGATTTTCCGTATTTTTAAGCCAAACTGAGTTCGATTGTCATTTTGCGTCATTCACTCATGATTAAAATAAGGTTATGTTTTTGAGGTTAGTTTTTGTTTATTTCTAATATTTTATTAATAATGTTAGGTTTATTATTAATTATTTGCATTGGCAAGAGAAAGTTGTGTGAGTGTTTCACACCAGATTTTTCACTCTGCAAATGATACCTTCACTTCATTCACCACAGGGTCTGGCTGTATAATGAAATCCATTACTTCCAGAGGAGATAACTCTGATTAGTGGCTTTTGCACCTCTTCCTCTTCTGTTCTTAAATGATTCGTCATTTAATTGGCTGACCATGTGATAAGAAACAGAACTATTTATTTTAGCCCTGCAGTGAACTGATTAAATGTAAATAATCTGACATTCCTCCTGTCCGTTATGGGCATAATATATCATAGCGATCTTTAGTTTATACACACGCATATTAATATGTGCATTTCAGGTGCATTAAATAAAATTAAAAATTTGTTTGGGTTTGTTTTATAAACTAATCTATATATTGTACACATTTATGGAGAATAATTTCACACACTACTAAAAAAATCTTAAAAATTTACATCTGCTGATTTTTCAAGACTCCTCCCCAAGATTTCTTCGTTGTATCCACATATTTAAAAAAAATCAGTGTACAATAAACTTTCGTTTATCCTTCCCTCGTTGATCCGGATCAGATTTGAAAATATTTTTTTTATTTATTGTTCATAAAAATAATAATTTTGAACTATGTTAACAAAAACCTAACTATAAGTACGCCAAAAGTTTGTTTTAAATTTTGATTTAACGCACAATTTCTGCATAGATTTTACAATAAATTATGGTATTAAAATATTTCTGGCGAGTTCAAGAAATGTTTACTTGAACATTTGTGACATTTCAGCTGAACTGTATTTACAAAGCGTTTTGGTGACCGTGGTTCATTCAAACGTCACAAGTGTATGAAACATAAAAAAGCGGACCAATTCTTTAAGAAATGATGTCAAAAGTTATTTTTTAATTTTTTAATGTTTTGAAACAATTTTATGTAATTTTGTTACAAAACATAATAGTTTTTTTCGTAATAAACGGTAAGTTTGCTTATTGAAGGATTTGTTTTGATTATAAACCGGAATTTTGATTTTCCGGATTGCATTTGGTCCCAGTTAGTCCGGATAAACAAGGTTATATTGTACTTTTCTTTGGTTTAAACTACAAACATTTTTTAAAATAAACAATTTGCATGAAACTTCTCGTATTACATTGTCCTTTCAATCAAACAATAATTTTTTTCGCTATTTAGGAAATTCACAATCTTTTGGAAACAATCAATGAATGTGCGAACACAAAATTTGGAAAAAATTAACATGGTAAATAAACGTGCGTGAAGACACATTCCAGTGACAGAACTCCGACGTGAATACATAAGTGTAGCATTAAGTGCAGCATTTAGAACACTGTAATGGATAGTCAATTACAGTACTACGTTAATTGATGAAGTCCCGGCTCCATCGACGATTTATACGTCTTATTGGATTGTTTGGGAGAGTCGGCGTAGCCAGATTTGAGATCAATGGGTTATGGTGGTTCACGAGTTTATTCCTAAATTTTGTATAGAGTTTTAAGAAAACGTCATTTACGTAGGGTACGTTAAGGTCTGAGTGTAGCGTTTTATTGGTTACATAATAGGGGGGTTAACTATCCTCCGGAAAAGCTTTGATTGAAAACGCAGAATTTTTGCTAATACCGTTGGTTTTGCACAGCAGTAAAGCTGACTGGTATAGCTCCATATTGGTCGAAGGTAGGAGCTGTAAATGGTTAATTTAGATGTAGTTGGTAACTTGGATTTGCGTGAAAAAAGTCGGTACAACAGTTTGAACCTGTGCTGGAGTGCCTTTTTCGTAGTATAAACAATAATTAAAAAATTTACTATATAATATATAATTATATTATAATAATATAATTTCAATAAGCCAAAAGATTATTATGAATTGTACCAAATTCAATCGCCAACATCCTTGGCAACAAGTACAGCAAAAATCAACAACATACTTTTTAAAATACCAAAAATCTATCCACATATTTCTAGAAAAATGATCTAAGCATTGTCCGCACACAAAACATAAAACATTTAACTCATTTTTAAAACTATTATTTTTGTAACACTTAAACCACACCCTTAAACTCCTCCTAAAAAATTTCACTTCCCCCTACCAAATTCTTTCCTTTTAACCAACATACTATTTCCTTTTAAATATCTTTTCAATTAACAATAAAAAATTTCTGCGACTTTCCAATTTATTCAATATTATTCTAATTTATATTTTAGGCTTTCTATAAAAGTATAAAATTCATTACACAAAAGTTAAATTCATGTTTTTGCATACAGAACAAAATAATTTTTATAGTTTTATTGTTTATTTATTACTTTCTATTGAATTTATTTATTTTTATTATTATTTTCCAATAAATATCACCAAGAATGGCAGTATATCTCACATATTTTCACTCTATTTGGTTACGATTTAAAAATAATTAACAAATTTATGACAGGCATTTAAAGTTTATATTTTATTTATTTTCTTAAAACATTTTAGTAGAAGTTCTTATTACAGAAAAAAATATAAATATTTTATTTTAAATAACTGTATAATCCTATATGCATATATTTTTTAACAGAGTGTTAATTATTAAAAACTATTGCTTAACTACGTACATTCCAAATATAGTTTTATTTAATGTATTTCAGTTTAGTAATTTTGTTTCGCTTCGCCATTTAATTATTTGTATAGTATAATAATTCAGGGATTATTCTAAAACATATTTATCAGGGTGACGAATCCACCATGAAAAATATTGTTTAGTTTTCTAAATCCATTACGAAAAATAATCTTGCTACATTTAAGAGAAATATTACAGAGATTCTAATCGAAGTTTCTTCGACTTATATGCTGTGCACCTTGGTATGTGTCTAATGAAGTTCTCCATCATGACCTGGGCATACCTACGGTGGGAGAAGAAATTAGCAGTCGGAGTGAAAAGTATTTAACCAAGTTGGACACTCATTCTAATCATTAGGCTATAAATCTCGATGACAATATTGAAAATCAAAGACTCAAGAAGGCGAGAATATTAGATCTTCCATTCCGTTTCACCAGATCAAAAATGTTTAGCCATCCTTTTAAGATTAAAAACACCAAATTATATTGCGGATGGTCAACTCTTATTCATCAATAAACTAAATCTTGATAACTCTCATTAATCTAAAATTAATCATCTAATAAATTTTCAATTATCAGTTACACAGATCATCAGTATCACGTCTTCATTCGCTCTTTTTCACACCTTCATTCACTTCACTTCATCCGTATAAAAAAAAATTGTACCTCACCAGGACCAAGAAGAAACCCTTCATCAAATATAACCAAACGATCACACGGAAGCAACGCTGCTGAGTGCTGTCTTCTTCAAGTTATATTCATCATCAAAACATTTACCGAAAGTTTTTGTTAAACTGTTTCTAAATAATTCTTACTGTTAAAAAAAACCATTTAAGGGGAGCCAGTATGAATAGTTTATACCTAGATGTACCAAAAAAAAAACATTAAATTACGACAAAAAATATTTTAATGAAAAAATTTGACTTTTTATCAGGTTTGTCCGAAAAAATTAACAAGTCGCCAAGAACAAATATTTTTCATATTTTTATATCGCTCGTTTTAGTGCAAAAAGAAATTTTTTTTTTTTTAAATATCTGCTTCACTATTTTTAATATTCTCCATTGTTGGTACAGTTTTCAAACCAACAGTTGATGGGAAATTTAACTTGTTTGTGTAAATTTTGTTTTTAATTTGTGCCTTTTCCCTTAATTTTAGATTTTTAACACTTAAGTACGTTTTTATCAGAAACGATTTAACCTAACTGGCTGAAATTTTTACCAGTTAATTATCATGTACATGCACATTCAGCAACATTGTTTTTACTTCCTCAGGTGCTCAAAAAATTAGTAATATGCAAAAAACGTAGAAAAACATTTTATGCTTAGTTATTCTTTTAAAATTTTTATGGTCCAACAGATTAATTGAACAAAATCAGTAGCTAAAACTACCCTACAACTATAAGTATGTAAAATTTGATTTTTTGTATTTTTAACTAATCCTATGAAAAATTTACCTAAAAATAGCAAATTTAACATTGGCGGGATACAAAGTACAGTCTCCCCTTAATGAGAATTATAAAAATATATTTTGGAAGCATTTGATTATCCCAGAATTTTTCATGTTTTCCGCATAATTTAAGTTTAAAATTTTCCGTTTTTCATATAAACGGGTTGTTATCGTTAATTTTCCTTCTCCATCTTATCCAGTCAGATTTTTTTACTTCTTTTCCGTTCCATTTAGATCTTTCAACATATTTTGAGATTTCCGTTAACTTAATAAAATTTATATCTGTAACTCAAAATGCTTCTTTTCTCCAATTTTTATAGTTCAAACCTCGAACCCTGTATCTTTCTAACCACAGGTTCAATCTAAAGAATATGGGTACCTCAGATCAGCAAATTTTAATAAATTTCTTATCATATAAATTTATATTTACAGTTCCAGTTTCTAGCTCTACTATCTGTAAAAAGCCAAACTGGAGGAATGGATTTGAAGTGTTCCAAATATACTCGTAGTTTTATTTACAAAACTCCTACATTCAGGAATAATCGAGGTAAACTTCAAACGAAAGTGAAAGAATAAGTAAAATGTACAAAATGCTTTGTGGAAATTAAGGAATACTCAAGCCAGGTTATCACTGTATCCCAAACAATAATTTATGATTTGTATTTTCAGTTCCTGTTACTTAATTTTCTTTAGCAAGCCTACCCAAAGGAAGGGAATCAACATTCTTTAAAAATACAATTAAAAACTCATTATCAGTAATTATAATGACAGACGTCAACGATTAAGCCATAGGAAAGACGAAAAATTAGTACAATGTTCAGAGAATATTATCAAAATTTAGAAATCTTCAAGTCGAGAATTTGAAACTTCCCAAAATATGTCTAAATGTTTCTAGATCTGAATTGGTAAACAAATTTCATATTTTCAGATCTCTAAAAAGTAAGGAAATTGAATATTAATTAGAGATTTTGAATCTATGTACCACACTTGAAAACGGATGTGATTTTTTTTAAATTTTAGATAAGTTTATTGAACTGAGAATCAAACAAGGACATTCGGTTTAGAGTACTAACTAGCCCATCACGTAAATAAATTATTTATTTATTTCTAGATTCAATATCACAAAAAATATAAAATAATAATTGGGAAATAAATAAACAACAATAATTATTAATAAATACATTTATAAAAAAATAAAGTTATCTTTAAAGGAAACAACATCGGAAAATAATATCTTCTAAACTTTATATCCAATTTCAAATGAATTAAGATATGACAACCAATTGTATCTTGTATAGGATCTCATGTATCTAAAGATAAAACATAACTTAGTTGGCAAGTTCAACATAAGATACACGAATACATTTCAGAAAACAACGACTGCAAAACAATAATACGAAATACATAATAAAATAGAGAAAGATAGATGTATCAGGGCGACAGGTTCAGTAACATGGACCACCGTATTACCTTGATTATCTTATAAGGTGAAAGTATTGTTGTATTATAGATGTGTATGTACGTGCGCACACATACACACACACACACACACAATTATACTAACACAAACACGTACATACATATTTTATTAAAAGAACATAATTTTCTAAGTTGTAAACCAATATTTATGATTTTATCATGACAAAAATGTCAATTAGCTTACTCTCTATTCTTTCAAAACTATTTGAGAAACTTCTATCGCACCTAGAATTGTTTATCAATGTTTCAAACACATTTCCTCAACATTTAGGATTTTGTTCATCTCATTCCACACTTCAATATTGTCACCTACTTATGGATAAAATCTCTTCAACTTTTGAAAACAGTCAATACTGTTCGGTCAAATTTCTTGAAGTGTTTTAAGCCTTTAATTGGGTCTCATGTGATAGTACAAATTTTTTTTTTTTTTTTTTTTTTTTTTAACTTTAATAACTTTATTTGAAACTATATACTACGATACAACGAGCAAATTAGATGACAGTAAACAAAGGATGACAAGGAAAAAAAAATAAAAAAATAAATAAATAAAAATAAATAAATGAAAAAGAACAGTGATACCCATTGGTATATGTTCTATGAAATAAAGTTCATGATACATGAATGATAAATAACAACATAAGAAAAAAAAGAAGAAAGAAAAATAAAATAAATCACTTTATAGAAGATCTCTGGCCCATTGACGTTTCAACCTGCGCTGCGGATTTCCTGGTAGTGATGCATCCGATAGTTTGGTGATTAATTCGTTGGGGTGATCATGCAATTTTCTGTGAAAAACACTGTAGCTGGACTTAACTACTTCACTTATGAACGGAATATTAAGGTCGTCATGTAGAATTTTGTTGTTGACATAAAAAGGTGCGCAGGTGATTAAACGTAGGCATTTTGACTGAAAGGCTTGTAATTTTTGTAGATTGCTCGGTTTAGCTGTGCCATAAATTTGTAGTCCATAGGTCCATATTGGTTTGAGATAAACTTTGTATAGTAATAGTTTAGATTTTAGAGTCAGTGAAGAGCGGCGTCCAAGAAGTCGAAATAGTTCTTTCAATTTGGAGTTCAAAGTCAGTCTTTTGGTTTTTATATGAGTCGCCCAGGTGAGTCTCTTGTCAAAGTGAAGTCCAAGGTATTTAACTTTTTGTCGTTGTGGTATCGGTTTATTGTCGAGGAATAGTTGAGGACATTCGCCAAATAAAAATTAAATTAAATTAAAATTAATACTTAATTAAATTAAATTAAAATTAATACTTTTCTATATAGCCTAAACCTGATAATAAAATCTTTTTTTTGCGGAACGTACAGTTACTTCTCATTTTACTTCGTAAAACCTCTGTAGGTTTAAACCAGCCTTTCGGCTGATGACCTAAACAACATAATACTAATGTTCGTATATTATTCTTCAATCTTACTCCATTTTGTAGCAGTTAGTAGGTAATTTTACATAAACTGCTCATCAAAATTGGTCCCGTTTATAATGTCAATAGAAAGTCATATAAGCGTTCCACACCTGATTTTATCATTAATTTTACGTAAAGCGATATACAAACGACAACAACCTCTCTTTTCTAAGAATTGGGTTTAAGTTGTTTTCTTCCAAAACATACGCAAGGTAGTTTAACCAGAAGGTAATAAAAAACAATAAATATATTTTATTGAATAAAAATAATAAAATTACAAAGTCCATAGTTATGGTCAGACATGAAAAAGTATGTGAATGTGGACAAGCTTAAAAATACTTCATAAATAACATAACTATTTTTATTGAAAACCACACACACAATAGACAAACGATTTAACAACATTTAATCTTTAACAATAGATTTATCTATCAATTGCACTTTTATTATTGGTCTATAGCAATAAAAATAATAGTAATTTAAGTAATAAAAATGGGTAATAAAATATGAATATATATTTTTATGGTAAATAAAAATACATAAGAAGAAATCATGGCAGCAGTGAAGTACAGTTAAAACTGTACAATATGAAACATAGTACGTGGTCAGCAATGAGATTAACTTAGAAAATGTCATGTACAAGTTGATTATAAAATAGCTATTATATTTTTATTTTCCCATAACATAAAATGTATTTTGAAAACAGTGCTCTTTCCTCTGAGGCTAAAATTACTGTTTTTGTTTATGATATCAACCAAAAGGCTGGTTTGAACCTCTAGTGGCATTACTAAGTAAATTGAGGAGTGAGGTGGTTTATTTTTGCCTTCCTCAATTAACACTTTCAGCACCAACGTCCGGAAAACAGGACGTCGACATATTTTATGTAGTGACAACATCCGGTTTACAGGACACCCGTAAGTTATGCATGAAGTGCCAGTGGCCGAATAACCGAACATTTCCAAAACAACTTTTAAACAAAAATTAATGGAATAATGTATTTTGAAACCACCTTCGTGGCGTAGTGACTAGCGCGCTAGCCTACAAAGCAAAAGGTCCCGGGATCGATTCCCGGATAGGGTCTGGAAATTTTAACACGTTAAAACCACCGTTAAAGTACCAGAACCCACAGTAGTTGCTAATTACCAAGCTGTCGATGCGACAGTAAATAAACTAAAAAAAAATATTTTGAATATTTTTAATGTTAAGACGATTTCCTTTTTTTATGAATTCAATAAAAATTAATTTTTAATCGGAAATTTAAATTTCTGTAACGTTGAAATTTTGTTGGCAATGGGAGGCTTATGCCTGCATGTTTCCAAAATTAGGGCAGGCACTTTTTGTATATCCTTATTCAATTAAATGGCACTTAATATCAAACTTTTAAATATTGTTTCGGCACTGAAAAGGTTAATGGAAAAGCTGAACACCACGACAACAAGTCTGGATTTAATGTTAATTTTTTTATCCCTAATTTGTGTACTTTACAATCTGTTCAATTTAAAAAACATTATGCAACCTCATGACTCAATGAGATGAGGATGATGTGTATGAGATGTAGTCTTGTACAGAGCCAGGCCGACTATTCCTGAGAGCGTATTGTTAATTGAAACTAACCATAAAAGTACACCAGTAAACACAGTTTCAAATCCGTATTAAAGTAACTACCTTTACTATAATTTGAACCAGGAACCATCGTCTCTGAAAATCAGCTATTAAACAGCTGACTCGCGGCGACGACTTAACTTCTAGATCACCCCGGAAGTCAACTTTTAATTTTAACAATATAATTTCAAGAAAACTACAAAAATGTACATTCCCGTTTAACTAGTAACGCCTTTATTTTAATATTATACTGAGTGATTTTTTTAGTCTTGTTACCCCATTTTTATGTCTGGTAATTTTTTCTAAGAAAGGGAAATTTTGTTTTGTGACACGAAGTTGGTAGCCCTACTCAACCGGTATAGATACGGCAGTGTAGTTAATTCTCCTTGAGCTGTGTAAAGTTTTGTGCCGTTTCCAGTCGTGTTACGAACACATCTGTTATCCTAGAACAACGGGTTTTCATTGTTGAATAATATTTTGCTTAAAAATCGTACACGATTGTAAAAGAATATCTCAAATTAAAGTTGTTGTGTTTCTCTACCAGAAAAAATTTCAATTTCTAGGCTAACAAACCGATTTTGAGAGACACATAGTGTTTTCACATTCTCAAAATGTCATCTGTCAAAAACGTTGATCAACCACTACGTTTTCTGTCGCAAACACTACTTTTCTCTCGAAATCAATTTGTTAGCCTAGAAATGTACATTTTTCTGGTGAAGGAACACCAACAAATTTAATTTGAAATGATTTACACTCGCGAACGATTTCGTAGCAAAATATTATTCAAGAATAACAACTCGTTGTTCTAGGACAAAATACATTCTGATCGTAACACGACCGGAAACAACACAAAATTTTACACAATTCAAAGTGAATCAATTCACACAGCCATATCAATACCGGTTGAGTAGGGCTACCAACTTCATGTCACAAAACAAAATTTCCGTTTCTTAGAAAAAAAAATCACCAGACATTAACAATTGGGTAACAGGACTAAAAAATCACTCTGTACAAATAGAATTCATAAAATCCACACTTTATTTTGTAATTTTATACAAAAAATAAATATATACTATTTAAAAAGGTCATTGACCTTTATAATAAAAAATATAATATATAATTCCTTCTGAAGGGTTAATCCTTATTTAATGTTTCATCATGATAGTAATAATAATAATAATAATAATATTTCTACTATACAGTTTCTGACTTACACAATGATTACTCCTAAACGCTATGGTGAGTGATATGCCTCTATTTTTAAATTTACGACGATATTACTATTTTTTTATGAAGTGGTCAGCATAATAATATGTACTGTAATAGTAATATCATTTACTATTATATTTTTCCAAGTTTCTAGTACGGATATTATATAATAAAACTAATAATAATAATAATAGTAATATTTTTAAAAGGTGATACAACCGGAGTGAATGCGTGAGGTGAGACATTAGTGTTATTAC
The DNA here is from genome assembly GCA_035578175.1 of Catonia carolina. NCBI lineage: Eukaryota > Metazoa > Arthropoda > Insecta > Hemiptera > Achilidae > Catonia > Catonia carolina. The sequence goes on along the minus strand of JAQMRL010000006.1, from coordinate 6,505,508 downwards.
CTTTTGCTATATATATAGTTACGGAGATTTAAAGGTCTATAATACTCGGGGGCACAAAGTAATGTTACTTGCAGTAGTTGCATTCTACCGTATCTTTAACACATCGCCGTGTTCTTCTTGTTTTATTAAACAGTATTTATCTTTTTTTATGAATCTTTATAACTTTCTTTTAATGTACTAATTTATAAGTACTTGTTGTAATTACCTTTACAATTTTTCTTTGTAACTTTTTATTATTAACTTTGAATGTTATAGTTATATTTTAATCAATTACTAATACTTATATTTAATAAAACACTCAAAGTAGAAGGAAAGTAGAGGATTAAATAATAAAACTTAATGAAGAGATACATAAGATAATACCCCCGGTAACAAATTTTATTCTTGAAGCATTCACTTAGAGCAGAAAACAGCAGCCGTTTTAACCAAATACTCAACTTTTACTGGGAAAAGACAACAAAACTGAAATGGATAATGGAAGTTTAACTGGATATGGAAGTGTTAAGAATATTTCAAGGGAGGATCTGATTACAAAATCTGGAAAATACGACGAGCTAATTAAAACTAATATGATAATATTTGAGCCTAAAACTAGAAACTGCCCAACGGGCAAGTGGAGTGTTAAATTATTTCCACTCTATCTGCTAGTTTCAGGGTTACAAAAAAATAGTTTTGTTTCTTATCACGTTATCAGCCAATTATATGACAACTATTTAAGAACAGAAGAGGTAGAGATGTAAAATACACTAGACAGAGTTATCTCTGAAAGTAATGAATTTAATTATTCAGCCAGACCCTGTGGTGAATGAAGTGAAGGTGTCATTTTTAGGGTTTAAAGTAGATGCTTTTCGGAGGGCCTGGCATGCTGATAAGCATAGGCTACTTTTGTACTCAGTGAGGAAGGCAATAGTAAACCACCTCACTCTTCGTTTTACTTAGTAAAACCTCAAGAGGTTCAAACCAACCTTTCGGCTGTTGATTTAAACAGCAACAAAACTAGAAAGGAATCCATCAGGGAGTAATCCATCAGATGAGGACAGGCGCCAAAGGTCGGAATGCCCAAAAAAGATGTGGGCGAAAAAGAAAGAAGCAAGAATAAAACAACATACACGTTTCAGGACAAGATGAAACGATTACAGAATCCGCTAGCCCAGAAATTTGACTAAAGTGATTCGATGAGGTCGTAAGAGCAAAAACAAGGAAAAAAGACACTTACCCATAATACAAGCAGGTGGAGTGTTAAATTATTTGCACTCCATTGCTAGTTTCAGAGTACAGGGTAGTTCTACGTTACTGCAAGTAACATTATCCTAATCATTTGGCTATAAATCTTCTCGACGACAATATTGAAAATCAGAGTCAAAAAGGCGAGAATATTAGATATTCCATTCCGTTTCACCTCATTAAAAATGTTGAACCATCCTTTCAAGATTAAAAACACAAAATTTTATTACGAATGGTTAGCTCTAATTTCTCAACAAATTTAATCTTAATAATAGTTATTTAATCTAAAAACGCAATCATCAAATTAAATTCAATCATCAGTTAAACACACCATCAATTTTTTACGTATCACGCCTTCACTCTCTACTTTTCACGATTTCATTCAACCCGACTATCAATTTTACAACAAAAACTGCGTCTTTCTCCGTATTAATGAGAAGTTCTACATCGTGAGGCCCCAAGAAGAAACCTTTTATCGCTTAAAACAAAAAGATTACACGGGAGCAACGCTGCTGAGTGCTATCTTCTTCAAGGTATGTCAAACTTTTAATACACTTACTGAAAGTTTTTGTTAAACTGTTTGTAAATAATCATTAATTGTTAAAACAAACTCTTTTAAGAGGAATCGAATGAAACTATTTTTGTTTCGAAATTCCGACTTTGATTTCTTAACTTCTGGTTTTGGGCCAATTCCGGTAAAACCAGGAACTTGAAACACAATTAAGGCCCACTACTTATCCGTGTAGATTACGAATCCGAAAACCGTATGTTGCTATTTGTTGTAGTTTTTGATATCTGGGTGTGATGGACGGACAGACAAAACAAAATTATAAGATGACAATGTTAAAAAGTGCTACCAATGAGAAAAACAAATTCTCAGTTTTTTAATAAATGTTTTGTTACAATTATAATTTTTTGTAGTCGATGTCAGATCCTGATTAAAGAAAAACATACAAAATAACTTAGTTTTTTTTTAATGTACAGTAAAAGTATTAGGAATTTTCATCTTGAGGGAATACCTTGAATGTACGGTTATTTTAAGTAAAACTGAAAATTGCATGAAGGTGATAAATAAATCAAATATTTTATCCTACCAATTAGGGGTGGTTGAAAAGGGAGGGTAATAAAAGGGACACTAAACTATTATAAGGGTCGCAAAAGAACTTAGTGGGTAATGTTGTCTACAGTGAAAACATGGAAAACGTTTACAGAAAGGTTAAATGGTTGAAAAGAGAGAGTTCATTTCTTGAGAATTACACTGGAATACTGTTTCGGACCGATGCATGATGCAGAGAACTAAAGTGGTGGTCATCTGAATAATTGAACACGTACATGGACTTCCTATCAAGTATTGTGTCCACACACATGAACTTTGCATAGTACAACGCCTAAAGAGTATACAACCCGCATTACAACAATGATTTGCCAGTTACCTACAGCGCAGGCGTAACATCTATTTTCACAGATACGCCCATCAAGCTAAATCCGTTGTTGTTTTCGTTATCTATTTATCAGCACACCACCCGTTCGGTCAATGACTTGCCAATTAACATCTATCCAAACAAAAGTATACAAATCCAACACTGGTAAACACTTGTTTAAAAACTAACCCAACCAACACCTTTCTAAATTTGTTACAAATTGGTCTACCTTTTTAATTTACGTTTGCTTTTCATTAAAACACTTGCAAATTTAAATTTTTATTTATCAACAAAATGGGGAACAAATATAGTTTTTAAAAAATTCTAGATCGAAAAATGAAGTAAAAAATTTAATACAAATAATAAACTTATTAAACTTAATTCATAAAAATCTACTACTTACAATACATTTTAAAAACTTTTAAAAATTTAAGAAACAATTTTTTTAAGAGTAGTCTAATACAAGAAACAAGGAATTTATTCTAGCGTTTTAAAACTAATCGATTGGAATCAATTTTATTAGGTCACAATTAATAATTGATTTTAGTTTTCTGTTGTAATTTAAATTTTTGATAAAAAATATAAAGTATATTATTTATAGTTTATAAATAGAAATATGTCTGGTGCGTTGGTACCTTCCATTCGGTTCAATAGCGTGTCTGTGGGGCGTTACTACAAGATGGCGTCCCGTACGCCTATCCGGGATTATTTAAAGACTTTTTCATGTCGTAGCGTTGTTTAAGTCTTCTGTCTTGAGGGTTTCTCATAATTACAAGGTAACTTTCGTGAATTGATGTCGCGTATAAATCGGCTTTCATTTTGAGCAATTTCTTTTTGTAACCCTTAAATAAACAAAGAAAAATCAAAATATTTATTACATACACAGACTGTTTTTTTTTTGTAATCTAGTTTATGTACGTTGCAATCTGTTCAGTTCAGAACAATAAGCAACCCCATGACCCAATGAGATGAGGATGATGTGTATGACGTGGAAATGAGGTGTAGTCTTGTACAGACTCAGGTCGACCATTCCTGAGAGAGTATGGCTAATTGAACCCCAACCATCAAAGTACACCGGTAACCACTGTCTAGTATTCAAATCCGTATAAAAGTAACTACCTTTACTAGGATTTGAACCAGGAACCTTCGTCTCCGAAAATCAGCTGTTAAACAGCTGATTTTGGCGACGACTTTACCTCTAGACCAACCCGTTGGGTACAGACTGTTAATATCATTATGTTGTTTAGATTTAGGTTATCTACCGTGATGTTACTGGTAATCGAACCTAGGATCTTAAGCATGGTCGAGCTTTCTAAATGATCAAATATATGTTTTATTGTTTTACTAAAAACTAAATATCTTTACTTATTTAAAAATATAAGATATATACAAAAAAGAAAAGATTTTTGAAGTTATAATTTATTATAATGTTCGACGTTTTTTTTTTGTTCAAGGAAATCTGTGTTACATAAATATGGTGTGGGTTAGGACCCTATTAAGTTAATGCATTCAGATGACCGTTAGCGAAGAAGAGTGAGACAGAACCCTAAATCATCACAGCGGGGTGGATTCGGGCAACAAAACACAAGATCGCCGTTTTTTTCTCTTTAATTTAGCCATCGTTTATTTATCATTTTTAATATAATGTGACTGAGTGATATAGTCTTAGTAAATTCAACAAATTTCATATCTTGGAATAGTTTATAAATAGAAATATGTCTGGTGCGTTGGTACCTTCCATTCGGTTCAATAGCGTGTCTGTGGGGCGTTACTACAAGATGGCGTCCCGTACGCCTATCTGGGATCTTACAACTGACTTTAACCAGTATTCAAAATTATTATTTATGCAAAAATCATTTAACATTACGTTTAAAAATAAGATTTTTTCAAAAGATCTGAAGAATTTAACCCTTTGGTAAGTATACCATTGGCAATAAGGTCGATTTTATTTAAGAATAAGCTACCAGCTGAACCTTAGTGGCTGTTTTTGGCGTTATAGATGTTCTCTGGTAAACAGGCTATCCACATTTTGAAATTAGCACACAGCGAACATTTTCTTTGCGAGTTGCACGAATGTGGTAAGGATTCATAATAGCGTACGCTACCGGTTTGTTTAGTTGTTACTTTTGTATAGTGCTTAGAAAATTCTAGTTTTCTTACGGAGAAGCAAGTATTCGTGCTAATATAAAGTTGAGATAAGTTATTCTACACATTATTTTGTTATATACTAGTACTACAAGTTGTTTTAATAAGCATTCTTACCACTAAATGTGGTATAAATATTTGATTTCGTTTTCAATAAACGTTCCTTGCTAAGTATACTTACCAGGGCTTAACATCAAAACAAAGATATATCTTACAGTTCTGGCACTAGAAATACATTTTTCAAGTTCCTGTACTGCAAAATTTAATATTTTACAACGTATATATTTTCCCCCATAGTACTGGGGTTAAACTCTTCTTCAATGCTTTGACGTATCATCAGAAGCAGATCAGTTTCGGTAGTGCAAGAGGATGGGATGATATGGTACCAGTCTAGGTTTTCACAACTGGATTCGTTGAGATAATATTAAAAAATATTTCGTTTTACAAAAAGCGTCTGAATATAAAATGACTAAGTGATATAGTTTAAGTAAATTTAAAAATTTTCATATTTGGGAATATTTTATAAATAAAAATATGTCTCATGCGTTGGTACCGCCCAATCGGTTCACTCGCCTATCGGTGGGTCGTCACTACAAAATGGCGTCCCGTACGCCTATCAGGGATCTTACAACTGACCTTGATCAGTATTAAAAATTATTATTTATGTAAAAATCATTAAACGGTACGTTTTAAAATTAGGTTTTTTAAAATATCAGTAAAATTTTAACTTCTCTTTCAATGCTTTGACGTGACCTATCATCAGAAGCAGATCAGTTTCGGTATGTCAAGAGGACGGAATGATATGGTACCATTCTAGGTTTTTACTACTGGATTCGTTCAGATAATCTTAAAAAAATATTTCGTTTTACAAAAAGCGTCTGAATATAATATGACCAAGTGTTATAGTCTAAAGTAAATTCAACAAATTTCATATTTGGGAATATTTTATAAATAAAAATCTGTCGGGTCCGTTGGTACCGTCCATTCGGTTCACTAGCGTGTCTGTGGGGCGTTATTACAAGATGGCGTCCCGTACGCCTACCCGGGATGTTACAACTGACTTTGACTAGCTTTCAAAATTATTATTTATTTTAAAATAATTAAACGGTATGTTTTCAAATTAGATTTTTTTAAAACATCTGTAAAATTTTAACTTCTGTTTCAATGCTTTGACGTGACCTAACGTTTGAATTATCTTAAGTTATATTTAAAAATTATTACGCAAATAAAATAAGTTTCTAAAAATTTAGTGAAGAAATTTTATCAAAAATAAACAAATCAATTAAAAGAAAATTGGTTAGAAATTTTTTAAACTTTCAATCCACAAGAAATTTTAATATTATTTGGATATCAGAGAACAAATAACAGAGAACAGTAAATTTCTAAAACCGGGATTCAAATTTGGAATAATATTGGATATAAAGTGTTGTTTATGTCATCAGCCGAAAGGCTGGTTTGAACCTGTAGAGGTTTGACTACGTACAATGAGGAGTGAGGTGGTTTACCATTCAAAAAAGTACGCTTATCAGCATACCGGGCCCTCTGAAAAGCACATATTTTTCACTCTGAAAATGACACCATCACTTCATTCACCATAAGGTCTGGCTTTATAATAAGTTCATTACTTTCAGAGGAGATAACGCTGATTAGTGTCTTTTACACCTAATATAAAGTATGCACATTATATTCCCTACATTCAAAAATGTATTACATTTTTGGACTAATCTTATGCACAGATAACAAAGCAATTAATTATCTGAATAAACTCCGAAATAAACCCTTAGTTATTAACAAAATCGCAAATTTAGAATAATAATACTTTACGTAAACTAAATTCAAAATCCCATCCACAACATACAACCGAGAATCGAACCATTGACCTTAAATCTTTAATAGACAAACTAACCCTAAGCATAAATTAATGAATCATAAATAAATCCATAAAGGAGTACAGTTTATGTACGAAACTATAGCACTAAATTACAATGTTATGTTCACTATCGAAACACTAAAACCGCAGTTGGAAACAACATGTATCGGGACAACAGAACTAAATCAACCCAGTGTTGCCAACTACTGAAACGTTTATAAGTTACTACGTTCCTATAGAATTGTTACCGTGTTCGGTACTGAAGTAATTCGACAACCCTATCCCTCTATCCAGCCTAATGTCAATTATTCAATATATTTTACAACCTACTCTGATTCTAGGCAATCAACAAACTCCCTTCTATACGTACACACAAACATAATTTTGACTAAATACTCCCCAAACAATTTTTAACTTAATTACAAGATAATTTATTCAAAAAATCGAAAGAGAAAGCTAATTGAATGATTTTACAAGTTTTAATGATACAATTATTGTAATTTATATTACAGTAATTTTCTTTTCAACTGAATACAATTAATCTGGACTTCCGGATTACACAAATTTCCGAAATCCCAAAGAAAATTATTAGAAATGATAAAAGATAGAAGTAAATTTAGAAGAAGGTTGAAGAATGTGAGAGGTTCCAAGAAAAAGAGAAGATCACGATTCACAAAAATAAATGGTTAGAAGAAAGAAAGCGTTTAATAAAAAGAAAAAGAAAAATTAGTAAAAATTGGAAAAAGAAAACATCATTGTGAATAAATGATTATTTTCTTTTCTGTAAGTTAATATTCACATTAAAATCTTGGTTATTAGCGATTACTTACTGCCCATAACAGACAGGTGGAGTGTCAAATTATTTACTCAATCTGTTCGTTGCAGGGCTAAAATAAATAGTTCTGTTTCTTATCACATGGTCAGGCAATTAAATGACTGAATCATTTAAAACAGAAGAGGTAGAGGTGTAAAAGACACTAATCAGAGTTTTCTCCTCTGAAAGTAATGAATTTCATTGTACAGCCAGACGCTGTGGTGAATGAAGTGAAGGTGTCATTTACAGAGTGGAAAATATGTGCTTTTCAGAGGGCCCGGCATGCTGATAAGCGTACTTTTCCACTCAGTGAGGAAGGCAATGGTAAACCACCTCGTTTTACTTAGTAAAACCTCTAGAGGTTCAAACCAGCCTTTCGGCTGTTGACCTAAACAACAACAAGCGATTACTTAGTTTAGAAGAACGGTTAATTTAAACTTATAATAATTTTCCAGAATATAACCGAAAATCGAACCCGAGACCACCGCTTAACAGCGTAACACGGTAACCACTGAACCTCAGAGACGGCCTCATACTGAATTTACTCCAATAGAAAATCATAAATTAAAGTTAAATTAATTACGCCTAAATAAATAATATCTAAAACAACAGATCGATTACAAAAAATTTAAATAAATCATTTTTTAAAAGAATCGATAGATCATTTTAAAAGTAATTCGTTGAAATAAATAAATTAGTGAAACCTTTAAACGAAGGTAACTTGTTAAAGAGTTATGTTTTTTTTCTTAAATAACAACCTATCAAATTTAATTATAGCCTGAAAACCAAAGAAGACACGTTACGTTAGTTATTACTAACAAGCTACTTAACTAAATCGATTCCAAACAAGTTAACAAGTTAATTGTTTCTCTATTCGATTTATCGTTCTTCTTAATACTCGATTAGTGTTATAACAACATAATTAAGGTACCGGATTAAATAGTAGCTACTTAAATTATCATAATCTTTTATAATTTTTTAACTCGAGGCATAAAAATGAATTTATTGACTTTTATTAAAAAAAACTTTCCCTGTATATTTTAAACAGGAAAATTATTAGAAGTAATATAAATGCCTTGATTTTTATAAATATATGTAGTTAATTATAATCCATACAACCCAAAAATAAAATGAAAAACTTTAAACAAAAATTAATACTGTCAAAGGACATTTCACAAACCAAAATAACACAGATCGACAAATATAATCCGTACCACACTAGAAAATACAGTTTATTGTTTTGTTGCGCTAGAAAATTTTTGTAGCTTTAAATTTTCGTTAGTCATAAGGAACGTTTTTCCTAATGGCCTTATATGTAAGGCAAAATCAAAGGGCTTATACACGAGATATTTTTCTCTTTGTAGATCAAATGAAATCGATAATTCAACATTTAACATGGTTTGAAAGAAATTAATTGTTTAATTTGTTTACGTACAGGGCCAATTTTAGAACTCATGATGTGATATAAGACGTTTCTAGAAGCTCTTTTTGCACCATTTTTTTTTCATTTGTCCACTCGGCATTTGGCGTTTTCTCTCTCTCTTCATGTAACTTAAGCCATTAAAGTTAGTAATTTTAATTGTCTGACTTCGGTTCTGTTCATTAAGTGTTCTCTATTTATTCTAATTTTATTAATATTCTCTCTGACTTCTTTAAACCATTTATCGGACATTTTAGGTCCATTGTTTATTGTCCTAAAAATTTTTTTGTCAACCGGTTGCCACCCATTCTATACGTTGTACGTAAAGTTTTAGTCTTCTTTTTCTAATCGTTTCACTTTCCTTGTTTAGTTCAGTTCTCGACAAGAAAATATTTTCCCCCTAATAGACAGAAGAAGTATCAAATTATTTACGCTCAATGTGTTAGTTCCAGGGCTACAAAAAATAGTTCTGTTTCTTATCACATGATCAGCCAATTAAATTACTGAAAAATTTAATAACAGAAGAGGTACAGGTATAAAAGGCACTAGTCAGAATTCATTATACAGCTAGATCCAGTGGTGAATGAAATGAATGTATCATTTTCACGGAGGAAAATATGTGTTTTTCAGAGGTCCTGGGATGCTGATAAGCATACTTTTCAACTCAGTTAGGAAAGCAATGGTAAACCACCTTACTTCTCGTTTTACTAAGTAAAACTTTTAGAGGTTTAAACCAGCGTTTCGGCTGTTGACCTAAACGACTCGTAACCATTATTTTCCGTCTATTAGACCCATTATCTTGCGGAGGATCTTCCTCAAAAATTTCTCTACTTTACTTAGATCAGCCTTCCCGGTTATTTAAAGGCACTCACCAAATTGTTTTAAAATTTCTTTGTAAAAACATAACATCTAAAATTTAATTGAAACAATAATTATGGTAAATACACTACGGAAAACGAGTACATAGAAAAAGCGAAAAAAGTACATTTATTTATGAAAAAAGAGAGGTGTGTGACGCACGTGTGCGCGTGTGTAAGAGAGATATAGTGAGAGAGTACGACGGATGAAAGTGGTACCTTCCTGTCTTATCGTTACCTGTGTTTATGACGCCACCTGATAAACTGCACCTATATTCTCCGACATATTACCTACCCATTCGTTTATAAACGAACTAGGTGTACAACGCGTATTTGCGCGTACGTGTGTGAAGTTTTATTGACCCAACTTAGCGAGACCGTTACTTAATACAAGTATCAGTTAAGTACAAGCCTATATTAAGTTAACTTAAAGCCTATATGTGTTTTGTTTGTTTAAGATTGCTTAAGGACATATAATTTTTTTTTAGTAAAAAGTACGGAGTTTATTACTGATAACACTCTGTTATCACGTATATTTTTCTTTGTAGATACCTTCTTAAAAAATCTCTTTCGTCGTTATAAAATAGCCTTTACAGTTTTATTTTTATTTTTACCTCGTTACTGATAATAAATGCTCTTACAAAATTTTTTCTTTACTCTTGACAAATATTATATTAGTATTGTTTTTACTTAGAATTACTGGATGAGTTAACTGTAATATCATTGAATCGTCTAGACACTGCCGGAGATACTTTAAATCAAAAATATTACTTACAAAAGTTTTTTTTTTTTACTTTTTTTTAGCTTTTATTTGTCATCGGAAACTGTAAATTTTTTGACCACTAGGTACCCAATTTGATCGCTGCTTTTGCTGTATTTTTTTGTGAATAAGGCGTGAGTTTGAACAGGGACCCCCAGTAGAGTTTGTTCACGGATGGCTGTCAGCTGGTCACCATACAAAGTCGCTTGCCCAACCGGTGTTACTTAACAAATAATAGCGACTTACTACCAGCTGACTGACTGGGCTGGACCGAAGGCCACATACAAAAGTTAAAAATATTCTTAAAATACATTGATTAACAGCTGATTTTCGGAGACGAAAGTTCCTGGTTTTTTTTTTTTTTTTGTTTAACGTCCGACTGTTCTACAATTACTGCTAATGGAGACGGTGAATGATGAAATGATTTTTTGTAACGTATGAAAAAATGCCGTGCCTGAATGGGATTCGAACCCAAGACCGCATGATGAGAGGCGAGCACGTTACCAACTTCGCCAATGCGGCTGGTAAAATCCTGGTTCAAATCCTAGTAAAGGTAGTTACTTTTATACGAATTTGAATACTAGACAGTGGTTACCGGTGTACTTTGATGGTTGGGGTTCAATTAACCATACTTTATCAGGAATGGTCGGCATGGGTCTGTACAAGACTACACCTCATTTACACGTCACATACATCATCCTCATCTCATTGGGTCATGGGGTTGCTTATTGTTCTCAATTGAACAGATTGCAAAGTACACACATTAGGGATTAAAAAAAATAATACATTGCAGTTTTAAGACGAATTATCAATTTTTATCAAAATTTATTTAAAAAATTTTTTTGATTTAATAGACCTAGGTACTTAAAAATTTTTTAAATTTCGAAACTATAACATTACATTCTTAAATTCAGAACAATAAGTAATTAATATGTTATTTATTTATTTTGCCCATAACAGGCAGGTTGAATATTAAATTATTCGCACTTAATCCGTTAGTTCCAGGGCTACAAAAAATAGTTTTGTTTCTTATCATATGAATGTTGTTGTTTAGGTCATCAGCTGAAAGGCTGGTTTGAACCTGTAGAGGTTTTACTAAATAAAACGAGGAGTGAGGTGGTTTACCATTGCCTTCCTCACTAAGTGAAAAATTACGCTTATCAGCATGCCAGGCCCTCTGAAAAGCACATATTTTCCACTCTGCAAATGACACCTTCACTTCATTCACCACAGGGTCTGGCTGTATAATGAAATTCATTACTTTCAGAGGAGATAACTCTAATTAGTGTCATAGTACACCTCTGCCTCTTCTGTTCTTAAATGATTCAGTCATTTAATTGGCTGACCATGTGATAAGAAACAGAACTATTTATTTTCGCCCTGCAACGGACAGATTGAGTGTAAATAAATTGACACTCTATCATCACATGAATAGCCAATTAAATGACTGAAGTATTTAACAACAGATGAGGTAAAAGGTATAAAATACACTAATCAAGAGTTATCTTCTCTAAGAGTAATGAATTTCATTATAAAGTTAAACATAATCTAACCGCAGTAAATAAATACAATACAGTAAATAAACTACTTTTATTTATCTGATACGTAATAACAGTGCCTAAATCTTTCGTTCGTAGTATAGCGGGCGTAATTTTTTCAAGTAGCGATTGTGTTCCACTATGCTTCTATACGTTTCGAAGAATATTATTCAGCGATAGACTATCGTATCTCTACTTACGATAGTCTTGCATGACAAAAATATTACCCGCCTTGTGCAAGACGATATTAACTGAAGTTGCGTTAGTCTTGCATGTGATGAGAGAACATTTTTAGAAAAACAATTACTATCAAGATGTTAAAAATAAACAATTATAGTCTATTTAAAGTTATGATATTCTAGCACTTGGAAGATAATGAGAAATTATAGCCAATTCATGAATAAACAGAAAAATGAAAATTTTTTAGTTACAATGGTCTTGCATTAGGGGTGCGATATGGTAAATGAAGTGAAGGTGTCATTAGCAGGGTGGAAAGTAGATGTTTTTCAAAGGGTCTGGCATGCTGATAAGCATACTTTTCCACTAAGTGAGAAAGGCATTGTTAACTACCCACACGCTTAGTAAAGCTCTGAAGATTCAAACCAGCCGGCTGATGACCCAAAAAAGTGTTTACTGAAAGTTAGAAAAGCTCACAACCACACTCAAGAATGGTTAATTAACGGATATTCGACAGTTTTTCAAAACCGATATTATTTTTAGATCCAAGCAATGTTTATGGTCATAAAGTATTCTTTGATATCGTTTATTGTAAATTATTTCCTGCTTCTTTATTTTTACTGTTATCTCGGCACATAAATTACTGACGTATCAAAGAAGTTTAAAAATTTCTTGATGGCTTGATCAATATCTACCTTGAAAGTATCACCTGCATACAAAACAATAATAAACGCCGCGAGAAGCTACTCTAAAGCTTAATTAAACCTGGATTAACTTCTATTTAAAACTTTTAATGTACAAACCCATTTTGTGACAAATCTAGACTTATAGTGTCCACCTCTTTGAAACAGCGATCAATTGAAAGACCAATTTTTTAGATCGATCCAGGATTTTCAGTAAAATTTTAAAAAAAACTTAATTACTTCTGGCCTTCATTAATTAAACTTAATTACTTCTATGTAGGCCTAAGAAAAAACTATTGCACAAATTTCAAATTACAGAAAGAACTAACCCAGTCACTTTATAACAAATTTTACGCATACCTAGATAACAATCCAAACCAGCTAACCCGTGACTTAGTTGTGAAGAAATATCCAACCGTACGATGTCTAAAGCAAAAATTGAGCAAAGAACCTAAGTCCAAATGTAGATAAAAACCATAACCCCGTATTTTTTTCTTTTTTGCTCATGTAATGTAGTATTTTAGCATATTTCTGATAGTTTTTGTCTAGAATGAATCTAAAATTTCAATGTTGAAATTTTCAGAAATGTATCCTAAAGTTGTACCTCGTAGGCGTATATGAACATAGTTTTCAAAAACTATTTCCTTTGTTTAGATTAAGTCAAAATAATTTAAAACCTTAATGATTTATTTATAACTTAATTAAAATTAAAAATAATAAATAAAATTGTAAGAACTGAACTTTAAAATTAATCATAAAAATGTAAAAAGAAATAAAGTCAATCATTTACGAACGAAAATTATTATATGTAATAACATCCAATAATACAACATTTCAACGTAGATAGCAGCACACGATAAAATTTACTATGACAAAAGTTTGCAACAAACGTAGCAGATACATTCTTCTTTATATTGTAACAATTTATCTAAGCCTATGTTAACACGACAACCAATATACATACTTGCCTGTAAACAGTTTGTTTGTGTGGTAAAACACATTTATGCCCTACAATAAGCATGACGTCATTATTCGTAAGCCCTGTAATCAGCAATATTTTCTTACCTGTAACACACAGAGAGATAACAATAATGAGACACATAACACTTTTAAAATACTATAACACTAAACTATAAGATACTAATTTATATGTATTTCTGAACCAGAATAAACAATTTCTATCATAATGTTAAAAATATGTATTTGTATTTATTTATAGTACTTATTAGTAATCATTATTTATTTATTTTCAGTTAACTTATTTTTTTTGTAATCCATAATTTGTTTACGTTGCAATCTGTTCAAGTCAGAACAATAAGCAACCCCATGACCCAATGAGATGAGGATGATGTATATGACGTGTAAATGAGGTGTAGTCCTGTACAGATCCAGGCCGACCATTACTGAGAAAGTATGGTTAATTGAACCCCAACCATCAAAGAACACCGGTAACCTCTGTCTAACATTCAAATCTGTATAAAAGTAACTACCTTTACTAGGATTTTAACCAGGAACTTTTGTCTCCGAAAATCAGCTGTTAAACAGCTGATTTTGGCGACGACTTTACCTCTAGACCAACCTGGTCAGGTCTGGCGGGTTTTTATCAATTCCCTTAATACGCTTAACAGTCGGACGTTTTATTTTTATATATTAACAAATTTATCTATCATCTATTCTTTCCCTGAACAATAAATGGATTTAATAAAAAAATTACTTAACATGAAAATGTATTTTCCAATCAGAGATACCTTTAAGAATAAATAATACGTCGAATAAATATAGATTGAAATGCTTCTAACTTTTAGATGTTGATAGGTTTAGAAAATCAGATAATATACATTATATAAAAAAATAATTTAAAGATTAAAATTGAAGTAAATAAAAAACGAAGACGGCCATTTTGTTTGATTGACCTCTCCACTGGTATTATTTTTAAACAATTAAATTAGTACAGTTTGGTCAACCAATGCGATGAACTGTGACGAATGGATTGGTTGGTTACTTTACTAACAAAAGAATAGTTAATAAAAGGAAAAGAAGAATCAAAAGAAAAAAAAAGTTAGCAAAATAATAGCAGGACCTACTATACAATTGTCCACCAATGTTACTACAAAAAGGAGTCAAAAATAAAAAAGAATTTAAACACACCGTATAGCGGACATTGTAACCTACAGTAATGATTGGTTGAAACTAAACAAAACGCCAAAAAAAGTTTGATCTAGACAAAAGAATTTTTGGTTATAGTTCATTTTAAAAAGAGGGGATGTACTAAAAAAAGGGGGGAAATAAAAGTACAGTAGATTGATGGATAGAGAGAGAAAGAAAATTGAGAGAGAATATCATCAAGGTAGGTTAGAAGTTATATTAGCAATGGAAGGACAAGCGTAAAAAGGTTTTTCCCTTATTACATCAGATTTGTTCTTTCACACGCGCGGTTCGCTGGGCACAACGACAATTAAGATCTGTATAGTACTATAAACCTTAGTACATTATTTCTGTCTTTCTCCCACATTTTCTCACTCCATACTGTATATTCCTTCATTTTTTTAGTTTTATTATTACGAACTGTATACCAGGTTAAGTATTTCTCGTTGTTCTCAGTTGTTGCTCGTAGCTCATTCAGTTTACTTCCTTATTTTATCACGAAAAGCATTAGATTTGCACTTACAAGCCACTGCTGGCAATAAAAGCTCATGAGTTGTGTCACATTTCATCCGTAATAACATTCACGTATGGATGTGTATGTATGTATGCTTTGCTTACAAATACATTTAATATGTATGTAAGTATATTCTTATTCAATTTTTTTAATACAGTATACTATATTCAGAGTACGAAGAAATTATAATTTTTTTTAACTTTTTTTGTAATCGGGAACTGTGTTTGATCGCTGCGTTTTTTGTTATTTTTGACGAGATTCGGTATAAATTTTTTTAACAGGGACCCCCAGTGGGCAGTGGAGTTCGTTCAGGAATTGCAGTCAGTTGGTCACCATACAAAGTCGGTTGTCCAACCAGTGTTGCCTAACAAATTAATAGCGACATTCTACCAGCTGACTGACTGGGCTGACCCGAAGTACAATAAAAAAGTTAATCATAAATTTGTATTAATCGTTTAGAAAGAAATTCAAAGAAATGAATCATAAAATTCAAAATATCTTCCAAAAGACATGTAAACCAGATTAATTAGGCTGCATTTTGTTTATATTATTCGTTAATAATTTTAGAATTCAGTTTTGAACATTGATGAATATTTTAAACATTATTCATTACAATTTTCTCTTCTATTGTTTTCGATTAGGTTATCAGCTGAATGACTAAATTGAACCTCTAGAGGCTATGTAAAACGAGGAGTGAGGTGTTTTACTATTGTTTTTCTCACTGAGTGGTAAAGTATGGTAATAGCATGGGTCCTCTGGAAAGTGCTTTTCCTCCAAATGACACCTTCACTTCATTCACTAGAAGGCTGGGTGTATAATGAAATTCATTACTCTCAGAGGAAATAACTCTGACTTGTGTGTTTTACACCTCTACATCTTCTATACTTAAATGCTTCAGTTACATGATTGGCTGACCAAATGATAAGAAACAGAACTATTTTCAGTAGCCCTGGAACTATTAGAGCAAATAATTTGACTTTCCACTTACCTGATGGGGACAATTTTTAGATTAAAATCTGAATATACTTTACAACTCTTAAGAAAAACCCAAAGTTGTTAACATTTTAAAATTCGGATTTAACAATTAATTTCTCATCCGGACATTTTAATGAGCGATAATATACTTCACGTAATCATGAGGTCCTTCAACCATTTTTGTCACCACATATTCTGCTTAAACCCACGTTTCGATTTTTTATGTTCTTTTATTTTTTAAATCGATTTCTTCCATTTTTAGTATATATTTCTCAGAACTCTGTTGGTTTGATTTATTTTCTCTAATCTTCTACACAATTTTTAAAGACTTTAGCCATTATAGCCTATTCTAGGTACCAAAAATTATAACTCAAGAATACTGGAAATATGGGTGTTTATAAATAAATTTGTTAACAAAAAAAGTAAATACGCCACACTAATAATGAAATCTATTTTTTTTATTCCTAATATGTGTACATTGTAATCTGTTGAATTTAGAAAAATAAGCAACCCCATAACAGACAGGTGGAGTGTCAAATTATTTTCACTCACTCTGTTCGCTGCAGGGCTAAAATAAATAGTTCTGTTTCTCACCACGCATGGTCAGCCAATTAAATGACTGAATCATTAAGAACAGAAGAGATAAAGGTGTAAAAGACACTAATCAGAGTTATCTTCTCTGAAAGTAATGAATTTCATTATACAGCTAGACCCTTTGGTTGCAGAGTAGAAAATTATGTGCTTTTCAGAGGGCCTGGCATGCCGATAAGCGTACGTTTCCACTCAGTGAGGGAAGCAATGGTAAACCACCTAACTTCTCGTTTTACTAAGAAAAACCTCTACAGGTTCAAACCAACCTTTCGGCTGATGACCTAAAAAACCAAGCAACCCCAAGACCCAATGAGATGAAATGATACGTATGACGTGTAAATGAAGTAAGTTTAAAAATATTTGATAGTGATTTTCAAAGAAATGATTTTTAAACTTACTTCAGTATAACGTTCCAGGTACCTCACCACACAAACAATAAATAAGTCTAAAAAATTATGTAATGAAATATAGGCCTACAGTAGCCTATTCAGTGCAAGAAAAATGTTAAGTACAGGATTATTATAAATGATGGACCCAATTTAATAAATTCATATTTATTTAAGTATAAATACAAAATAATCCTAGTCCTGTACTGACTCAGGCCGACCATTCCTGAGAATGTATAGCTAATTGAACCCCGACCATAAAAGTACACCGGTAAACACTGTCAAGTATTTAAATCCGTACATAAGTAACAACCTTTACTAGGATTTGAACCAAGAACCTTCGTCTTTGAAAATCAGCTGTTAAACAGCTGACTAGCGGCGACAACTTTACCCTGGACCAACCTAATGTGTGGAAATCAATTTAAAATTATCTTAGAGGTAAGGTACTATTCACTATCAAATATTTTTAAACTTACTTCAGTATAACGTTCCAGGTACCTCACCACACAAACAATAAATAAGTCTAAAAAAATTATGTAATGAAATATAGGCCTACAGAATTCAGTGCAAGAAAAATGTTAAGTACAGGATTATTATAAATGATGGACCCAATTTAATAAATTCATATTTATTTAAGTATAAATACAAAATAAACAATTCACATACCAATGGAAAGAGGAAGTTTCAAAGTTTTTTTTTACACATTTACAAATGTTCGATGTGTCCTCCTTGTGCAGCACGGCAAACATTTAAACGATATCCAAACTCGTCCCACACACGTGCAAGCGTATCTTCCGTTACTGAGTGCACCAGACAGCGTAGGCAAACGGCGTAGGTCGGCCAGAGTTGTTGGTAGAGGCGGGATGAAAACTCTTTCCTTAACGTAACCCCATAAGAAATAGTCACATGGGGTGAGATCAGGAGATCTCGGTGGCCAGAAGTTTAGAGCCAGGTCTTGATTTCCTATCCGTCCGATCAAGCGCTGAGGAAGGGTTTCTGCAATTATTACAGCCGCCCACTTGCGCGCATGTACAGGTTAAGAATGTGTACAAAACTTTGAAACTTCCTTTTTCCATTGGTATGTGAATTGTTCATTTTGCATTTATATTTAAATAAATATGAATTCATTAAATTGGGTCCATCATTTATAAAAACCCTGTATATTAATTATTATTGATTTAACAGTTTATGAGAAAAGTAACATTTCATTTTTTTAACCAGTTTACAGTTCATTTGTTTAAAACATTGGAACATTTATCTCTTTAAATTCAAAAACATTTAAGTATATTTAGCTGATATTGTCATGTTCATAACTTTAAGGATATTACTCATAATTTTTAGTAAAAATACAATTAATTTTATCTCTGGAAAACTCAACAGTCTATTTAATATATGTAATAATAATATATATTTATTTCATAAATTTCCTTAAACTATATTTTCCTCCTTTCATTATCTTTTATTAATTTTTTTACTAATTTTCTTTTAATAGAAATTAAAACGGGTAATAAAAGGAAATTAAATACGTATTAATGTAAAATTTAAATAGTGGTTAGATTTCTTCCGTTCAAGTTCCTCATATTATTTCTCACGATGATAAAATCTGTTTTTTAAGCTTTTATTTCTTATCGGGAACTGTACATTGTTGACAACTACCCAATTTGATCGCTGCTTTTTGCTGTATTTTTTTGATGTAGATTAGACATGAGTTTGAACAGGAACCCCCAGTAGAGTTTGTTCATGGATGGCTGTCAAATGGTCACCATACAAAGTCGCTTGCCCAACCGGTGTTACTTAACAAATAATAGCGACTTTCTACCAATTGACTGACTGGGCAGACCCGAAGGCCATGATAAAATCAATTTTTTTAAAAATCGCTAATGTGTGTACGTTGCAATCTGTTCAATTGAAAACAATATGCAACCCCAATTACCCAATGAGATGAAGACGATGTGTACGACGTGTAAATGAGGTGTAGTCTTGTACAGATTGAGAAAGTATGGTTAATTGAACACTAACCATCAAAGTACACTGGTAACCACTGTCTTGTATTCAAATCCGTATAAAAGTTGCAAACTTTACTAGGATTTGAAACAGGAACCTTTATCTCCGAAAATCAGCTGTTAAACAGCTGACTTGCGGCGACGATTTTACCTCTAGACCAACCCGGTTGGTCAATAAAATCGAATGATAAAACAATTTCTGAAACGGATCATAAAAAGCGTTTGGTTCATAATTTAAAAGTAAATACATAAATTGTCAGTATTTTTCAATACAACAAAAAACAATCGATGATTACGTTTAATACAACTTCAAAATTATGAACAAAATAAGTATTATTTATTAAACTATATTAATAGTACTCATATTAAAATTTTAAAAACCCTGGTTTTTACGGGTTTTTCTTTGAAATAATTTATTTAAAAATTTATGTCCGTGCATAGAGAAGATACACAAGTGACAAACACTTGTGTAGAAACCCCAGGGTCGAAGGCCACAAGAACTTCTCAAAACAAAAACGAGTCTAAACAAGTAAATAATTTAACAATTTACAAATTCAAATTATTAATTTACAAATGGACATTGTATTAATAAATTGTAAATTTTTAAATAACACTAAAACATAAATAAATAAATAAATAATAATAAATATTGTAAGAATAACTTAACAATTCTAGTGGAAATGAATTTACTAAGAAAAAGATAAAAATGTTAAATAAACAAGCTTTCCGAAATTTTAAAATTTATTGGACACTACTTTGTTTTAGTAAACCAGACAAAATATGAATATTAGTAAAATTTATAAATCATTATAAATTTCAAAATTAAATTTATTTACTTAAATTTAACAAAACCCACCGGGTTGGTCTAGAGGTAAAGTCATCGCCAAAATCAGCTGTTTAACAGCTGATTTTCGGAGACGAAGGTTCCTGGTTCAAATCCTAGTAAATGTAGTTACTTTTATACGGATTTGAATACTAGAAAGTGGTTACCAGTGTACTTTGATGGTTGGGGTTCAATTAACCATACTCTCTCAATGGTCGACCTGAGTGTACAAGACAACACCTAATTTACATGTCATACACACACACGTCATCCTCATCTCAATGGGTCATGGGGTTGCTTATTGTTTTAAATTGAACAGATTGCAACGTACACAAATTAGGAATAAAAAAAAAATTAACAAACCTACCGGTTGGTTGAGTGGTTAAGTCGTCGTCGCGAGTCAGATGTTTAACAGCTGAATCTTGGTGTCAAAAGTTCCTGGTTGAAATCCAAGTAAAGGTAGTTACTTTTATACGGATTTGAATACAGTGGTTACTTGTGTATTTTGATGGTTCGGGTTCAATTAACCATACTTTTTCAGGAATTGTCGGGCTGCATGTCTACAAGACAACATCTGATTTACTCGCAATAGCACATCTTCCTAATTTCAATGGGTCATGGGGTTGCTTATTGTATACTAAAATTAAACAGATATTAATCTGTCTTTATAATGTAGACCTAATGTCAGATTTCCAAAAATGTTAAAAAATAATAATGTGTTACCTACATTATCTACGAATACATAACCTGGAATACATTTTAAATTCTTTAACTTCTACGTTAAGTTAAAATAGTGAATGAAGTCATTTAGCCCGATTCACATCCATTCCCTCAAAAGATTTTTATTAATATTATATTATTATAATTATTAATAATAAAAAAAAATTTCGTTTATATACTTAACAACAGTCTTAATAAATAACAAGTCTAAATTAAAATGAATCTCCTTCATTCTCTCAGATGAAACGGGTTTGTGAGAATTAATCTATTTAATTTAACATCGCAGCATATTTTTCTTTGGTTTTCTTAATTTCATATTTTTATTAAAAGCATCCTCCTATTGTTTAAAAGAAACCTTATGCGTGAACTGCACGCATCTTATTCAAATCATACAAAAGTACATATGAAAAAGGATAAGCGTGTATGCTATTCCTACGTTTATTCATTATGGGATAATAGGATAGGAATTGTACGTCCGAAAAAATAATATGCACTGTTTTAATTAAGATATTTCATAAATTATTTTTATTAAATAAGAAAGTTTTTTAACAATGTCTACTGAAATTTTAAGTGCATCTTAACGTATTGTCTAAAGTATTTATTCAAAGTATCTACTCGTAATAAAATCTCTTTCATAAGGCGCGATTTTAAAAAATCGAGTTTTCACCGGATCTATACGTTCTCAGACACCCTGAATCCAAAAAAACATGGTTTTAGCGATTGGTCTGTGTGTGTGTGTGTGTGTCTTTCTGTGTGTGTGTGTGTGTGTGTGTGTGTGTGTGTGTGTGTGTGAACAGAATATCTCAAGAATGGTACATCGTACGAACTTGAAACTTAAGTTACATACCACTACCGGACCCGACACGACCATTTTCATCAAAATCGGTCAACCGGAAGTAGTAGTTTATTCGTATAATTTTTCACTTTTTGCGATTTTCTCAAAAACTGGTCCTACGATTTTTTTTAAAATCGCCTGGTTTATTCAATTTTTTATTCTCTACAAGATAAGGTAGGCGCCATTTTTGCTGAAATTCTTGGTGAGGCTGTTTTTGCGTAAAGAAATTGTTCTTTTGAGATTGCGGCTTTATTATGCATTTCAGCGCAAAAATGTATATAATAAAATTTGTAGAAAATTTAAAGTCCTACAACTTTTATTTCACACATTTTTTTGTATAACACTTAGTTTAGCAGTAATTAGCGATTTTCTGTTTTTTTTCTCACGAAAACGTGTGAAAAATCGATTTTTTAAGATTTCGGCCTTAGTATGCATTTTACGACAAAAGTGTATAAAATTAATTTTATAGGAAATAAAAAGATCTACAACTTTTATTCATTATGGGATAATAGGATAGGAATTGTACGTCCGACAAAATAATATGCACTGTTTTAATTACGATATTTCATAAATTATTTTTATTAAATAAGAAAGTTTTTAAACAATGTCATCTGAAATTTTAAGTGCATCTTAACGTATTCTCTAAACTATCTATTCAATGGTTACAAAAAGTGCGATCGCATGAGCCTGTTCCAGGAATTTGGAGTCCTTCTTTTAAGGCATTTATTTGTTTTCAAGGTTCTGTTACAATTCTTTTGGGCTTGTGGTAACCGTGAAGCAATAATTGATCCCAATAAAACTAATTATGGTACTAGGAACGCTGGAAAAATTAAGCCTATAAAACCAAATAGTACATTTTTTCAGAAGTCATTTCTCTATCTTGAGAGGCGATTCGTTAACGTACTTCCACCCCATATACACAGTATTATGTCACCACATCTATTAAAACATAAACTAAAATATCATATAATATCGATCTGCGAGCAAGAACTTGAGAAACTTTTCCAGATCTTAAAATAACTGTTTTATTAGTTTTTAATTTTCTCTTTGCGACAGTTTAACTGTCTCTTTATGCTCATTTATTGAATTAATTTCGTATAATAAAGTTAAAATATTTACATTGTGTTAGTTAAAATATATTATTGTAAAGTAGTTATAGTTATAAAATAAAAATTATAATATAGCTACCAGTAGTAATTTAACTTGGTAATTTTATAGTAGTTATAAGTATTTAAGAGAATTAATGTTTTTGTTCTGTATACTCCTATGCGCGGACAGAACTCTTTGTGAAGAAGAGTTTTTGCGTATAAGTATATTTAGTTTAAAATATTGTACATAGCTTAGTATAGTCATGAATTATAATTTTAATGTAGCTATATTTTACTAAATAAAATAAATAAATAGATAAAATAAAGTACCTACTCGTAATAAAATCTCTTTCATAAGACGCGCGTCTCATGGATAACGACAATTTTTAAAAAGGCTTACCTCTGACCTATGGGAATAACAATTAGTAATTTCTATATTTACTC
The DNA here is from genome assembly GCA_035578175.1 of Catonia carolina. Taxonomy (NCBI): domain Eukaryota; kingdom Metazoa; phylum Arthropoda; class Insecta; order Hemiptera; family Achilidae; genus Catonia; species Catonia carolina. Next base: position 6,482,075 of record JAQMRL010000006.1, on the reverse strand, counting down.
TTTAAGAGGAATCGAATGACTTTTTTTTAAAATTCCGACTTTGATATGTTTCTCGTTTTGTGTCACTTCCGGTCGAAACCAGAACTTTAAACCCATTCCAGACTCCCAAACTTTTTGTATAGATTACAAATACGAAAACCGTTTGTTGCTACCTGTTGTAGTTTCTGACTTTGATTTATTGACTTCCGATTTTTGGCTAGTTCCGGTCGAAATCAGAACTTCCAACTCAATGTAGGCCCACTAAATTCTGGGTACATACGAATCCGAAAACTGTTTATTGTTATATATTATAGTTTCTGACATCTGCATGTGACAGACGGACGGACATAAGAAAATTACCACCAACAATAAAAGAAATTACTAAATTAACAGAACTTAAAAGTTGTGTATAAAAAGCTGTAGTTAAATGTTCAAGTTGTATATCGTCGAAAATTTAACAGTAAGTTATTATATTGTTTCGTCAGTCTCTCGACTGGTTTGATGCAGTTCTCTAAGCTGTTCTATCTTGTGCAAGTCGTTTCATATCTACATACCTGTAACACCCTACATCTTTTGTAATTTACTTTATTTATATATTCCAACCTTTGTCTCCCCCCTGCAATTCACACCCTCAATATTACCTTCCGTTATTGACAGACCAATACCTGGATGTCTTAAGATATGCCCCACTAGCCTATCCCTTCTTCTGGTAAGATGCTTCCATACAGGTACTTCTGTTTTCATCCACTTGCCTAAGAACCTCTAAATAACTTATTTTGTCCAGCCACCAAATCTGTAACATTTTCCATTAATATCACATTTCAAAAGCTTCTATTCTCTTCCTTTCTATAGCCCCTATCACCCAAGTTTCACTCCCGTATAATGCTACACTCCAAACATAGTGTTTTAAGAAATTTTTCCTAATCTGTAAGTCAATGTTTGTAGTCGGTAAGCTGTTTTTCATTTTAAAGGCTTTTCTAGCTTGAGAAATCCTACTTTTGCTATCACTTGTGCTTCTACCATCCTTCGTTATTTTACTCCCTAGATAGAAAAATTACCCAACATTCTGTATGTTTTCGTTGCCAACTCTTAAATTTCCCATCTCTTCTAAACCACTCTTGCACAACACTTTTGTTTTGTTCTTATTAAAAAAAGACAATTATAAGAAAAATAAATATAAGTATTCAATCCAGTCTAATCAGCTATGAATTATTAAATAAAAATGATTAGATGAGAAACATTTTAGTCCAACATTAACAAACTACTGGGGTGTTTTTCCAACTCACGTGTATTTAAAAGTCATACATAAAGCAAAAATCTATGAAACAGATTTAGAATAAGGGAGATATATGGCAAAAATAAGGGGAAAATCATGGAAACCCCTGAGCCTATGTTTTTAAAACCCCAATTCAGTACGGTGGAAAATTTTAAAAAAATTAATCTTTTGTAGAAGTAGAGACTCCTCTAAAGCTAAAAAATTTCCCGACGAAGAGGACTTAATTTTTAACTATACCGATAAAATTATTAAATGATGTGTAAAAATATGTTTGTTTGAGAACTTTAATTATTAAGAACACTGACAAGAGAATAACTTTAAAAAATACTTTTCAACACTGTGGAAGGTGTTATAATATATGATGTAATGAAGGGTCTCTTTCTGGAAGAGCGTGGCTATGTTATGTTACGAGCCGTGACAGACTAACTTAGTTAACATAAAAGAAGGGCTGCCGATCCAAATTTGGATTGAAGCGTCTGCCCTCTATACCATAATGTCCTCCATTTAGACGTTCAGTTTAAAATAACTTTCTTAACTATTTTTCTTTTTACGTTTTAAAATTATAATTTAGATCTACTAAAAGTGATTTTTATTTTTCTACAAGAGACTGTTCTCTGATTATTAACAACAAACGTAAATAAATTACAGCATTAGTATTTTGTTTACTTATTTTAACCGAGAAATAACTTGATTTTATCGGTAAGATTTTAAATGGAACGCCCAATATTAAAAGAAAACGCTGTTATTTTAAATGTTAAATCAATTTCTTTGTTAAATAAACTAAAACTGTGTTCATTAATTTCTTTAAAATAAAATACAAAAAAATCACAAAACAACGTAAAAGCTGCTTTAAGATATACAGTAATATCATTGGTTAATTTTTAACCAATCAGATTCATTATCTAAGTATAATTTGATTAGTCGTCGTAGATAACCAATCAGATTTATTAGGTAAAATAAATCGACCAATCGCAGATCGATACTAAATATGTTAATATTGCTTTGTTGAAGTCACTAATTCTTTTGGCGCGCCTAGACTATAATTTTTGCACGGGAAAATCTTTGGTTTGTCGTCACGTCACGCTCAGCTATCAACAATTATCATTTATTAATTTACAAAAATATTTTTATTTAATTTGTTAACTTAATTAACTAATTAAGTAAGTAGTCACTTCTGTTAGTCAATCACACACTGATGATTTATTTTAATAAATTAATAACACTGATAAGAAAATTGTTTTGTTTCACTTTTTTTTGTTCTTCGATCACCTGTCCACAGTACAACATTCCAATTTAAGTGTTTCAATAATGCGTATAATTTCAGCACGCCTAATTAAACGTTAAAATATTTTGGAGTTACAGATATTTTGCATCAAAAATTCTTCGGTAGTACCACATCTCGAATACCTCAAATTAATTCACGCTGTTACTGTTTTAAATCAAGTCTCAACGCCACACAATTGAGTTCAAAACACATAGTAATGAAGTAAGAAAACTTGTAAAGAGATTTTAAAGTTGTCTCTTAAGTTACAATATACAACCCTGACAATTTTCTTGAAATCTGTAGCAAGCTTCTTCCATTCTTGAGCTGAACTCCATTGAACTGTCTACATTACTCTTCAACAGAAAACTAAGATATCTGATTTGAACTTGTTCGAGTTTTGTACACTTCAAAGTAATGTGAGCCACCACATTCTACTCATGCCATCATATTGTACTCACATTCGACTCATGGCAAGATACACTAATTACCGAGAGTTGTTTTAATTATCTGAAATTATTTATTGGCGAAATAAATTTAAGATCTAAAATTTAATAAAATGGAATGCTGGGTCTTACCGTACGTACACAGAATCTAGTTAATAAATTAAATTAAATTAAATTTATTGTTGTTGTTTAGGTCATCAGCCAAAAAGCTGGTTTGAACCTGTAGAGGTTTTACTAAGTAAAACGAGGAGTGAGGTGGTTTACCATTGCCTTCCTCACTGAGTGGAAAAGTATGCTTATCAGCATGCCGGGCCCTCTGAAAAGCACATATCTTCCACTCTGCAAATAACACCTTCACTTCATTCACCACAGGGTCTGGCTGTATAATGAAATTCATTACTTTCAGAGGAAATAACTCTGATTAGTGTCTTTTACACCTCTACCTCTTCTGTTCTTAAATGATTCAGTCATTTAATTGGCTGACCATGTGACAAGAAACAGAACTATTTATTTTAGCCCTGCAACTAACAGATTGAGTGTAAAAAATTTGACACTCCACCTGTCTGTTATGGGCAGCCCATAAATTAAATTTATGAATAAAATTTAAAATAAAAATTACATAGTAAACCTAAGTTACGATCTAGAAAATATAGTTACTTTTAATAATCAAAAGATTTTAATTTTTTTTAAATAACACAATTAAGTTTACAACTTTTTGAACTTAATAAGTAGTTATATTAGTGAAAAACGCCCATAACAGACAGGTGGAGTGTCAAATTATTTACACTCAATCTGTTCGTTGCAGGGCTAAAATAAATAGTTCTGTTTCTTATCACATGGTCAGCCAATTAAATGACTGAATCATTTTAGAACAGAAGAGGTAGAGGTGTAAAAGACACTAATCAGAGATATCTCTTCTGAAAGTAATGAATTTCATTATACAGCCAGATCCTCTGGTGAATGAAGTGAAGGTGTCATTTGCAGAGTGGAAAATAAGTGCTTTTCAGAGGGCCCGGCATGCTGATATGCGTAGTTTTCCACTCAGTGAGGAAGGCAATGGTAAACCACCTCACTCCTTGTTTTACTTAGTAAAACCTCAATAGGTTCAAACCAGCCTTTCGGCTGATGACCTAAACAACATTAGTGAAAAAACTTATACAGTAAATAATATAATCAAAATTTCCATTATAAAACTAGAAAAACTACTTTATTACTTTACGATTACCGCATAAAAGTCTATACTATAATTCAATGCAAGCCTAACAAGAAATAATTTAGTTGACCAGAACGAACAAGCCTACTAGTATTAGCTAATACATAAATCTGTAGGTCAAATAAGTTAGCTTTACAGTGAGTTAACTAGATTTTCTGTGAATTCATTTTATGATTTAAACGAATTTTATGACTTGTTTTTAATCTAGCTGGTATATTTTTATTGTTTTATTGTTACTTAATCACTGTTTTATTATAACTTGATTAACATTTTACTGGTAAATAAACATTGAAAAAGAACTTAATGTAAAATTAATACGTTTTAACAGTTGTAAATCTTTTTAAATTTAATTTAAATGCTATAATCCTAATTGAAACTTTAAACGGAGATACTATTGTTGATGCGTCTGTTATAAAATGTATCGTCAAATATATCTATCATGGACAAGTCATTAAATACATAAAATCAAGCAAACTATCTAAAAGGTGCATAAGAACAGAGTGGTGTGCTTTCGGAAGGTAATGTAATATTCTCCAGAATAAGAAAATTGTTTTAAGTCTGAGAAGTTACATTTTTATTCGGTGTGTACTTTCCGTTTTCTCATACGATGAACTAACATGGTCATTTTAAAAAATATGATGAAAAGCCTGGTCAAAACACAAAAATTTATGCAATGACTGATTCTGAATTGAAAGACCAAGTAAGAAATGAGGATATTCGGCAGAAAACTAAAATAATTGATGTAAAACAGCATGAGGCAACAAATAAATGGAATAATTAGATTCAGCAGCGGAGGGTCTGTCATAAAAAGGGATAGAGGAGATCCAGAAACACGGTGTAGAGGTCTTCAAATTTACAGAAGAATTTTAGAATGGGGCAAACAGGGATTACGGAGGAAGAAAGAGGAGAAGGAGGAGGAAGAATGAAGGAAAAGAAGATGAAAAATCCACACGTCTGATAGAATTTACAATAGAATGTTTTATAATAATTTTATTTATATTGAAATTATAAACATTCTGAAAACCCAAAACAGACAGGTGAAGTGTCAAATTAATTACACTTAATGTGTTAGTTCCAGGGTTACCAAAAATTTTTCTGTTTCTTATCACATGGCCATTCAATTAAATGACTAAATCATTTAAAAACTGAAGAGACAGAAATGTAAAAGACACTACTACATACTACATAACATTGATGAATTTGTAATAATTTTTTTATACTGAATACAATGATTTTTAAAATTGCTGAATTAAGGAGCGGTTACGAAGTTAACAGGTGTTCAGAATTTCACTAATAACTCAAAATATAAATAAACTACAAATCTGAAATTTCGTACGTAAAATAATAACATAAAAGTTTGTATTCCGACGAAATCTCAAATACATCGGTCGAGCAGTTTATGAGTTATAAGTTTCTAAATACATCCAAGGTGTTGCAGCAACAAAAAAAACCGGCTCTTTTTTTCTTCTCATCCTGATATCGGAATATTAAAAATCGCTAAAAATATGAAACTGACACGTAACAACGCAGATTAAACTTAGCTAAATTTTAGTTTATAGTACGTTAAAATTGAACAAGCGGTTTTGAAGAATCAAGGCTCCAAACTCGGGTATCTATAATAAAGAAATCGACAGTAGTGTCGAGTTATAACCTCTGAAAGTAATAAATTTGATTAAACAACCAGACCCTATGGGGAGTGAAGTGAAGATGTCATTTGCAGGATGGAAAATAATATGTGCTTTTTAAAAGACCTGGAATGCTGATAAGCATACTTTTTTAACTCGGAGAGGAAGGCAATCGTAAACCATCTCACTTCTTCTTTTACTTTGGTAGTACAACCTCTAGAGATTCAAACCAGCCTTTTGGCTAATGACGTAAAAAATAACAAAAATTATGAAATATATTTGTACAATGAACTAAAAATTCATAGGACAATACAGATTCTTTTACATTCGTAATGTGATTGGTTGAAAAATATTATTCAATAACATCTGATTGGTTACATATAACGACCAATCAAAACATTGTAGAACGGGAATGAATTTGATTGGTTAAAATGAAATTTAAGATTACGTTATGATATACATTTTTGAAGATAATTTTAAATGGGTCCGTATTATGTTCTATGTCATTGTATTACGTAATTTTAAAATTACTTAATTTTCTACGTCTATTGTTTTTCTATTATTATCCGTATTATCCATAAAGCAATAAATGTAATATTACTTGACTATCTCAAGTACCTTTCGTCACTCCAATTTTATATAATATACAAGGTAAAGATTAGGTACGGGAAAACGTTAAAATGCTTAAAAATAGTTGTAAAGAACAAAGAAATTAATAAAACAATATAATATTATAAAACGATAAATACAATAATAAATTACTTACAATTTTTTTTAAAGTTCGGATTTATTGTTAATATAAAAAAAAAATATTTATCTAAAGTAACTGCTTATGGATTTTGAATTCGGAATATTTAAAATAATTAATATTTAATGAAACAAATTTTTTCTTCGATCTCTTCTGTGAAGTATTTCTTGTCTTTCATTTTTTTTATGGTACTGTACATTGAGCTGCACAATTTAAGTATATGATATTATTAACGGGCGGTGGGGATTTCACTTTAAGGAAGACTGTACTTTGCATCACGCAAATGTTAAATTTACTATTTTTAGGTACCCTACATTTTTCACAAGATTTTAAACGATAGGGAAATGAAACTTTACTTACTTTTAGTTGTCGAGTTGCTCGAGCTACTCATATTTTTCCAACTTTATTCGTTAAACCATGAAGTTAAAAACAAAATAAGGAATAACATAAAATTGTTAAAATTGTTTTTACGGTATTTTACAAATTTATAATTTTTGTGGCTTTTGAGGAAGTCATAAAAGTGCCGGAATATGTGAATCCACAAGATAAATAACTGGTAAAAATTTCAGCCTGGTATGTTTAATGGTTTCCGAGAAAAATGTAGGCTACCTAAATGTAAAAAATTTAAGTTTACGGGAACGGACAAAAACACAAAAAGGCACAAATCAAAAACAAAATGTACAGAAACAAGTAAATTTCTTATCAACATTTGGTTAGAAAGCTGAACCAACATCTGAGTGTATAAAAAACAGTAATGCAAATATTTAAAAAAAATAAATTCTAATTCTAAAATATTCTAAAAACTAAAATGGCAACATTTGGAACGGATGCCAGAGGAGAAAATACCTCTAAACGTGACAAAATAATTATGTTCCAGTTGAAAGAAGGGAGGTGGGAAGGCCTCGAAGAAGATGGCAGTAATCGAGATGTACGGGCTGAAGTGTCTCGTGTTTGTGTAGACGTACAGGATGGTTTGTGTAGTTCGGAACAGGCTAATGCCTGATCCTTGATATTAACAAAAAGAAGAAGACGTAGGTTTTAGCGTGTTAAAATTTACAGACCCTAAGCCGGGAATCGAACCCGGGACCTTTCGCTTTGCAGGCTAGCGCGCTAGTCACTACGCCATGGAGGCGGTTTCAAAATATATTATTTCAATAATTTTTGTTCAAAAGTTCGGTTATCAGGACGTTGGCACTTTATGCATTACTTACGGACGTCCAGTAAACCGGATGCTGTCACAACGTAAAATATATTGACGTCCTGTTTTCCGGACGTTGGTACTGGAAGGGTTAAGCCTCCAAATAACAGTAACAGATTTTCAAAATTAAACAAACTTCCAAGGTAAACCATTAAAACTATTTAACATTTAAAAATTTATTTTTTCGATAAAATAATTTATCATAATATATTCGCTAGTTTTCGCTATATATTTTAAAAAGGACAAAGAGAAATTCTACAAATATTGTTATTTATCTCTTTTCCAATTATAATTTAAAGTTTATTTTTCCCTTTTATGACAATTAAAGTCCCGTGTCCATATATGGGAGACTTTAAAAGATAATAAATCAATTACAAAGATAATTATTAAATCAATTAAAGATAAGTACAAATTATAAATCAATTCCATTTAATTTAATTAGGAAATGTAATTGATTTATACAATGATTTCCGCCGGTATTTTAGTAATATTATTAACAAATGGAACGTTCATAAGGTACATTGTTGAAACACGTCTGTTAAAAACGTCTAGTTACGGAATTTAAGTGTTCCGTTAGTCTGGGTGCATATGTCTTTCTACGTGTTATTTATTCCTGGAGACGCCATTAGGGTGTGCGGTAGGATAGGGTCTAACGTTTATTTATAGAAACGCATTGCCATGATGTTTTATAGCGCTTCAAAAAGGAAGTCGGTACGTAAAGTATTGTATACTACAAAATACAACAACCATTCGGGCTTCATAACGCTGTACCTATTTACACAGCCAGTTGCTACGCAACTGGAACAACTCATATTACCTACCGTACAATACTAACTTACTCCTATTATTTAGTATTCAATGTAAGTTTCACAAAAAGGTTAAAATTTACATTTTACATTTTAAAACTTTATAAATTAATAAAAATGTCGAAGGAATAATTACATTTTATATAACCTACTAGTGGACCCGTGCGAATAAATTCGCACAATAACATGCAGATAAGGGAGACGGCAATAGTAAACGACTTCACTCCTCGTTTTTACTTAGTTAAACCTCTATAGGTTCCAACCAGCCTTTCGGCTGTTGTCCTAAACAACAACACAAATTTTCATAAATATTTTATTATCAAAGGCCTTATATAAAACACTTACCATTGAATTTCAATGAAATTAACCAAGATTTTCCTTATGATATTTTATTGTGTTCATAAATAAGTGTTCATTACGTGGGAGACCCGCTGTACGGTAGTACAGAGCTATACGTTGTAAACAATATATTTTGTTCTTTTTCATTTCGTAAAATGAAGCTCGAATTTAGCATGAATTTCAAGTTTAGAACTTTTTACTGAATCAGGAAAGAATACTCTTTAAAACCATGTAAAAATTATAAAAATCCGTTCTGTAGAACTCTATATTTAAGAGTTTAAAGAATTCCCATTTAAAATACATTGGAAGTGATTTTGCGTTTTAAATATATAGATATTATGGTATGATTATTAAAATAAAACTCAATAAATATCTTAAAAAAATTGCCGATAGCAGGCAGGTGGCAGGGCTACAAAATATTTGTGATACAAAAAACACCATGATCACATGGTCAGCCAATATATGACTAAAACATTTAAAGGAAGATTGCAAGATGGTTTTAGCTGAAAATTTCAATTTTTGTTTTTCAATAGTTTAGGCTATTGAAAATCTACCAAAAAAATAACATTAAATTAAGTTTTTGCCAAGTTTACCCAGAAAAATTATCATGGTCCCAAAAACGAATATTATTCATAAATTTTATAGCCTACTGCTCGTTTTAGTGCAAAGTGAATTTTAGTTTCTTAAAATATCTGTAAATATTGCAGTAATATTGCTCAGCTGTTGGTTTAAATTTCTAACAAACTCTTGATGAGAAACGTCTTTGTTTGTGTAAATTTTGATTTTTGCCTTTTCCCGTAAGTTTAGATTTTTAACACTTAGGTACATTTTCCTCCGAAACCATTAAACCTACCAGACTGAAATTTTTACCGGTTATTTACCTTGCACATCCACACATACCAACACTTTTATGACTTCCTCAGGTGCTCCAAAAATGATTAGTAATACGCAAAAAATTTAGAAAAAAATTTGTAACAATTTTATGCCATTCATTATTTTTTTTAAAAATCTGATCTAAAGAATTAAATTGAAAAAATGTCAGTAGCTAGAGAAACCCGGCACCTGTAAGAGTATAAAGTTTTATTTTCCTATCTTTCTAATACCAATCCTATGAAAACTATACCTAAAAAGAACAAATTTAACATTGGTGGGATACAAAGTACGGTGGCCCCTTAAGAACAGGTGAGGTACAGAAGGTACCTTAAGAGGTACAGGTGTAAAAGACATCAAGAATTATCTCCTCTGAGAGTAATCAATTTCATTTTACTACAGCCAGACCCTGTGATGAATGAAGTGAAGGTGTCATTTGCAAGGTGAAAAATAAATGCTTTTCAGACGGTTTGGTATGTTGATAAGCATACTTTTCCTCGCAGTAAGGAAGGCAATGGTAAACCACCTCACTCCTCGTTTTACTTAGTAAAACCTGTAGAGGTTCAAACCAGCCTTTCGGCTGATCACCTAAACAACTTTTTAAACAAAGGAATCAGGTAGGAATTCTAATTACTGCCGGTCTTCATAAAGTTTTAATTTATTTTGCTCCTAGGAAGTGGGCTAAGTATTTATTGTGGGCTAGAATGGGTGTTGACACTAACAATAAAACTATTTATTCTCTTTTGATGGTCGAAAATGAACATGACGTAGAATTATGACTTGAAAGTTGATCGAAGAGTAGCAAAATTGCAGAAAGAACCTTTTCCTAACAAAAAATAAATTTTCAGTTTTAAATAAAATAATTTAACATAATTTTGCATTTGATCACCGAACTGGTCAATATTTTTTTGACACTTTCAATCGAAATTTATTATATATTATTATATTAATACAACAATTTCTAAATGTGAAGCTAATGTTCCAAAACTTGATTTACTTGAAGGAGCGTGCAGTCATCACCACAGTCCTACAGTTGGCCAAGAAGATCTCTTGGCCAGAGGCGTTTCAAAGGTCTTCTCTGAGCACCCGGTACCGCCCTAGTGTACATTTTTGTATGAGAGGGTTGTCATGTAATTCAAATTTGTCATGCATCGTCTTGTATAGTTGTTTCGCGACATCAATTACGTATGGGATTTGTAAGTCTCTGTGCAACATTAAGTTTGTGATGTAAAAGGGGCACTGCGTTATTGTTCGTAGAATCTTGTTCTAAATCGCTTGTATACGTTTCGTGTGTGAAGGTTTAGCAGATCCTCAAAGTTGAACTCCATATGTCCAGACTGATCTTAGAAATGTTTTGTAGATTGTTAATTTGTGTGATATGTTTAATTTAGAACATCTATAGAGTAAGCGTTTCAGTTAATAGAAGTGTGTTTTGAGTATGTGGCGTGGGTGTGTAACATATGCGTTCCATGTAAGTTTTCAAAATAAAAAATTTAAGTGGTCAATATTTAAAATTTAATATAGTAACCTTACATAAAAATTACAATACACAAATGAAAAATTAATAATGTAAAACAAAAACTACAAATAAAATTATTAACTTAATTTGCTTTTAAGTATACAAAAGATACCAGTTTGTATTATAGAATAAAAAATTACTTCTTAATTTTCCTTATTTTGAACTAAACAATCCTCACTGAAATTAATATTCCATTAAAAAAAACCATTCAATTAGATATTATAGATAATGTATGATACACTGACTCACATGGTCACACTAAAAATAACCAACCAGAATGAAATATTAATGGTTCTTTTTTGTAATTTGTAATTATTGATCTAGATGAAAGAAAAAACTCGTAATGGTATGAAAACAGAACATGACGAAGGTCAGTGCATAAAACACAGCCTATAATACACAGACTACAACTCTATTACAGGGAATCCTATCCTATCATTAATAAACCCGTCTTAGCTTCCTGTTGGGTAATCTATAATTCTGGTCAAGAAATAATCGTGTAAAATTTATGTTATTTTAATTATAGTTTTCAACTAAATAAGTAAAAAAATTTATGTTGTAGTTAATAAAATTAGTTCACTAGTAGGATGATTTGTAATAAAAATAGTTCTATTTATGGAATAATCAAGTTACCATACTTGTTTTTTTCAAAAACTTTTGTAGAATGTTAAGAAAATAAAACGTAGATTTGATTCGTTTATAAATATATTAAATTACATGTACATAACGCAGGTATAAAGTAGTCCTAGATGAAAATGCAGTAGTAATGTAGTAGTGCTAGATTGAAAAGCAGTAAAAATATTTTACGTTCAAATCTAAATTAGATTCGGATTTTTAAACTCAAAAATCTCTTGATAAATCACTCAAATATATCTAAAAAATATTTAGGTTTTACATTAGACAGGAGATTTATATGACAACAACAAAAATGAACAAAAGATTAAATAAAAAGATAAAGATTAAAGATTGAATAAAGATGAACTAAAGATTAAAGACTTGCACTCTCTACAGTTATCCACGTGGGCAGGTGGGCGTCAAATTTATTTGTACTGTAATCTTCTAGTTCCACGGCCACCAAAAATACTTCTTTTTCTTATCACATGGTCAGCCGATTGTACGACTGAAGCATTTAGCAACAGAAGAGGTAAAGGTGTAAAAGACAATAGTCAGAGTTATGTATCTCTGTGAGAGTTATGCATTTCATTACACAGCCAGACTCTGTGGCGAATGAGCTGAAGGTGTTATTTTTGCAGGATGAAAGTAGATGCTTTGCAGAGGGCTTGGCATGCTCATAAGTATACTTTTCCTCTCAGTGAGTAAGGCAATGGTAAGCCACCTTACTCTTCGTTTTACATATAAAGCCTCCTAAGGTTCGGCTGGTGACCTAAACAACAACTCTCTACAGAAGAGGTAGAGGTGTAAAGACACTAGTCAGAGTTATAAATTCTGAGAGTAATGAATTTCAGTAGACAGTCAGATTTTATGGTGAATGAAGTAAAGGTGTCATTTGCAGGGTGGAAAATGTGTGCTTTTCAGAGGGCATGAAATAGTGATAAGATTACTTTTCAACTCTGTAAGGAATGCAAAAGTAAACCAACTCAGTCCTCGTTTTACTAAGCAAAGTCTCTAGAGGTTTAAACCAGTCTTTCGGCTGATAAATCTAAACAACACGCACACATTCAAAGAAATATTTTTCTTTTGGAAGTAGACTAGTAGTGATTATTTTTTAATTTTATAGTTTTTAAATTTTGTGATGAATGTGTAAAAATAAATTGTGATCAAAAACATTCGAGTAAGAGAACTCAAAAATTGGTAATAATTTTAATATCATATGAAGGTAATGAAATCTATAAATCGAATAATTAAATTAATATTACTAGTAAATGTAACTCGTTTATCTAAATAGATAACTGTAATAGTATAAGTGCGTTGTGCCACACCCTTAGACACAACCTGGATTAAGTACAAAAAAAGATCAACTGAATCACCTTATTTCATACTGAAAAACTTGTGTACGTTGTTTTAAGTGATTGTTATCAACACGGAGTGACCACCAACTACCACAGTAAGTTATCTTTAACATAGTACTGGTATTCCGGTGAATAAACCACCTTGCTATTCAGTTTGGGTGTGGTGGACAGTTCCGCTTTTCGGGTGGGGCTGACCCCCGATCACCCCCATTAACATTTTCCTGTTCCGTATCCCTGAGGCCCTACCCTTCCTCAACTTATTTCCTGATCATAACCACCCTCTCACTACTTTTTACTTAATTCAACCCCCTGACTCATTGATTTAGCCTAAATTCACCCCAATGTCCATTCTATCATATACACAATACTACCAATACACAACACTATTCAATCGGTTTACAATTATAAAAATTTAGTAGAAACCAATTTGAAATTAAATTAGGAATTCAACGAATGATAGATTTAATATAAAATATTATATTTGCTTCATTTTTGTCGTTCAAATATAGATTTATGATTACCATATGTCTTGATAATCTTTAGAAGTTATATATAGATAGAAACTTTTATTTTATTGTCAAGTTACAATAATTTTCTATGGCATAGATAATGACAAGGTGAAAAACTGGCAAAATCTAGCGCTGTATATGATTCTATTCGCAGGACAATAGGAGAAAAAACGAGAAAGGACACCCAAATTAAATTCTATAGAGCAATGGCTGTACCACTCATAACATATGGGAGTGAAACATGGATGTCATTATAGAGGAATGAATCTCGTACCCAGGCTGCTAAAATGAGATTTTTGCGGGAAGTGAAAGGTTGTACCCAGTTAGATAGAGAACGTAACGAAGCTATCCGCGCTGAGTTAAATGTTCATTCACTGTTGGAAATGTTAAGAATATATAAGAGAAACTGGTCCAACCATTTACTTCGCATGCAGACTTCCTCTGTGAGCATGGAAATATAAACCTACCGGGAAGCGAGGCTTGGGAGGACCTAAAAAGAGATGGCGGCTGGAACAGGCTATTAAGCCTAATCCTTGACAGATGATGATAATGATGATGATGAAGTGACATTGTTTTCCAACGATCCTGTAGATTAGTTGCAGTTTGTGTATTTACTTTCTCTTGCTTTGTAGTAAATTTTTTACAGATATAATAAAAACTAAAAACAATATTGATCTTAATACCACCGAATTAAATTTTTTAACATTTAATATTTTGCCACTCAGACCTAAACGTACCCTACATAAATGACGTTTTCTTAAAACTCTTTACAAAATTTAGGAAAAAACTCGTGAACCACCATAACCCATTGATCTCAAATCTGGCTACGCAGACTCTCCCAAACAATCCAATAAGACGTTTAAAACGTCGATGGAGCCGGAACCTCATCAATTAACGTAGTACTGTAATTGACTACCCATTTACAGTGTTCTAAATGCTGGATTTACTGCTACACTTATCTATTCACGTCGGAGTTCTGTTACTGGACTGTGTCTTCACTCACGTTTATTTATCATGTTATTTTTTTACAAATTTTGTGATATCACATTCAGTGATTGTTTCCAACAGATTGTGAATTTCCTAAATAAAAAAATTTAAAAAAAAATATTTTACCACAATATTTATACCGTAAATTAAAACGATTTTTATAACCGAAATATAATTTATCAATCATTAAATAAATATTATGCCTACACTTTTAAAAAACTTAACCTACTTTGAAAAATCTTCATTAGAAAAATAGGCTTGTTGTATAATAACACTGAGTATCACAGTAGGTTCATTTGAAAGCCTGTCGTGACGTGTATTAATTTTCGAAGGCCAACACCGGCCATAATAAACAAGTACTGATAGGCTACTTGTTACAAATAGTACTTGTTAAAATTTAAACTAGGCCTACATGATTTCTTGTTCATTTCGTTTACTAATTACTTACTTATTCGGTGGTAATAATTCCCACGAAATTGTAAGACATTTTACTAATTGTTATTGAAGGTATTACTTTCGAAATCATCATGAAACATATTTTTTGTCATTGTTTCATTATAATTTGTATTGTCTTACATTGGTTTTTAAAAACAATAATGAACTAGTCTAAAATAATAGATTCACTACTAATTAGGTGCAACCTTATGTTTTAACTTCTTTTTTTTAATCTTTTAATAGATCTACAATATTTTCAAACACTTTTACTTTTAATTACTGTATAAGTTACTGTATTAGGTCCGGTGTAATTAGTAACTTTGTTCAATGTATTTTATTTTATGTAAGTAGGCCTACTTGTTTAATAAAGTTTTTTTTAAAATTGAAAGTTTTACTGTGAACTATAAAAACTATTTATTAGCTACTTAAATAAGCATGTAGGCCTAATAGTTAAGTTCACTCTTTTTGTTGTTTTAAGTGCTTCAAGTAGTAATATACTAAGTTTTTCTAATTTATTTTAGAAATCTGACCGTTTTATATCCTTAATAAAACCTCCGGGAAAAATAAGTAAAAAATACGATCTTATCATAGATGTTGTAAATTTAAAACGAAAATTAGAATCTTAATATTTTTTTTTCATAAAGACATCATGACAATAATACATATTATTGTCTAGAGGTAAAGTCTAGATGGTCTAGAGGTAAGGTCGACGCCAAAATCAGGTGTTTAACAGCTGATTTTCGGAAACGAAGGTTCCTGATTCAAATCCTAGTAAAGGTAGTTACTTTTATACGGATTTGAATGCTAGACAGTAGTTACCGGTGTACTTTGATGGTTGGGGTTCAATTAACCAAACTCTCTCAGGAATGGTCGGCCTGAGTCTGTACAAGACTACACCTCATTTACACATCATACATATCATCCTCATCTCATTGGGTCATGGGGTTGCTTATTGTTCTAAATTGAACAGATTGCAACGTACACATTAGGAATAAAAAAATAATAATAATACATAGGTGGAGTTTTAAATTATTTGTATTCAATCTGTCAAAAAATAGTTCTGTTTCTCATCACAAGGTCAGCAAATTGTATGACTTAAGCATTTAAAAACAGAAAAGGTAAAGGTGTAAAATACCTGTATACTAGTCACGAGTAATATTTTCTGAAAGTAATAAATTTCTATACAGCTAGACTCTGTGGTGAATGAAGTGAAGAAGTCATTTGTAGGGTGGAAAGTAAATAATTTTCCGAGGGCTTGGCATGCTGATATTTTTTCAACTCGGTGAGGAAAGCAAGTGTAAACCATCTCACTTCTCGTTTTACTTAGTAAAAGCTTTAAAGGTTTAAACCAGCCTAACGGTTGATTACTAAACAACACAACAGAGAACATCAGTTATATATTTAAACGAAACAATATACCAGGCGTACCAGTGATTTTTTTGTCTTTCATTTTGATTACGGTACTGTAAAATGAACAGCACAATTTCTGCATATGGTATTTAATTTAACGAACGATGTGGAATTTTACTTTCAGGAGAAAAGGTATCCAGTGGTATATTTTTCGTTTACAACTATGGGTATTTTCCATTATTCAGAACAAAAAGTCTTAGCTCCATTTTCGCTTTAGAGGTCATTCAGTTGGAAAATTCCTTGTAGCTCACAGGATAGTTGGTTTTGATGGTCATGTAGTCGTTCACGATATTTACTACAGAAGGACGCGGTTAGTTCCTTTACGGTCGGAATTTTGAAATCGTCATGGTAGGTTTTATTGCTTATAAAAAAAGAAAAGCCAGAATAAAGTGTTAAGAATTTTGACTAAAAAGCCTCAATTGACTAGTAAATGGTTATGTAAATTAAAATTTTGGAACGGAGTTTAAATTTTTATCAAGGTTAATTAAAAGTTGAGTAGTTTCTGGTAGAAATTAAGTTCTAAACGGATTTTTTACGCAAATAATGCTTCTAAATTAGTCACCAGTCAAAAAAATTACTTTGAAACGCAATCTTTACAGGCAATTCACCATGCAGTAATGTAAACATAACATAAAATCTATAATAAAAATTTTTTATTTCTAGTAATTCTCTAAACAAGTTAACAAAAATATTGATTAAAAAAATCACAATTTTAACTTTGTTACACATGGCCTTCGGGCCAGCCCAGTCAGTTAGCTGGTAGAAAGTCGCTATTATTATTTCGTTAAGTAACACCGGTTGGGCAAGCGACTTTGTATGGTGACCAGTTGACAGCCATCCATCAACAAACTCTACTGGGGGTCCCTGTTCAAACTCATGCCTAATCTACGTCAAAAAAATACAGCAAAAAGCAGTGATCAAATTGGGTAGTTGTCAACAATGTACAGTTCCCAATAAGAAATAAAAGCTAAAAAAAAAGTTACACACATAACAAATTCATAATTTTCATTCATTAATTTTAGTAATTACTTTAATTACTAATAATTATAAAAATACTCAATACTATTACCAAAAAATAATGAATGAAAAAATTAATTAATAATTACAGAACTCATAAATCATGAATTTATTTATAAATTACACTTTACTATTACTTATTTTAAGGAATAATAATTTTGTAAAAATATTCACACGCATAGATCTATCCATTCGTTTTTTTCTATTATTTTATGTTCTTAGTGGTCATATAAATTTAAGAGTAGTACAAAAAGTACATTAAATTAAAACTCAAGGACATCTCTAGGTATTATTATTATTATTGCTACCATTACAGAAGTATTCATTTATTTCAAAACTTGTTATGTGAGGTTATATTTGTTTTGTTTTTGTTATTTTTGCGTTATTAAAATCTGTTGTCGTTATTTTTTTTGCAAGGTTCTTGTAAAATAGCCAGCCGTCAATTGAGTATAAGAGGATGAAGAAGAAGAAGAAGAAGAAGAAGTACTACAGATAATTATAATAACAGTTCTGTTAAGAATGGACTCTGTTGAAGTAGAAGTTGTTTAGGAAAACTCATACATAAAGGTATTGTTCAGTTTTACTGTCATTAGATACGAATGTATTGTCTGGACAATAAGGTGTTGTAATTAGAATTTTTCTTACGTATTTAGTGGTTTTTTTCTTCTTTTAAAATTACAACACTATAAAATAACGACAGTTAATTATAACTATGTACGTAATAATACTAAATTATTTTTTGTTTTATGTACTTTTACATAAATATTTAAATTATAGACATCGCAATTATTTTTAGTCTGTAAGGTATCTCAAAGTTGGTCCTAGATATGTAAAAATTATCCAATTATTACTACTTCTTAAAAAAATTATATTAAAATTAATTTTTTTTAAAAATTCAATGTTTTTAATTAAACGTAGGCCTACATTTTCTTTTTCTATAATCTACTAGCATGCCCCGTCGCGGTTTCGCACGCCGAAAAATGGTGTAATCACTTTTTTTTAATATGTAGCAGTTTGAAATTTCAGCAGTTTTTGCTTTTTGAAGTATTTTTTTTGCTTTTGAAGATTTTCTTTCTAGTGATGGGTTTAGGTAAATAAAGATTCGTCATAGATAACTATGACGAATCTTTATTTGAATCACATCAGCTGGTTTAACAGCAGCAGATTATCTAACCTCATAAAAGCCTTAATGTAGGACATAAACATTATTTTCAACCCTTTAGGGTTAACTTTTTCAGGGTTTCAATAGCCTAAAACCTGCACCGGCATCATAGTTACAACATACAAAAAACTGCATGAAAATTGGTTCAGTAATTTAAAGAGATAAAGGGGAACATACACACACACACATACATACATCGAATTTTATATAATATATAGATATATTATATAACTGTCATTTTGTCTGTAAAATTTTTCAAAATGCCCCAAATTTTGTTTTTACGCCAGATGTACCACGTAAACACCGAAAATAAGTTCAGCTGAATTTTTGTCTGTTTATCTGTTGGTCTGTTTTTATGTTACGGCATCACGCAAGAACCGCTGAACCAAATTCAATGAATTTCGATACCTAGGTTCTGGACATAATCGAAATGAAAATAGGCTATATTTTTTTAATATCACAAAGAGACAGGGAGTTCAGAGGGAGGGGTAAACAAAAAACTACGAATATCTCCGTTAAAAGTCATTAGATTAAAAATCAAGTTAAACAAGTTAAAAATACATTAGATCGTGTCACCTGTGTATTGAATGAAGCCATCACATGTGGTGGTACAAGTGCGTCTAACCTAGTGTTGTACTTAAACTTCCGAGATTTTATTATTGTGCGGACTAGAAAGGGTTAAAAAAAAGTCTCACAATATTAAAAACAAACAGTAAAATCAAAAGGCAAACAAAAACATACGCAATTTTATTTTGTGAATAATATAGGCTAAATAATTGTGAGTTTAAACATAACACCAGAATATATTTCTTTAAAAATTATCTTAACATGACAACGCATCCATAAAATACACTTAAATCAGTATTAGTGTAATAATTTAGTACAACAAAATACATAATACATTATTTTCCTACGAATACTACAGAAGAAAAAATTCCAACGACTACTGTTCGTTAACAGAACGTTATTTTTTATTTACTCGAAAGAAAAATAAATAAAAAAAATAAAATACCGTTAACTTGTTAGCAATCAGGTGTTAAAATTCACATCACTGACCACAAGTTTTTTTTATTTATTTATTTAAAAAAAGCAGAGTTTAAAAAAATAATAATCTCGAACAAGTAAACTTTTCATTCTACCATGTCATTTCATATACCATAATTCTGACATCCCATTAATTTCCGCACAAAGTAATATTTTATAAGGAATCATAAAAAAAACGTATAATATTATATAAATAGTTTTTAAATTTATTTTAAAACGCTTTAAGATTAATAGGTTATGTAACCCTATTAATGTAAACGTTATAATACAATTTATATAGTAAAGGGTGATTCAAAAAGAGCGCCGGTTTTTAAACGGCTGGTAAATTTTTGTTTATCGGTTGGCAACATTGTTTGACCTCATTTCTATTTTGGAGGACATTCCGATTGACGATTCAGTTGTAGTTTCTCTTGTATACACAGCGAGTGACAGTTTAGTGCGGCTTTTGGTCGGGCGGTGTCATCGGCCCTTACTTTTTTGAAAATCAAGAAGGACAAGCCGTGACAGTAAATGGAGACCGATACCGTACGATGATTAGGGAGTTTTTGTGACGTCATTTGGATGGAATGGACATTGACGAGTTGTGATTTCAGCAGGATGTGCCACCTGTCACGCTGCACGAGAAACAATGTTGTTGCTCCGTGAACGGTTCCAGGATCGCATCATTTCTCGTAATTCCGACCATCAATGGCTACCAAGGTCGTGTGACTTGACGCCTTGTGACTTTACTCTTTGGGGTCATCTGAAGTCATTCGTGTATGCCAATAAACCCCGAAACATCAATGACTTGAAGGAGGAAATTCGACGGGTTATCGGGCAAATGGAAGTCGAAACTTGTCGTGCAGTAATATCCAATATCATGGACAGAGTTGATGCGTGCCAGCGCAGTAGAGGAGGACACATGCATGACATCATTTTTCATACATAAAATTGGAAGAAAAGATGAACTTGTTGATGTATTTATTTTCAGTTTTTCAATAAAATAAATCTCTTAATTTGATATATAAAAACCGGCGCTCTTTTTGAATCACCCTGTAGGTATAAATTTGAACTTAAAAAACAGTTTAAGTTAAAATAAATAAAGTATAAAAAAAGTAATTATTTTATAAATTTAAAATATTTAAAGATTGAAAATTCTGTAATAAAGAAAAAATTTTAATGTTGGTTAGTAATTATAATAAAAAGTATAGTGTATCAGGTAAAAATAAAAATATATTATTTATTTCACCCTTGCTCTCTTAACTAAGGTTCCCTCTCTTACTCCTACTAAGTTAGTTACATGCACTGAAAAATAAACTTAGTTTATTTTCCTTTTAATAAATGGTGGTAATTTTATGTAAAAAAATCTGGTGTGAAACACTCACACAACTTTCTCTTGCCAATGCAAATAATTAATAATAAACCTAACATTATTAATAAAATATTAGAAATAACAAAAAACTAACCTCAAAAACATAACCTTATTTTAATCATGAGTGAATGACGCAAACTGAAAATCGAACTCAATTTGGCTTAAAAAAAACGGAAAATCACACTTTCACGCTAAACTAGGCTCTGTAGAGAAAAATGCTTCAAATAAAAGTTGTAGGTCTTTTAATTTCCTATAAATTTTATTATATACACTTTTGTCGTAAAATGCATTCTAAGGCCGAAATCTTTAAAAATCGATTTTTCACACGTTTTCGTGAGAAAAAAACAGAAAATCGCAAATTACCGCTAAACTAAGCGTTATACAAAAAAATCACGTTTTCGTGAGAAAAAAACAGAAAATCGCAAATTACCGCTAAACTAAGCGTTATACAAAAAAATGC